>BGZK01000808.1:0-276616 GCA_005406025.1 Eumeta japonica | reverse complement strand
TATCTCGCAACTGAAATGTGTTTGCAATGCTTGCTTTCGATGCAGAAGATTCGATGCAGCGTTGAGCTAGAATTTCGATCTATAGCACTGCAACTTTATGAGTCGCGTAACTGCGGGGTTAATTTTTTAGGCGGAGTTCAACCTCGTGGCCACAAGATACTTTGCCATTTGAGAACATCCATTAATTACGTGGGCCGTTTTTATTTCAATTTGAACCCCTCCCCTTTTTGGTGAGATTTGATGGGACCGCTCCCACTTACGCGAGGTTTACTCTGTAGTTGCATAACATATTTTTATAAAGTAAATCTACACTTAATTTACTTTTATAAAGCAGAAAAATAATATAATGAATATATTTAAATTTAGTAAAATTTGGGCTCCATACGCACATTACAACCATTACATCATACGAACATTACTCTCTTTTAGTTAAAGAAAAATCTAATAATTGTTCTAAATAAAAGACAGTTTTAATATTGTTTTTATTATCTATATAATAATGTATATTATTTAAAAGTTGACGTGAGAGATCTTGTTTTTAATTCTGATGCTGATCCGATATTAGATTTTGGTTTAATTTCTGACGACATTCTGTATTTCTTGGAGTTTCGCGTTCGCGCGTTCAGATCTGATCCCAGACCGCTATGTTTCTAATTCCAGACCCGCTCTCATTTATGGTCCCGGTTTACCTTCCGCCTTTCATTTCGCAAATTTTTCCTTATTAGAATGAGCGTCGTAGCGTATCCCTTCCTAAGGGTTGCCTATTAAAAACACTTCGGAACTCATTTATGTTGTTTTGTGAATATATTGACATAGGCGCTGCATTATTTAAATCTCTCGATTTATACACCCGTCTTGTGTTATGCTACGTATTAAATTAATACGGGACTAGTCCTAACTGTTGGAAAGATTGGTACAAATTTATAGGGTATTTCGTGCGTGACAGACAGATTTACAAATATACAAATATCCAAACTTATCGATGTATCGAATATGTACATCATAATATGCATTAGCGTACGGGAAAGATGGTGAGGAAATCTGCACTCTAGAAAACATTCTACCGAACGAGGGTCTGACATGTAGTAGGCATGTACTCGTATGTGATGTGTAGGTGGTGCAGGGGCCTCATAGAGGCGAACGGTACAGCATATCTGTCTTTATGAAGACGGACAGTAGTTTATGGTAATTTCAATCTCAGAATTTAGCAGAGGAAAAATAAAATGGCAGGGAAATATAAAAATACATAAATAAATACTTAGTAAAATTAAAAGTTTATGGTTGGTGTAATTTCTCACTAATTATTATATGAAAAATTACAAAGGTTGATTTAATACTCAATTATTCGTTTTCATTGTTTTGACATCTAATTTAAACATTTGTAATCTGAGTTTGCTCTATTAAACCGCTTCAGACCTCGGCAGGCGAATGAAACTGAATATTCGGTTACGAGGTGCAAGCGTCGATTACAGATTGCCATGACGTTGTCGGGGTGGTGAGTCATCGGTCGAATCGAGTCAGCCAGGTTGGGCAGTTGCCCAACCCGCGTATTGGTCACCAGTTGGTGGCCAATACGCGGATGTTTGTCGAGGCGACTAACGGTATTTTCCAATTTTTGTCTGGACCTAGCAGTTCACAAATATTTTTGAAATATCTATGAAACGTTTTTAAACTTTAAACTTTAGTTCTGAAACTTTTAGCAAGATTTTTCATTCACGGAGTGTCGTCAAGTCCCGTCCATCTGTAAGTCGGTTTTTATCTGTTCTTTCATTTTTTTCAATTTTATGACTTCGGTAATGATGATGAAATGATGAGAAATTAAGTAACGTAGTGACTCTGGGCCGCTTGACGTGTTATGGATGCTTTGGTCGAATTGTTTATAGAGAATGTTTTTGCATGAAACGTAATTACTATTTAATATTTTTTTCTTGGCATTTTTTTTAGTTCCTGATTTGGTCATTTATTTATAGATTAATTTCTTCTGAGTCATTAAGATGAATCCGCATTTATAATTCCTCATATCAAATTCAATTTTAAGTATTTTAAATTTAAAAATTAAAAATATATAACCAAAATAAATTTAATACATCAATGATTGAGTGGATGAAAATATATGATGCGCGATATGTCTTACGATTTTATGGACTTCTTGAAAAATTACAATTGCAGTGGATCCACAATTGCAAAATATAAAACACTAGTTATATTAAAAATTTAAATCCAATTATTATTTACTAAAGTTAGAAAATCAGAATTAGATCGGTGCAAAATTTTAAGGCATCATTGCAATTTTGTGTGCTTAGGAGCTTAAGTATTTTAATTTAATTGATACTGCTAACATTAAGCGACATTATGCACTAGGCAAAAATGGAAGGAAATAAATTGTTATATCCGACTTTTGCTCGATTTCCATTTCGATTTTGATTTCGTCTTCGACCTTTGCCCTAATTCCGAACAGGATCATAATCCTGACTGCAATAGTGACCCCGAATAATTTTTTCAGAGAAATGTTTCTGTAATTGGTGGAACAATTATCTATTACACGGCTTCCTTCGCCTAGCGGTTGCCACGCTTGTGTAAACGAGTGACCCACACGTGACCATTTTCATGTCGCTTTGCGCGCCTACGTACGACCTGAAAAGGTCACGGGGCGTTTCCTGCCCACGGGCGAGGTCTCGTTCTGTGTCGGTGGCCTCTAGCGCCCTCCCGTCCGGGGCGATCCCTTATGGACCACCCGCAGGGCATTCACGCGCCGGCGCCGTCTCCACGTCGGCCCGTCGCGTTCGATGAATCCGTTAAAGCCTCCAGGCTATCGACATATCGTATTTTCTAAAGAATTTTTAGTGCGTACAGGTACTTTCCGCGAGCACGGGCGTACGGCTGTGAGAAAACATTTTTTTCGCTCCTTTGCGAAGGTAAAACAGAAAATTAGATTCATTAGTAATAAAAATTTGTTACTTTAGCAGTAATTGAATATTTTTATTTATTAAGAAGATACTAAATATTTTATGAACTACATCACGATCTCTTGTTTTTTGTATAATCGCGGAATTTTTAAAAAAATCTTTAATTAAGGCTGTTTACGTTCCAAAAAAGGACTTACACCTCAAAAAGCCTCAAGGTATCAGGCTTTGTGTTGTACTATGACAGTTTAATAAGTCATTTAAGCCATGACTGGATGTGGAAGACGTTATCTATGACAACGTTAATCAAGAAGTCGTAATGCGCAGTCACGGTTGTTGTACGAATTTATATTTTTTTAACTTGAAGTATTGACGTATGTTGAGGCCTACGGGTGCGAAAGCCTTATTGATACATATTGATTTGTGAGCCAACATATATATGAAAAGTCAGTGGAAAATGCAGTCAAGAAGAAAAGATTCTTGTATTATAAAGATTTTATTTTACTTAGGAAAGCTAGAATATGTACAGATTTTTTATAATTTGCTACGATATAACCCAATTATCAAAATATCTAATGGCGAATAATTTATCTTTTGGAGAGCAAAAAATTTGTTTTGGAAAATATGTTACAGGTAATATTTATTCTGTTTTTGAGAATACTGATTTTCTTTCTTTTGTCCATAAATTAAGGTATGCGAGTACAGTTTTTTAAGTGTACATAGAAAATTTAAAATTGTCTTGGAAACCCTATTAAAATATTACTATATTTTATAAAATGTGTAAGAAGTTAAATAAACATTAAAAATTTGTGAATTACATATATGCATAGTTGTTTTATTTAATATTCTCGACAGTTTTTATGTAACACGCAACCAAATAGTACAAATCTCGCACAAAATTTTGTTAATAAAGGTGCATCTTTCATATTTTTGTATCGCTATTAACTTTTTTAATTATTTTAGTAGCGGCTTAAGAAATTTGATTGCAATGAGCAATTGCAATCAAATTTCTTAAAACAACTTTAACAATTTTGATACCCAATTCGAAAATATCCGTTAAAATGTCTTGAATGTATTTAAAAAGGAGTGACTACGAGGTACCGATGCGTCAGACATGGCTTACAACATAACATCATTAGGAGCTTACCTCGAGTTTTTTCGGTGAAAACGTGAACAGCTGTGGTGCGATTAAATCCAAACAAACATGTTAGTTAGCGTCCACTTCATGACAACAACTTTTACAAAGTTTAAACAGTATTAATCAAGCGAGTCACTGGCGAGTCGATGCCTTCAAGCGAACAGAGAGGGAAGCAATCGAAGAAATAATAGAAGATGAAACAAACAGACCGCTAAAGAAAACACTACGAGCAGGACAGGAACGAGATACGTGAAGTACGGAACCACGGGTGCACGAGGAGTGGCTGCAGAGGATGCCTCCTTAACTTACGAGTCAGGTACGAATAATATCCCCTAAAAAATAATAACGGTACGTTTTTAGAATACAGAATAGAACCAATTCTGTATTTTTCTCGTTACTTTAGGACACAATAATCGATTCGATAAGAAAATCAAGCGCGTGACACAGTTTCAAAACTTTAATTTTGGACGAAGACTGAAACCGATTGCGTTTCATGAAACGGGTAATTACTTTAACTTTGTTCTTCGCTTTAATGATATTTCAACACGCCGTCGCCGGCCGGGGACGGCGGCGCCCGCCGCGGGGCGCTGGTGTTCTTTTAAATCTACCCACTCAGTTTCGGGATGCAGACGGCGGAGTCACAAATTAAGTAATTAATTAGCGATTCGTAGACGACGGCGGCGCGGGCGCGGCCGGTGGGACGTGACGTCGGGTTTCGGCGGCGCGAGCGCGGCCCGTTAAAACTGTAAAACCAGTCCGCGGCGGCCGCGGCAGACGGCCGGCCTCTACGCGCTACGGCGCGCGCCCTCCCCACCGTCGGCTACGACGAGGGGGCGTGCGGTCAGTACGAGCGCTACGGGTTAGTAGGACCACCACCATAGATCGATCGATCGGCATAAGTAATAGAAATCGAGATGGAAATGAAAGACTCGGACCGAACGGTATTTACAGGGGTCACAGGGAAAATCGTCAATGAAAATGTCCCTCGGGGGCGGTCGGCCGAGGGCGCGGCGCGCGGCGCGGGCGGCGCGGCGCGGCCGACTCCATTACCATGCCAATAGTACCGCGCGGTTCGCGCACCACACCTGAGACTGAGGGTCCACCTTCTCGCGGCGAGTCAGCACTGTCCTCACTGTGAACACTTCACGGGCACCGAGTCCGAATTGCGCGACGCGGTTAGACACCGGACGAGGGCGATGTGCGCGACGTGCGCGCTGCTCGCTGCGACTGGCGCGCGCGCACACCCCACTCACTTCCCACCAAAATTTTTACCACCACTATCTCCGGCCAGCGCTACCGATCGGCGGTCCGCGCGGTCGCTCGCGTTCCACTGGACCGCCGCCGTTGTACGCTGCCCGCTATTGCGACCTGTATTAATTGTATACTTATCACGCAATTATACATGTTGTTGAAATAATGATTAGCTAATACAAATAAGTACTAAGTGTTCATCAAACATTATTCAATTAATATTTAATGTGGTGAAAATAATGGTTCGATAGAATAATATTAATAGGCAGCATTTTAACTTATTCATTATTTACATTTATTACAAATTCGCTGTAATATTTAATTATGAAATGCATCAAAAACCGATAACTAAATTCTACGTCATTTATTGAAAAAAATCCTTAGACCTATTTAAAATTTCTTTGACGATTTCATGTCAGCGGCGCATTTCTCTAAAAGTTGGTATAACCTGGCGCGCCAGCATTGCGCAGCTATCTCCGTGCGCGCGCGCACACACAGCGGCGCAGTGCGGCCTGTCGCTGTGCGCACACACCGCCGCTCAGCCTCCTCGCCTACCTCTTCACCTAGTTGTCGGAGCAACTTTGTAGGGCCCACGCCGTGGGTTAGGTCACGCGGCCCACCTGGCACGCCGCACCCGTTTGCACTCGATTGTTTATTCGGGGCTAATGAGATTTTCATAAGTCTAAATCAGATCTATTTTTTTAATTTTGAAGTATCAGGAGGGTCAAATAGGCTTGCGGAATTATAATATGATAAGTGAAAAAAAAATTAAATTTTATGCATAAATTTTAACTGAACTTATATAAAAGCCAAACATATTTAAAATAAGACAAAAGTATATAAAAACGAGTAACAATAAAAAAGTACTTTTATATTCTCTGATTTCTAACAAAGGTGTGTTATTGTTCTTTCTTTATGTAGTTTAATAAAATAATTAGTTAATTACTAAGGGACGTCACTGTAGTCTATATCCGTGCGGCGCGCGGGGCGCGGGCGTGGGCGGGCGAGCGCATTAGCATCTGGGCTATATCACACCGTATCCGCGAACTTGGCGGATTCCGGCGCCGGCGTGCGGTACCGTTCGCTGCCGCTAATTAACGTTATACTACGGTATGCCTTTAATACGAATCATATTAGCCGGATCTCCGCACGTCACGTCGCGAGGATTGATCTCGTCGTCGTGGTGTGCGCCACGACGCCCGTTTGTATTTTGTGTCGGCGGTGGTTTGACTGTCTCTGTGACGATTGTCATTTAAAAAATATTATTAAAATTACAACTTTAACAATGAGCATATTGATGATTTAAATCGGTTTTAAAATTTTTAATCACCAAGAAATTTAAACGGAATCGAAACGTGATAGATAAAAACTTTACTTTGTTAATCATTTTTGTTACGTAAGATATCTCCAATTTTGACCGATTACAGAAGGGATCTAGCAAAGGTTTTATATGTTGTTATGTTTTTACTTTTGTTATCGTAAAACAAAATGATGAAAGCAAGATTCCAGGCACACTACAGGTTACGTGATGAGTTTCGATTATTCTGAAAATACCGCAGAAAATTAATGAAGAAAACTTTACTTAAATTAAAATATAAAACATTTTCATCAGAAGGCTTGCAGGGTATAAAATTATGTAACCTTATAATTAATAAATTCGTTATTTTGTACATCACGAATGGCGAATTCAATATGATGGATTGACTTATTAGTCTATATTGTAATTTCTTATTTACAATCGTTATACGGTGTAAAATGGTATTTTTTCTGAAAAAACAAGAAAATTGATTCTACAAAACCGACTTATAAAAGAATAAGATGTAAAATTAATAAACCATCTCATAAAAAATATCATATAAATAACATTTATATACTTATTTTTCAGAACTGTCTCTTGTATCGCAGTGATTAATTTAAATACTTCATTTATTTGAGAAATTTGTTATAAACATATTTTAAAATAACAGCTCTTCAGTTCACTTCGAAAATACAACGCCAAAACTACTTTATAAGTATTTTTGTTTCGAAATCTAATTTATCAGTCAGTTTCGAATTGCTGTAGCAATTATGAAATTGATAAAGGAAATCCCGAATAAATAGAACTCGAACCTACGCCGTTACATCCACGACAAGGCGACAGCAGACGACTCGTGCGCCGCGGCCGAGGGGCACACGCGCCCGTGCACGCGGCGGCGGCCGGCCCCGGCGCGGGCGCGGTCCGTGTTAATGCCGTGATTACCTGTATATTTACCGAACGCACGTTCATAACTAGTTTTGTGCTAAAATAGCGGATTTTTCTGAGCCGATCAGATATTTCCGTCCGAGCGCCCCGACCGCGGCGCCTCGTCGCCGTGAGTTATAGCTGCCGGAATTTCGTGTTTCACAGTCTGTTGCGTTTTCTGTGTGGCCGTTTCGAGTTATTTTATATTTATACATGTTTAATTTAGTTTTGTTGTCACTCACTAGATGGCGACGCGTCGTCTCGACATTTGTGCAAATGAATTGAAAAACATTTTGATTATAAACATTCAAATAGCGAATAATAACGGATCGATATCCGGGGTCGTATCGATTGTCGATCGATAAACTGTTTATCGAAACCAGTGTATAGCTAATTTAGTGACGTTTATGTCCACAAAGGTAAATTCACTGAAACAACCACGAAAAAAAAGAACATAACGGTAACGGTGGTTGACTCGTGATCGGGACCGAAATTAATATCGGATATGAAATCGGAAACGAGGTCGTATTCAAAATAGATATCATACATTAGAATCGAAATCGAAATGAGATATTAGTTGTTTATCCAAGTAGCTGCCTTATACTGTTTAAGAGCACTTATTTGACTTGCGAAAAACAGTTCTTCAAGACGAAAGAAATAACTTGCGCTATGATACATACGTACAGTATGTATCGTACACCCTGTCAGATTTAACTTGTCAACACGACAGTATCTCACACATGCAAATCGAGGCACCTAATCAAGCTGTAAAGAGCCATACGTGGACATACGCACGGCCGTCGACATATCAATAATATGTCGACGGCCCTACTACGTACAGACATACGTACATACGATATGTATTCTACATTCGTGTTTACACATCGACATTAAATATTCTTGAATCGATAGTTCTCGAATTGACCGTTTCTGCACACACAAATTTGATATTCGATGTTGAGCACGGCCTCCCCTAGCAACTTTGTCGTCTACCGCACCTTGCTTGCATAATGTCAAAGCTGAGGTATTTATTTTTTCATTTGAATAGTCACTTTTTTATTATAGTGACATTTACTTTCCGCTTAATTCATTTTCATAAATATTTTCTTGATTTTAACTTATTCAATAACTTCAATACGACTATCAATACGATATCATCATATTGCATTATTAACCTGCAAAGCGACCTTTTAGTTCCTAAACGAGCTTATGGAATATATTGCTTAGTAATATTAGTGGACCATATTTTCATATTAGAATTTTGAGCTTTTGTTAGATATAGATATAAATAACTTTTTTAACGCATATAATGTAAGAATAATAATATCATGCAATGAATTAGTCTTTTTTTGAATGTGAATAAGCCGCTTGATTTTTTTCTGCGTTTAGACGACAAATCTGAATTCCACGTTTAATCTTATAACTTTTATTCTATTTAAAGAAGTCGTTACCCAAAATTGATAATAACGAAAAATAATTGAGAGAAAAGGATCTAGAAAATTTTACTTTTCTACAACTATTTCTACATTTGACACATCCTTTGATGTGTGACGTAGAGATAAAATAAGAAATCATATTTTTATATTTTGTCAAGAGCCGTATTACTAAAACTGCACTAAATTAATTTAATAAATGTAGTAGCTGTACAAATAAAAATTCAAAAATGTTTTGTTGTATAATAGTGGCTTTCACCAACCTATTTTTCATTAAAAAATTCTAAAAATATACATCTCTCGAGTGTTTCAATAGAATGTGTACAAGAAAAATAAAACCGAACTGTATTTTTCTGTCAATTATTTGATATCTTAAGTGAGATTATATTTTATTTGATATTTTGTTTTTTTGATATTTGAAATCTTAGAGATATTTGATATCTTAAGCAGAAAAATCTGCTGTGACAGACAGACCCACACCTAAGTCGGTCCTAACAGACTAATTAAATTAGTCGTTTCTGTCAAATCAAATCAAATCAAATATATCTTTATTTCGTAGGTAATAGAAATTACACTTGAAATGCGGTTTGAACAACTGTTTTCGACGTTTACGTTACCGCCTATTCCAAATTCTGATGCACCTTCAGGAGAATGGGCAAGAAACTCAAGGTTTGCTCTTTTTTATTAATCGACACAAAATATTAAATAATTGATGAATTAGAACAATACTTAGCAATTACATGAAGCAACCTGATAACCGAGCAGTTCAATCCCATGGATTTTTTCGTTAACATATTCAGACACGGTATAATAGCCTTTGGCATATAATTTCTGTTTAACGCAGAGTTTAAATTCATAAAATGATAAGTTTTGAATTTCAGCTGAGATCTTATTATAAACTCACACACACTGCCCCTTAAATGGTTTGTTAACTTTGCTTAAACTGGTTTAATAAGCAGCAGGATCGTTCTTATATCTAGTGTTAATGTTATGGATATCACTCCTTTTTTAAACGATTCTGTATTTCTCTTGACATATATCAGGTTTTCATTGACATATATCAGGTATTGTGTCATCACAGTTAGAATATTAATTTATTTTAAAAATTTCTGAGAGATGCTTTAAGTCTCAAATTATAAATGGCACGAACAGTTCACTTCTGCGTCACAAAAATTGTATTAACTTCAGTTGCATGGCCCCACAATAAAATTCCATTGGTCATGAGACTATAAAAAGAGCTGACCTAAACTAGTCTCGCGGTAGTTTCATCAGCAAGTCGCCGAATTCTTTTCACTACATATACTGCAAAACTAAGCTTTTTTTTAATCTCGTAATATGAAAACTCCAACGTAAATTAGCATCTAAAGTGAGACCAAGATCGTGTCCACAGTATCTAGTATCTATCTTAACCATTACGCTTGCGTCGATAAGTTTAGCACTAATCCAGAAAAAATTTAATAAATTTTGTTTTCCTCTCATTAAGAAAACAATTATTAATACTAAACCACTCTCTACATCTGCCTCCAAAAGTACACCTCTATAGAAATGTAAAATATTTAGACATTTGTAAAAGTTGAGTGTGAACAAAAATTATTTCAAAGAGGGTTAATTTTAATAATTGTGTTACATTAAAACATTGTTTTATAGTAAAACATATTACATCAATTAATTAAGGAATCTTAAGAATATATCTTTCATTATAAGTACAATGTAAGACATTGTAATACGGAACACTAACCGCACTAGTGGGATTCGCACCTGTTTGGTGCTTTTTTTAATTTAATAACTTCTTATTGTTTATTTTAAGATGTTGGAAGTTGTCTAAGTATTAAGGTTATCAAAATAAGGCATTTATAAATTGCATTTAGTTATAAGTTATAGTCAATTTTGTTACAAGGTTATTGATCGACTAATGCCAACTGAAACGTCATTTATATTAATAAAAGCATAGATCAAATAAACGAGTAATCGAGTTTTATTCTAAGAAAAAATTAGATAATTCCATTTCTAGGGCAACACATTCACCTAAGCGTGATTTCTAATACGGCTTTATTGTCTTTCGTTCCGGTAACCTGGACATCGTCATACAGTCACAGGTAAGACGACAGAGAAGAATATGTAGAGTAACACCGGCGCTCCGACTGGCGAAGTAAGTCCGACGCGGTGAGACCGCGGGCGCTGCGCGCTATGCGGACGGCGCGGGTGACGCCCGCGGCGCGCTGCCCCACTGACTCGCGTGCGCCGGCGCGGCGACACGCACGGTTCTTGCCTACGTGAATTTTTATCGGCCCGAGCACTAGCAGCGTCGGCTACCATGTATGTATGTGGGTTTTTTATCCGTTACGGTAGGCATCGAAACGTTTCGACGGTAGGAACCCGCCGACGTGATGGGGTGAAATGATGTAGAAAACGGCAGTACTAATTCGCATTTTAAACAACTCCAGTGACTACTTGAAACACGTACCGCTGGCGGCCTCAGCGTCGTGCGTGAGCAATTACTGTTTCTGCCTGAGGGTCCGTGAGCATCCTCCGAGTATATACGAATTTTATATCTGTATGGTAATTTTATTTCTCTAAATTAAAAAGGATTTTTTTCTTCAAATACTCTTCTTCAGAAAAGTAAAATTGTAATTCACCAAATGGTGAATTTAATTTGCGATTCGCACAACATTAGCCAGTGGGAATAGCTCGTTAGCACAAAAAAGGATCCGAGTCAATATTACGACCACCTCGTCAAATTCCACATTCCGTCATTCACACACTTCTCATTATGAGTTTCCATGGAATGTACTTATTTAATTTACAGAGAAGTTAAGAATTGTTTGATATAACCCTGTGTCGTTAAAGCGCTAACGCGTTCTACAGGCAGCCCCCAGCACGTGCTACGTCACCGCTGCCGCTGCGTAATCGAAAGCGGTTAAAGCGAACGGGCCGGTGCCGCCCGCCGCCCGCCGCCCGCCGCCCGCAGCCGGCTGTTGTCACACACGCCGATAACGAGCTCTGGTCGATTTCAGTAAACGCAGTCGTTGAAAAAAAAATGTACCACAGTTAGGTAGAGCGCCGCGGCGCCCGCGCCGGCCTATTGTAATAATTCGCAGTCCACCGGGCAAATAGTTCAAGCAGTACTTTGTTCGACGGTAGCTGTTTGCTTGCGTGTTGTCTGCGATTTTTTTAGATTGATTTTTACACGGCGGTCGTGAATGACGAAAACGCATTTTAAGCGTTTCCGATAATAATAAACCAAGGGTAGGTATTATTTTGCTGATGAAATAAATATATACGTCGGTACAATGACATTGACCATACAGCCTGGAGCGACGACACGGGTGATATGTTAATACTATCCTAAGGAATATTATTATTTTAGATAAAATTAAAAACAGAAATATTGCCAAATCATTACGTGCTCGTCCATTCAATAAGAAAACCGATCGCTTTGGACATTGTTCACGATTGGCCCTGTTTAAGCGTGTCGGTTATAACTGTGTCATACTTTTAAGGATTCTATCTATTTTTTAAAACTAGTTATTTCGGAATGGACACTTTCTCAAAAATCATTTATGATCATGTTTTAAACGAAACACTGAATAATGTAGATTCCTATAATGGACGATCAATTACGACGGAGGCCGGGCGGCTGCGCGGCGCAGGCGGCGGGCGGCGGGCGGCGCGGACCCGCCTAACGGTCCCGAATTCGGCACAAGCGGAGCCGTTGCGCCGACAAGGTTTTGCATTACAACTACCCGCCGCCGCTGTCCTCGGCGCCGTATCCCGATACTTCTAACCAGTACAGAGTGTTACTTTTGCAGCTGACGGATTTCTTGGTGATGTTTATGAAAAATTGATAAAACGTTAAAAATGAAATACCTGTGCTTTATTTTGTGAAACAAGATATTTGCAGCCACAGGATTGAAGGACCGTCTAAACCAGATCATCCTTAGCTCTTAATTGAAATTGCCCTACACATTTCAGGCTCTTAGGGTACGAGTCTATTTTTTTAAAAAGCTATTGCAGTTATGGCCATGAGAAACCAACACTCAAGACTAGTAATTCGTGTCAGTGGAGGTGAGTGAACACTTTTGAATACTTGCTCGTAATCAGAAGAAGTATTTTGAAAAGTTACTGATTGATTTCCTCTTGCGCTAAGTCTTGAAATTTGTAGTGCAATTCTCATTTAATTAGTAAAGTTTCGGAGCCAAGAAACGTTACAGGGAATGAAAATTCAAAGCTGTTAATCATAATAATCCCTTTTATCATCTCCGGGTGTCTTGAGTACCCGTATCCATGTGTAGTCGTTTACTCAACTGTTCTCTCTTAAAGCTCTTGAACCTATACAAACCGCTAGATGTCTAGTATCACAAAATTGTAAAATTCACTAAGTGCCCAAAGCATGAGATAAAATTTCCTAGACTAACTTGTGTTACTAAAAAACATGGTGGACTGGAGCATATTGCCTTTTTTCCAGCTGGTTTGATTTGACGACCAGAGATAATGCAAAGGTAGCCGCCCTCCCATAATATTTTGGTCAGTTTGTTTTCTCTGCAGACACCAGTATTTGTATTTTTCTAATTAATCTAGAAATTAATCTAAAACTAAAATGAGAGAAATAGAGGATTAAATGAGAAGATCAAAACAATTTAAATCATTTTGAGGATAAGATTACAGTTACATTTATCAAAATTACAAATCACAAGGAACAAGTGTGCACGTGTTTGGTTATCCCAAAGACTTATCGTCAATAGCTCCTTCAGCTTGGAGGACAAATTCACAAGAACAGATAACGCATAAGATTTGCTATTGAGTCGAAAAAATCACTCCTCGTTTCAGCTAAAAATATTTTATTGAATTACTCATTTTCTATTATCCGAAGAATTTATTTTTACTACTATTTTTTTTTCACAATACATAGTACAGAAATCATCTATCTGCTCAAATGATGTCAAAAATATGAAAGTTTTACGTGACAACGACTTTGAATCATTTTAATGAATATTCATTCTAATAATAGATTTATTTATACAAAGAATTATATTTAAAACATTAATTTATACAAAGAATCTGCACTGAATTTCATATTAACAAAATTTTATTTTACCACATACATACGTATTTATATACAAATGATAACTTGCATACATTTATCTGATCATATTGAGAGAGAAATGATGACTCATCGTTAAATACATCACTAACCTAGATGGAGTTTTAATTAAAATTTATTTTATCTGTTGATATTTGAACTCTATAGGAGACGCTGGGTGAAAGTTAGACAAGGATGTGACAAGAGGCAAAGTAATTATTTCTGTTATTATTTCGTTGTTCGTTTATAATATTATGATAATTTCCGATGAATTATTAAATGATAAATAGTGTGGAAGTAAGTTTTAATCAGCAATTAATTATTAAACGAAGTTATTTCATAGAATAAATGCCAATATTGAATCATTGAAAAAATTTTCACCAGTAAACCCTTTTTTAATCAAGATTTAAAGATTTGAATAGAAAGTCTATAAGTAGATCTCTTTAAGATATATACTATTGAATACATCTTTTATGGTTTAATCAGCCTTTGGCCCATGTCTACAAAGATATGAGCTAAATGCCGACTTACTGCACTAATATGACTGTATTTTTGAATTGAATCATAAAGGACAGACTCTGCAGCCTCTGTCGATCCAGGAAGGTATAAGAAAAGTAGAGCTACAACCTTCAAAATAATATGTTCAACTTCGAGTTATAAAAGGACAAACTAACAAACTAATTTGATTTTTTATGACTTGTTTTCTGTTATTCCTAATTGTAATTTGTAGACTTCAAAAGCTAAGGTCTGCACTTTAGCTTTCGAAGTCAAACGATGTTTACATAAAAAGCACTGACGACAGGCTTCCAAACGAGTAAGATCTATATTTCTAACTTTCGTTCACATACCATAAAAAGTCCCGTTTTATTAAATAAATTCAAGAACATAAAACCGGCACGCTGATTAAGCTCCAAGAAGCTTTCCTAGAATCTGCCGATATATTAGGCTCGACACATCATCGTAACAAAAGCGACCATAAGCACGAGCAGATCGGTGTCAGTAGGTTGTGCGGGTCGCCGCTGCGGTCTGCGGGCGCACGCCGGCGCAGGACGGCGGCCGACTAGCGCTGAGCGAGCGCATCACGCGCATGTCCATTTATTTAAAAAGAATACACGGAAAACGACTTGAATCAGCACAGCTGTTAAAATAGAACTATATATATTTAAATTTATAAAATATGGAAACGAAAATTAATCGAAATAGAACAGTTTTTAAATAATAAAATAATAATTAACCATAGCGTAAGTTAGTAAAGTGTACTAGAGGTATGAATTATCTTATAAGGACCACGCCGTGTATACTATGTACTTAAGCGTGATTATCATTGATACGGTTGCTCCGTAGAACATTTTTTTACTTTACTTCGTTATAGCTGAATTCCTGTGCAATTAAATAAGATA
Organism: Eumeta japonica; assembly: GCA_005406025.1. Classification (NCBI taxonomy): domain Eukaryota; kingdom Metazoa; phylum Arthropoda; class Insecta; order Lepidoptera; family Psychidae; genus Eumeta; species Eumeta japonica. The sequence goes on along the minus strand of BGZK01000808.1, from coordinate 261,190 downwards.
AGGAACATGTCACTTGCTCACGAAAAATGCAAAAGTTGGTTCATACTGATGCTTAGATTGAAATTGTTGTTACTTAGTTAGACACATATTAAAGATAAGCATAAATAATGTTTACAAAATGTTTTTGTACTTTAATCCTATTAAACATAAAAACTGAAAGTAAAATGTACCAACCATATGCTTTACTACGTTTTATTAACCAACTTTCTTGCCTAACAGTTCTGTACAAATTTTACAATTGATTTTAAAAGAACTTTGCAAGCAGCAAAAGACTTGAAATGCTAAACATAGCTCAGAACTGGATGATAATACGGTATTAAGGCTCTTGTATTGTCTTATTGTCTTCTGTCCGTCTGTTTCTTTGTTAGTCTGTTTGGTACTAAATTGACAATAGGTTTCAAACTCAAAAAGTAATGTATAAGACACTATAATAGAAAATAATATTATTTAAAAAATAAAAATAATTATTTAAAAAAAATAGATATTATTATTTCTTTTTAAATAGATATAATTATTATTTGAAAAATAGAAATTTAATACATTCTATTCTAAGAATAAGTAAAAAGTATAAGATTTCTTCTAGAATTTTACTAATTCCTTGAAGATTTGCGATTGTGAATTTTTAATAGCCAGAAAAATACTGGAAGATTTAGAATATAAAATAGAGGCGCGTGCTTTATCCCCGTTACTCTCAGCACCCCCGATCAACCCCTATTATATCCAGCAATTTTCTGTGTTTTCATAAATTGTATAGCTTTATTAGTTCTCGTATGAGTTTATATCTGTATCGTCCCATTCGAAAATAATTTCGGAAAATTCTTCCAACGCTCTTTCACATAGTAGATATCCTTGTTCAGTAGATATCTACTGTCGTCTCTAATCAATTTATAAATGATATATCGAGAATAATTTTGACCTTTTTATCAAATTAAATAAAAGAATTAAAAAAAAGGTTTGTCCTAAAATATCAGGAACCTCCTGTCACAGCCTCCTTAATTCACTGTTTTTTTTTAACTTGTTATTGACACATCATTTATATTTTTGCACTTTATATGTACTCTAAGCCTTTTTTCAACCTGCGCGTTCTTCACCTTCAGTGGTCGTTCCTTGCAGACAATATACCTGGCCATTCTTTTTCTTTCAGAAGGAGGAAAAAAAGGAGGCGGTTCTATGTTCGTCTGCATGTATTTTTTATGTATGTTCGGTGATAACTTCGTCAATTGTAAATTGATTGATTTCGATTTTTTTTTTGTTTAGAAGATGAACCCATAGTTACCAAATTATCTAATCATCAAGTCAGACAGTTATAGTGTGTTTGATTTCGGTTTTTTACTTAATCAATTTTTGCATCTGGTAGTTATTATCTCATTTTACTGAGCTGATGACGGAGGCTACAGTACTCTTTAACGGTAAATAGTTAGGGAACAATATTGCAATTTGTCACCAGAAACTGCTCTTAAATGGCTATTAGTCAAACCTAGTACATATAAACAGACTTAAAATTAATTACTTATTAATTTATGTACATATTTTAATTGATTTATATGATTCTAACGGGACAATCTTAGCAGAAACACATCAAGACTAGCGATAACAGTAGAAATCAATTAATTTAATGTTGAAGACAATGAAAATGTGATCTGCATGAATTGTGGAAAGTTTATATTACAAATAACAATAACTACTTATGTAATTTGTACAACATTAATCTGATAGTTGCACTTCAACAAAGAACGTAAAGACCCTGGAATAATTATCAGTGGACGATAAATTCAGGATCAGAACTGCTCTTCCAATTGCTCCGTACAAAATAAAAGAGATGCCCGGCCAATCATATTTACTATTTTTTAATTCATATGCAAAGTAGCTAAATAAGTTATAAATTCTTAATTAATCGATAACCAAAAATGTGAAATAAAATAAACAAAAAAAAAACCACCTTAAAAACCTCTTTGAATAATTGTTTACAAAGATTCCAAAAACAACTAATTAGTTGTTTTCTAAATGGCATTCAGCCAAAGTAAGACAAAACAACATATAACTTATAATATTATGTATTATGCAACTATAAATACTAAGCGAAAAAAGAGATTTTCTTTTTCTAAGGAGACACGATTGTGTCTATTTTTATCTGAAATCAACTCCATAATCAATTAATTAATGGTTTTTGGAGTCTGTTTAAACAATCACTAATATAGGTTTTTGAAGGTGGTTTTATTTATTTTTGGAACTTGAAATTTTCGTACAGGATATCCTTGAGGTTCTACACTCTGTATAAAATATTAGTCTCTGTAGTTTCGGTGTTAAAAAAATGCTTACTTTTTTTATATTTTCCTTAATATGTTTGAAACTATGAATTTTAAAATTAAATATTTGTATTTATCACAACTAACCCATTCGTTTGATATATCGCATTAAGACCATTTTGAAATTTTTCCGTAACATTTGAAAAGGCTGACGAGCATGCGATCCACCAGAAAGTAAATGGTCACCGTCGCCCATGAACTCTCGCAACCCCAGGTGCGTCACTAGTGTCGGCCTTTTAGAAAGTAATAGGACATTTAGTGGGGACGGAAGTGAGCCACCTGAACTTTTAAGACGGAATAAAATATCTGGTGAATGAGGATGTGAGTAATCGGTGTGTGGTGTCTTCGCAGTCGAGCCGGCCCGTTGGCGTGCCGCAGGCAAGTCGGCCACATTATGGCCTATGCCACGTTAAATCTATCACAAAAAATAAAATGATCTATAGTCACTCCCTATAAATTATACGTCCAAATTAGATTTTTTTAATATAAGCTGGGTTAAGAATTAGGTCTCTTAATTTTGCACATTTACTAACTCGCATCGTTTTTCATACGGTATTTGTATATAACTTCGATAATAAGTTTGCGATTGACCTTCAATCATTAATAGAGAAAGGCCTAGTGATTGCTTCAAAGAATATAATAATGTTTTTTTATTTATGGCGGCTTTTTCAGGTCGATGTAGAAAGAAGTCTTTTAGATTTAAATACTATATTCTAAATGTATTGAAGAAATTTATTACCAATTTTTTTTGTCACTTTCTAACTCGTAAACATTAATCTCTCTTCTAAATAACTCATTTAAACGTAATCAGGTGATTAAAGGATATTCTTAAATTTACAGAAAGTAAAGTTAAGAAGATCCTTTAAACTCTTGATAATGTTTAAAAACAAATTAATAACTAGGAATCTTATTGACTCAGAAAACCTCAAGAAATTTCAGATCAATTTAATCACAAATTCAGCACTTCTCTATTAGCGCATCCGCCCATTCATCACTCCCATCAGAATTGGCATCGCATACGACGATCTTCCTCAGTGGTGTACGGATTAAATTAGCGCTGTGCCTTAGGCCCGTAGGCGCCTCGATTGATGTCCGCTGTTGTGCGCACGCCAAATTGATAGATGTTATTATGTTAATGCGCAGATATAATTTCGGCGAGAACAGTGATGAATGTTGATTAACAAGAATCGACGTCGGCGTCACCGCTGCCGTCTGTCTGGTTCTGTTTTGTCTTAAAAATGTTGTCTATTCATTTTCAATGGAATTGAATATTTTTTGAACAGTGAGATATTTTAACTTTGGTACTAGAAATAACTTCGATCTATTGAAACGGGATTACCATAAACATGAGTTGAGAAGGGAAGATGAATTCATGGAAAGCTTGATATAAAAACACGACGATAGCCTAGCGCTTAGTGCACCCGGTAACGACGCGGGAGACGCGGGTTTGAACTCGGTGCTGCCCTGTTGAGTGGCTACGTAAGCTATGTGCCTACCAGAAAATTCATTATCATTCACTTCAATGACGAGGGTAAGTACTATGAGAAAATTCACACATTCGTCGACACGGCCCGGATCAGATTCCTGAACGCCCTTGAAAAGAAACAAGACTCACTGATCCAATCATATGTGTAAAGGATTTAAATCTGGTGCTTTCTGAACCTAAAACCACACACTATTTATTCGACACCGCTGCTCTCTCCGTTGGTCACTCGCACGCTATCTGCTATGAAAAAGCTACAAAAACGTGAGTTGTTCGTGCTGACGTCATCGTAATGTCATTATATTTTAGACACAAAATTCACATTTTACAAAAATACAGCTTTCTATTTTCGATTCGATAAATATTCAAATAAATTATAAATGCTCGTATAACAAATGTAGCCGAACCAAGAAATCTTATGAGAAGCTTATTTTATTACAAAAAAAACATGATTATAGATGGGCACGTCCCTCGAGTTGCAGGAAACTCGAGTCGAAGTCCCGTTGACCTGCATTTCTCTAATTTCTCTAACTGACGTACGGATCCTCAATCACAGTTCACTTTAATATTGAAGTAATCACGACTACATCTTAATATAGGCAATGCTTTGCAGCGATCTCAGAAAGCATGCAAATTCCAAACACGCACATGGCCACCGAGGGCCGTGGTTTAATATTAATTTCCTAAAGAAGTTCCACTACCAACAAAGGAATGTACAAGGAGTTGTGTTAGGTTTTACTTATCTCAGTATTGGCGCACATCCTCTCACAACTTTTTTGTGTCGAGGGCCTCGGCGCTTGAGTAGTCACCGACGCGACGACCACGTCCGCAACCGACGGCTAAACATGTTCTTTGAGGAACAGAGTGGTTTAAGTCGGCTTAAATTTTAACAGATATACATGTTAGAATATGTTAATATTCAGATGTTTCTTCAGGGTAAACTTACACACATGCACATTTTTTATAGCTTTTATTTAAATAGAATTTTATACATTAGTCATAAGTCGTCGAAGTGAACAATGATTTTATACATATATATGACATCCTGACATATTTCTTATTGCAATTTTATACACGTTTTTTATCTTTTTTTTAGTGCAGTAATCTAATTATGTTGACATCGTTACGTGTTACGAAACAATGTTTCTCTGTCTGCCTGTTCGTTTGCGTGCTTATAGTTCGAGAAGCACTGACCCGCTTTTTTGTTGATTAATTTTATAACATGAAAATATGTTATGTATTATTCTGTTTTAAAATACACTAACTAGCTGTGCCCACGATTTCGCTCGTGTGAATATAGAACAAATTATTTGCTTATTTTTCACTGATCAGTTATTGGTATTTGTAACGGCACTGTCCAAAACAAGATCAAGACTCTATATATATTCATATTCATCTATGATCAAGACCGACACCGGCCGGGACTGGACTCGTGGGTAGGGTCGGGCTCGGAACCGAAGGCGGAGCGCAAATTCGCGTCCCTTTGAAATAATTTTATCAGTAATGAAGCTTTTGTTTTTCGTTGTATTATTTTCAAACTTCACAAACCAGTTCGGTTCATTGTCGACACCCGCAGTCCTGCTATAAGAACAAACTGCAAGATTTCATTGGGGCTTATATTATAAGAAAAGGCATGTAGGTTATTGTTGTAGTCAAAGATAGTTTGAGGTGAAGATTAGGACCGTCCGGTAGCCGACAACTCAAGGCCAGAGTAGGAGAACTGGGAAGAGGGAATAAACAAATATATAATATGTAGGAATATATAAATTTTTATATTTTAATAATTTAGCCACGACGTGGATATTGTGTATCATCCTTGGTGTTGTTTTCAGAGATAAAAATTTTCAACTCATTTTCCTTATTTGAGTGATTGAAGGAACGCGTAAGTCGATGGTGCTTCTTAAAGACTGTCATTTCGACTTGGGTTTCTGGAAGTTCTTGATTTACCTTATGTTAAGTTTGATGTCCATCATTGTGTCTAATCCCTTTCGTCACTTACGGTTGTAATTTCAACTGAATTATTCCAGTACTCGTGATCATAATCGTAACCGAATGGTTTCATTCCAGGAGACTAAGCACGAAATTTTGTTTTCATGTTTTTAAACTCACTGAAAAATAAAAGTGTGTTAGAATCGAAGTTTTCAATATCAACACCTCTTTAACACGGGCGGAGCTATAAACGAAAACTATTTATTATACAAATTTCCACGATTAAAGTATTTGCATAATAAACACCACTGAAGATTCAACGCAGCACGATGTAAGTCACACCGAACGCCAGGAACATTTGGAGGAATGCCGTCTGCCCTACGCCTCTTACAGACACGGCTAATATGCTGGATGGCAGTTTTTTTGACATGGTCACGTAGCAAATCCTAAAGCTGCATCCCGACATGTTAATGCAATATGAAACCTAATGAAAAATGTAACGTCAATTATCGATATACATGTAACTATGCAAATTAAATAACGTATCACAAAATGGCAAGACTCGCTGAGCTGTTGTTTTCCGATATTTTGGACTAATCGACGTCAATATTTAATTAAAAATATGTGTGCTATCTATACAATATTTAAATATTGATCAGTTGCTTACTGGTAGGATTTCATATAAAGTGCTTTGTATTTTAGCTCCACAAATATTTTTTTGTTTGTTTAATGCCAAACCATTAATACATATTTTACATTTTAATTGCTAAATAGACAGAAAATTGCAAACGAGTTATAGAAATTTTTCTATTAAACCTACAATGTGTGTAATAACATGTGGATCAATTCTAAGGACAGCGACATTCGCGTCCGCGCTGTGGTCTCGCGGTCATGTTCATCGGACACGGCGGGACGCACCTTAACAAAAAGTTCACAGATTGGCGCCGTGGATTAAACTGTCGGAGCTCGCGGCTGGTAAACAAGACGATTTGCAGTTTGTAGGACGATGTAATCGCTGCACAGAGCGCCCGAATCTCTTGTGGTACCGTTTCGGTTACCTTAAAATTAAATTTCAGCTTTCGCGTTTTGGTTTTCGAGAACTGTAACATTGTTTGATCGTACGTGCCGTTATAGGGCTTAAGGGTTTTTATGAGACAGCCAAAAAATACGTAGGTATAATTCTATACATAAAGTTCAGTTAAAAGCTTTAGTATTAAATATAACTTCGTTCGTTAAAAAATATGAACTTAATCGTGTAGCTTAATTATGTCGCTAAAGCAAATGATGCCTTTTTGTCCTAGCACAACACGCACAGCACACAGCAAAATATATTGATGCCAGATAGGGCTATTAACTTAACGTAAAAATGAGATAGAATAAAAAAAGTTGTATCTAATGAATCATTATCCTTTTAATCCGTAAGATCATGTCAGGATGTAAATATAAAAAGCTTAATCCACGCGTCAGTGACAAGTTTTACCATAAGTAAGCAATTTTGAATTGTATCTTAGAATAAATGCATGAAACTGGTGTACTCGCTGATCTAAAAATAGAAATATTTGTTCCTATCAAATTTGTACAATTCGTTTGTGGTACATAATGTTACAAAATTAATTACTTTGACGTACACACGTAACAACTTGTGTACGTCAAAGTAATTAATTTTGTAAATAACTCATATAATATTATAATAAGGTAATACAAAATAATGGCGCAAAACCTATGAAAAGCCCCTACTGAGGAGCCTGGCAACACGCGCCCTCAAACATAGAACAATCAGTGTTACGTTCCAGAGTTTAAATATGTTATTAAAACATCAAGTCTGTGCTAAAATACTTGAACTATATTGTATTATGTAACAATACGTATGTCACAGAGATATGCTACGTGTGTGGTTGTCACATTTTTCTCCCGCGGTGAGTACTCATTTTTTTTGCAAACCAGGGGAGTAAGTTCTAAACGTCGGGGAGATAAGTGCTAATTTTTTTCCAAACCTATGCCTCGGTGAATAGTTCACCGTTAGTCCCCGCTATCATTCCCGCTCACAGGTAGTGTGAGGTAAAGGCGCGGGTGGGAACGTTTTGCCGGGGATGAAAAGCCCACTTCCCACCCCGGAGTGAGCCGCGAGAGAATGTAGCACTTTCCTCTCCTATATCGCAGACGGAAAATGAAATTTCCATCAAGATGTGCAAAAAATATTTTGTTTACAATTAAAGGATTGAATGAATAAAACTTTATCTAAAAGTTTCAATTAAGCAGAACAAAAGATACGCTTATGTGACCCTTACGCGCGATTGAACTAAAACTTGTATGTTTGGTTTTGCGACAAACTTCCCTACTAAACTAAAAAACAATAAGTTATTTTAAGTTTCAGTAGTGTAGATCGAATTTGGGCTTTGATTGAAAGAGGCGTTGCTTGATATTAAAATGTAGGGATTCAATCTATATCTAACCGGGCGAAGCCGTAGGTATAGCTGGCTATTAATAACATAGTTCTAATAAAGGTATTAGGGGTTTACATTTAAGTTGCCGTTTCGGAATGTTGGCCACTTTAAATTTCAATATTCGACGAATTCTAAATTCACGTGATAAATGCGGAATCTGCGTAAGAAGATAGTTTCAGTTTAAAAAAGTTTTCAGTTCCTCGCAAGTCGCGACTAAAGAAGTTTTACTTCAATATGTTGTTGCGTATGGATTTTTTTACCGAGACAAGACAATGTACGAATGTATTATTCGTAAAACCATTATTAATATAATTTTCTGTCGAAGAGACTCTCTGTATGTGTTGCACAATTACATCGTCGTCTAATAAGGCTTACACCCGACGAGCTGGCGAGCCACCAGCCGCGCCGCACCGCCACGAGCGAGAACAGGGCTCATGGCGTTTTTTATCGGCGGAGGGGCCGGCGCGGTCGCCGCGACGTCGGCCGCCGGTGGCCGAATTCGCACAAGACAAACGACCGCTGCCGGAGGCTGTTTTGATCGATAACGGAGCCTTCAAGACGATGATGGATCTTATGCGATATCCGGTAGGTTTGGAGATTTGTCTAGATCTTATGTGGGCTGAAAGTTGAATGCCGCGTTGTCTTGCTTCCACATCGTAACAAACTTTCTTGAAACATTTTCCAAAATATTATTGTCTAGTAATACTAATAAGGTTTTTAATTACACGTGATGAAGTTATTTAAAAGTTACTTAGTCATTACTCGTGCTGAGTAATTTGAAATACTTTTATAAATAGGTTGATGGTTGCTTTAGGATCATACATAAATTCTTTAAGGAGAAGAAAGGAGGTCAACAAAATGTGATATCGTGTGACAGGAGGTAATAGTTATTAAATTTGTGACGTCACATGTATGAGTTTAAAATATTAAAACACTAAATTTCATCAGTAACGAAAAACTACTATAATGACTACGGTATCGTGCTTTGTAAATTTTATAAAATGTGTGATTTGTTATCGTCTTTATACTAAAGTGTCTTTGTAAATGATTTTAAATTAATTTTTTAATTTTTTTTATTTTTGTTTTTTGTTCAGCAAATTATGTGATGTCACACGGGGGGAGGCTGTATAAATGTAACTTCGTATGACAAGGACGGGAGAGGGGCTCGAAAAACCATAAAATTCATGTGATGTTATTAGTTGTTAATAAAACTGAATATTGTCTAACATTGAGAACATTGGCAAGTAATTATTATCCTAGATTAACAATCATCGACAGCTAATACAAAACGGCAAATTTAATAAACAATCAAGTCGTTTTTTTTACAGACGAGTTAACAAATGACAGGTCCAAACACAGTTCATTGAATCTAACTGCGGTGTGGGATCTCTGCGAACAAGACAAAGAGAGACTACCAAGAGAATAGACATACGTATTTTTATAAAAAGTATAATGAAAATAACATACGACCAGATTATTCTGTTAAGCTTAATATTTTTTAATTTCGGAAATAATTTCCAAAAAACACTTAAGGGATAAAAAATATTCTTACGCCTAAGGCCCTTAGTCTTTGTAAGCTGGAAAAATTTTTTTTTTTTCATAATACGAATGTTCACAGTATCAATTAATTGAATGAATACTGATAATAAAAGTAGTATGCGCCTGTTTTAGAATAACACAAAAAATATAAAAACTGTTTTCGTTTCCTATATCATATTGTCGAAATTTACAGATTCTTTATTCTTAAAATGCAATATACTGTGCTAACGTTAACTTTATTTTGCAATAAAATTAGCGCTAAAAATTTTGTATTAAAAATATATTGATTAAATTGAGATTGCAGGTCAAAGATCCACAACACGCGTACAGTTTGTGTGTCGTGGCACACAAACTGAATTTATTTACACAGCAATTGATGACCCCGGGCGATACTAAATAATATCGATAGAACAAAAAATAGCAACAGTTATTCGAGGAAATCGATGGCACTAAATAATCGATTCGTATGATCGATTTCACTTGCGAAACGATATTGTTCATTCACACTTATATTACGCATATCGATCACGTAGTAATTGAGGGTCTATACGGCCCGTGAGCGAATCTGCGATTAATGTAGCCTTGAATTTTATTTAACCCATGCTTTTGTCAAATTTGTAAACGTCCAAAACAATTATCGCTCTAAGTTCAGCGTAATTCAGTGAATTTCCATACTCGCCAAAATTAGTTGTAGTCGGCTGATTAATGACTACTCTAAGTTGCGTTTTCGGTAACGACACGGCGTGACAAATTACAACTCACCTGTTCATCTCGAAAACGGACAACACCACGATAATTTTCGATACGAGACATTGACCATAATCAAATGAATTTGTTTTTTGTAAAAACGTACTTAAAGGCATTTCAAAATTGTCTGTGTATTTGTATATCACTTTGAGCGTAAAAAAATTCTAAAACATTATCACGTGCGAATTATCAATGTACAGTTCAAGTAAAAAAACAGATATGCACTTTAATGTGCTATCGTCTGAGTTTTAATATTTGATAAGACGTATTCTTAGATATTGCTAAATGTACGCGAACAATTATTTTATTTTATTATTAAATATTTATTAAAAGTAAAGCATACAATATAAACTATAATGAAGGATATGTTAGGATTTTTTTTTTGATACCAGTTTAAGGAGGGCCCGATTTACATTACCGACTATTCATAATTGGGTAGAGAAAACATTTATGTTTAAAAATCTTTTCAGTCCAATTTTCACGTGGCGAAGCTACCTTCAGAATCAAACTTCGCTTCCCAAACTCATGGTTTAATCGATTCAACTTATTCTAAACTCTGAGCAAATTTTTAACTTTCTACGTTTTAACTCTGCGACATACAATCAAACGGGCGCATAAAATCGTCGATGTGCGTTCCGTTTCGGTGCGGAACACTAAAAAATGTAAGTCAGACGTGCTCCGCCGACGTGTGCGCGACTACATTGTAAACAGCCCGTCACGGTCCGCGGGCGATGCGCCCGCGCCGGATGCGCACTGCATTGGCCTGTTTTGGTGCATTGATTTGTTTCAATCGGTTTAAGATGCCGCAAACTACGAAAAACCCTACAAATGCGATGAATATCGGATTATATCAGTATATATTATATCAGTGTAATTATATTCCTAACGGCCGAATACAAAAAAGATATACCACACGTGGCCCTGTCTTAACTGTTATTAGTTCACGACATCCACTAGCGCCAATACTTCACGTTTTGTGAGTACATTTATAGATTTAGGCATTGAATTTGGTTATCTCATATTAATTTTAGTGTTGAACACTTTCATTACGATATTTTCTTTTTGATTGCTTCGTCTTAATTGGAAGTGACTCCAGAAACAACCAATTATCGTAATATTCAAAGCGTAAAACAGTACGATTTTTACTCAATTTTTAATTACTTTTTATATGCCATTAAAAATACTACTTATGAGTTTAAAGCTTACGAAGTAATCAAATTATATAATAGGTGTTTAATCAATCTATAGGTAAGTTTTAGAAACGCGGTTTTCACTATTTCTTACCTTAAAAGTTATTTTATGTCATAGTTATTAGTGAACAAGTCAAGGAACTATAAACTCAGGTATGCCGTAACTGCAACAAATAATCCTTCAGTTATAGTTTAAAAGTTAGTCTCCTGGTCGCAGCGCGCACACGCGGAGGAACTTCATTTCAAAATTTCTACGCCGCAAACCTGAAATTCCCACGAAACGCTACGGCCCGGTGCGCCGGCGGCGCGACAGCTCCGTCCTTGTACTTATAATTATCAAATGATCAATTCAATTTGTTGAATAAGTAACAAGAAATTTCCCACCGAACGTCACCAAACAATACCACTGCAAGATGTAATTCCTCCTCGCTCGCATTTTTAATATGCCTGTCTCATCGAAATGTGACGTGACGTGAACGGGGAGGAATCCGGAAACAAAAACGACCACATTCATTTTGTTGTTCTACGGTACGGTATCGCAAGAACTACATTTTGATAATACGACTGATTCGCTAAAACAGACCCACCTGTCAGCACTAAGGTAATCACACGTCGGGTGTGAGACCTCAAGTGTGTAGAGCCAGTATTTTACTACACCTAAAACATGATTTTTCAATTTTTGACCTCGGTAACCTGTATTATCCCTGATGACCGAATTTTTGTCATTGAGACCTTTTAGCGTACTATCCATCTGATATTTTGTTCCAAGTATTATGTATTTGAATTTACTTGCATTCGAAATGAAAGAATCTCGGCCAGACCGATACGCAAGAAGCTAGAGCTTGTCATTTGTAGAATTTGCACGTTTTACGACATCCAATGGCACCACGGATAAGTACAATTGCAAATCATCTGCGATACAGATGATTTTGATAGATCTTTGGTAATGGGTTAAATAAGAACCGTTTATTCGTGTCGTCGATACAACTTACTTCAACGACTCATATAAACATATAATTTTATGTAACCATCGTATTAACAGACAATTAACATTTCATAACCTGTTAAAAATTTTAGTGTGTATTGAAATCGGTTTTTAGTTACTCAATATGTAGAAATCATGGTGCAAAGTTTTCAGGTCGAGCAGGTAGAAGTTGTTTTTTCAGCGAACGGACATGCAGGCCTAAATACTTCAGAGGTTGGAAGTAACCCATTCGGGTGGAACGCCGATCGGAAGCGCGGCGGCCTTGCCGCGGCGCGTGCGCACGTCGGGCGTCACTCGCGGCTAACTCACACGGCGCATACTTATCATATTATTATACGATGTACTTTTGTCTGCGATTTATTTTGAACAATTATTTGATTTAGTATTGAATTTGATATCTATGCGTAGATTTTTTTAAAGTGTATCTAAAGCAGAAAAATAGGATTTAAGCCTTAGAGATAAATTTTGCTTTAACGTATGAAACACGTATTTGAAAATAAATAAATGCTGACGTCCCGATATGCACTGCATTCCGAGATTGAAGGCAGCGAAATAAATATTTCGAAGGCCACGTAACTTAATGCGCGATTCATGCGAATGCGCCGTGAGTGATGGAGATCTATCTAATGACTGTCGGTAGTTGTTCATCGCGTAAACTCCGCTTTCTAACGTGTGACAGAGGCCGGTTGTCTGCGGATGCATAATGAATGCGCGCGCGCCGTTCGACAGCTACTGCGCACCGGCATATCATTATATTCTTGAAATGTATTTTTATAAATTCACGTAATGCAAAATTTTTCTGTAAAGGTATATTTTTCTTGGTTTAAATTAGAAGATTTATAAATAAAATAGCAATATTTTTTATTTAAATAAATGTAACACTATGATGTAAACTAAGGGGTAAGCATACCTTGCGTATTTTAAATAAAATTGAAGAATCATCCTGAAAGTAAAAACTTCAAAGCTAAAAAACCGCTCTAAGCGCTACTGAAACAACAAATAAGAACAGACATAATAGGATTTGCCACCTTTTCTTTTTAGGATTAACAAAAAGAATTGCAGCTGAACTCTCAGCACGGCCGCAGAGGCGTTTTAAAAACTGAGGGGCAGTAATTCTTCTGTTGTAAAGACTGATTTTTACAAGTTTTTGACGTATATCACAACCTGCTTATTAATTTCATAAAGTCATATAATAGTTATGCCGATACCGTTTCAAATGTTACACGCGCATACGTGAATTAGGTGGCATTGCAACTACCTGGCAGCTGAGGCCGCGTGCAGCAGGTGGAATGAAACTTGCATCTCGGCACGAATTTTCACTTCCGGTTTTACCCTTTAGAGCTGTATCATATTGAAGTCGTAGCTAAAAACCTAAATATTAAATTTTATATTCCCGTTAAAAATGACTATGGGGAAAAATGATTATCATACGAACTTGTACCTCATAATTTTCATTGTGCTGTAAGTCGTTCTGCGCTTCGGACAGCACATTCATTCGTCACCGAAATTGTCATTTATAAACAGTCCCTTATAGGGAGGTTTTTAGACCCTAGACCCTAGATCTAATATAAAAACATCATGGGCACAGAAGTGGGGTGATTTAAAACTGACTCAACGACAATAACTTATGTTATTATCTTCGTTAGCATCCCATGATTTCCACTGCAATAAGTGTGCCTTTATCTTAAATATCTAGTCTGCGATCCTCGTTTTAAAGTAAAATTGCAATGACGCTCCTCAGCTAGTAATATTCTCTTTTGCGTGGAACCCGAACGATCGGCACCCCGTGGTCGGTTGGCAAAATAATATTGATTTCCCCGTGCCGACCCGCCAATGCGCTGTGAACGCGCCGATAAAATTCGCCGTGCTGGCCGCCGACGGCGGCGTTCTTCACAAAAAGCGAGGTGTCGGCGCAGCGGCGCGCCCGCGACGGTGTATGCTCCGCGCCAGCCACCTCTCTGTCTAATTGCGGGCGCTATGGACCAACAAAAAGAAGTACTCACAAAAAAGGGGTGTTCAGAAACGCCGGAGAGCTGGCGGACTCCGGCGGGCTCCGATGGAACACTATTTCTAAACCCACTAAGAGGTCATTACACAGAAAAGTTTACTTTCAAAAATCGCTGATTTTTAGTAATTTTTCTCTGTTTTGTAAATCGCTTATTTGTACTCATAATTACTTCACCAGATAACTAATCGAAAAGCAATGGTATTATAAATGTGGTCTTGAAACCTTCACTAGTTCAAATGTCAATGTGCATTGAATACCCCATTCATAAAATATGGACTCGCATGATGGCAATTTAAAAATATTTTTAGTTTTTTTTTTTTGGGGCAGAAAATATAAGTGTGTAGCGAACTCTAAAAAAGGTTTTTCGACTTTCTTTCAATGAGATCCGTAATTACTGTTTGAGCACATCTGTTCCAATGTTTTGACCTTAAAATTTAAGGCATGAATTTGAAACACGTGTCGCTTGCGCAATCCGCATTGTCGACGCAAATGGGCGTTGTTTCGACACGTTACGGTGAAAGGAATAGCCGGGTAATGAGATATATGTGGCCATTACCAAAAAAATGCAACCTTTTTGTATTCTTAATGACTTTGTTTGTTCATTTTCATTGTCGTTTCATAAAAAATTGACTCCAACTGCCGGCGTAAAAACGATTCAAATTTACTCAAACGGGATACTAATATTGATATATTTTACAAATCAATATTGTGAAGGTCATAAATATCGCAAGTGATAATAAAACAGCAAATTAATGAACACTTTTATCAAATCATCAAAATATTAAAATATAATAATTGCAGTTATAAAATTAAAAAGAAACGAAACGAGTATACACAGAAAAATCTCAATAATCAACTTGATTATATAAATTCATACAACATTGCAACATATTTTATCGCTACACGTGTCTATGCACATTATCGTCCTCGTATTTAAGTTTGGAAATCCAGTGGAAACCATGAATAAGAAACATGAAAAAAAACAATGAAATATGTTACGATGTTTAAAATTATTATTAGATTACAAAAAACACGTATGCAAAAAAAAAACGTAAGTCCAACGATTTCATACGTCCGTAACGGGAGTCGTGTGCGCACAAATAAAATAAAAATTGTAAACATTGATTGATTGATCGAGACGAGTCATCTCCGGCTCCGTGTTAATAATCATGGGAGGAATCGGAGCAAAAATTTCGTAAATAGCTGCCGAGTTAAAATACGAAAATTACCAATTCACCGGTCACACACTAGATCATAAATCACGATACTGATACTAAGTAAAGGCTCCGTTCATAAGTAATGTTGCTATAAATAGAGAATTCATAGTGGGATGTGATCTCGCGCAACGGGGGCGGGTGCGATCGACGCGGTTAAAACACAGGTAAAAGTTGTCCTGAATCGTTACGATCCCGTAAACGTCTTTACAGTAATCACGCCGAATAAAAACTTTATCCCGACAGCGGTCTGAGATAGAATCCTTGACAAGTGTATTAAAAGAAATTCATGTTTAATTACGTAAAACGTACTTATCGGTTGTTACGAACCATAAAAATATGGAAAGTACATAAGAATTGTAAAAGTCAACAAGAATTCAATAAAAAACAACCAATAATCAAATAGGTCTGACGATGACCATAAAATATGTAAATATTAGACGATCTTTTGAATATTCAAATGAAATTCAATTTCAGAAGTGGTTCAAAAACCCAGTATTTAAATTCACTGCGAAAAGTCGTCGGTATTGTTTTACCGTGCTGCCGCAGAGCCTCGGCGGTACGAAGCCTAAAATATATGACAAATCATATATCTTGTAGGCTGTTTATCACTGTCGGTGAAAAAAGTATTGATGCGTGTGACCATTACAATAATGATTGTTCGAAATTGCAGAATCGAGAGTATAGAAAGATCACCGGGTCGTCTTATGAACGTCATCCGAGATAGCCTTAGACATTAAATTTATCTGATAAGGTGTGGCGAGAAGTTTCACAAAACGCAAGCTTCGGGTAAACTGACGCTGACTCCAAAAAAGTCGAGTACGTCAAACCAGCTCGACGCAATTTCGAAAGCAAATTTTATGCCCGCTCAAAGTACGCATCGAAGTTACACAGAATCCATTTCATCATCAGATGTCACTGGAGCACTGAATAACTTTTACGCAAGGGCGTGACCGGCGCAGCGCCCGCGCCCAACAGCAGCGGCGAGTGAAGCTTCTCATTGCGAACATTCGGTTTTATTTTTAAAACAAGTTCAATTTTCGTTCGAGGGCGGCCCACGCGGGCTGGAGCGGCAGGTCGGCGCGGGCGGCGCGGGCGGCGGGCGGCGCGCGGGGCGGGCTGGGCTCGGGGGCGGGCTGCGGGCGCAGGCGGCCCGACGCCAGGCGCAGGCCTTGGTTCAGTCCGAGGGAATGCAGCCGTTCTGCGGAAAACGATGTCATTTATTGTTAAATACGATTGAAAAAATTTTGGTTATATAATAATAAAATGTCGCTTCTTCCGTATGTTACCCTGGTAATCGTTAGCAGACTTTCACCATACACTGAACTAATTAATTAATAAGACTAGCGACCTCATATTTCTTTTTCTATGTGCAGACAGCAGTTGGCTGTTATACATATCTGCCGGGCGTGAGCCTCTCCCTACCTTAAGTTACCACGATTAATGGCTCCGTGAGCCATTAGAAGGTAGCCAAAAATTGCTCACGACCATCACATCAGATTTTCGTGCTTATGTAAATGAAAAAACATTTGACCATTCCGTAGTTGCTACTCTAGAATCCCTGCTAACGATTGACTGTCAGCGATATAGCATACTAATTGTCACTTTAATTCGATAATTTTGTAAACGATCCCTATTACCTTTACTTCCATGGATTTCTTCTTTTTCGATTTTGCCTTTAGAAATTCTTAGAAAGGAATTAATTAAAGTAATGATTAAAGAATCAAATACTTAGAAGATATTGAAACTTAGAAAATTAAACAACTATAACAAATTAATAAATAATGATAAAAGATATAGATAAAAATAAAAAAAAATACAATAAAAAATTGAAAGTACAATAACAAATAAATGGAAAATAGTAAAAAAGCAATAACCAACATACTTAAGTGCGAAAAAATAAGAAGAAGGAAGTAGACACAAAACAAATGGGAGTAAACAAAAATGAATAATCAAATAGATAACAAAAAACAAACAATATAAAAACAAACGGAAAAAAATGCGAATCAGTGATAAATATACAAGTGCATAATTTGAATACCATAAACAGGTATTTTGAATTTTGTCAGTTTGTAATTACTTAACTCAGAGAAAAAAGTCTTTCATAAAAAAATTAAATGAAATAGAAATTTATTAAATGAATTATATGAGTTATTTCATTAAAATTATTATAAAAAAAATCGTACATATAAAAAACATATGTATTAAATACTTAAATGTAATAGTGACATCTACATAGATATTACTGAATGAATGTGTAGTCACTTAATTATGTAAACAGCGCCATCTTTTAAGCTTACACACCATGTTATTTGAATACTTATTTATATCAGTAGAGGGCATTAAAACAATACTGCAAATACAAGAAACAAAAATATAAAGGCCACATTGAGCTTACCTACTATACGCGGCGAAAATATATTATTTATATCATATGAAAGACATATTATAAATACGTATGTAAATAACAAAAAGTATATTAATTGGTATATCCAAATCATATCTATTTTTACCCGACTGCGCGATGCAAAGGAGGATAAGTGTTTATCAGTTTATATATGTACGTATGTTTGTTGCTTTGTGGCGCTCTAGAAACCAAATGCATATGTCAATTTTGATGACTTTTACAACGATCGATTTGTCTTAATGGTATGAGTTTCATTAAATACATGTCGTAATCAAAATTAAATATGACGACAATTAGACGCTATATAGTAAAAAAAAAATAATATTAAAATCGAGAACTGTGAAAAGTGGGTATGATTGAATAGGTTTTTTCATTTTTAAATTTCTTTAATCATTTTTCGTCTTGAATGACTATTTAGAATCTATAACGATTTAAAATTGATTAGCAACCATTCCTACTTAAATTATTAAAACTTATAATAAAGCTGTGATAAAATTCTTATACAATCTTATAATAATAGGTTTTACTAATGTGAAAATTAGAGTATAATTCAAATTAATTCTTAGAATCGAATAATAAACTCAAAATTTATCTGATTTGAAAAAAAAAATTAACGACCGTAATAAAGCATTACTTATTACACTGAGAAAAAAATAACTTACTTAATTAAAAATTAATAAAAAACCCAATTGCGCAAAAGTGAACTAAGAACATGCAAATTAAAACTCTTGCTACACAACATGTATGCCTCCAACTGCAAATATCATATTTAACTGTATGATTTTTACATCATTTTGTTTGCAATCTCTTAGTCCACTTTTACAAAGTCGTTTTTTTTTAATTTGTTAGATAGGCATAAACATATCAAATGACCCATTACCAAATAAAATAATACATTTGGTTATAGATCACCTATATTTTGTTATATATATTTTTTAATGTAATTATCTACATCTATAATATGATATATAGAACAAAACATTCTCTCTCGTCATATCTCAAGAGTTGCTTTGAAAATGGCTAATAAAGTCAAGGAGTTGAAATGAAAGTGGAAACTAGAATATCATATGGCTCGCAAAGGGATTTGATATTGGTTCTGGAGTAATGATTGCACGTCGTGAGCTGTAGTGTCATACGACCCTCCATTAGAAGGGCTTTGGATCTGATAAGGGTCGGTTATATTGGTGTACTAGTGACTTAGAACTGTTATTTCTCATGGACGAACGTCGAGTTTTTTTTGTAAAATATGCAATTTAATTCAATAGATGGCTTCCGTTTCTCCGAGTAGTGAAGCGGAAATAAATAGTACTTTATCGTATTTACTTCCTCTTTAATCACGCTGAAAAACATAACTTCTAACGCTAGTCCATTGGTCGATATCTTCTAAGAATTTTATATTCGATTCATACTATTATGTGTAGATCTGCCTCGATGAATTCCGATAGGAAAAATAGAAAAACAGGCCAAGAGCATGTCAGACCATGCTCGTTATAGGATTCCGAAGTCATTATTACAAATAAATGCACTACAGATGACAAAAGTACATTGTTAAACTTTTTCCATATTTTCCGCACTGAATAGTTATAAGCACTTTAGTCGCCTAGAACTACAAGTAAATATGTTGACTATTACTATTAAACTAGTGTAAACTGAAGTGCATAAAGCAAAAGAGCACTTCAAAACTATAATTCAAAAAATATATATACCAGGGGGTGGCCAACAGATCGATCGCGATCGACCCGGCGGTCGCGACTGTTAGTCCAGTCGATCGTGGCAAGGCAAAAAATACAAATACGTAGACCTGACTGCCCCACGTAATCACCAACTGCTGCACGCATCATCTTGTATAATTTTTCAATCGCTGTTCCGTCACGCTATTTATTCCCTATTCTACGCAGTATAATCTTTTGTTTTCGGCACGTGATGACCATTAATTCTTGATAAATGTACTCCAAAGAAATCAAAAGTTATCACTTTTACCAAGAATGGAAATTGGACAACTTCTTTACTATGGTGAAAGAGAACTGTTACTGCCTAATATGCAATAAATCCCTGGCAATACCCAAAAAAGGAAATTTACAGCGACATTTTAACACAATGCATAGTAAATATCAGACTGACTTTCCACCTAACAGCGAAATGAGAAAGAGTAAATTGCGAGCATTGAAATGCCAATTACAAGTCCAAGGAAACATGTTTTCTGGGCCTACTGAGCAAAGTAAAGCTACAACTGAAGGTTCTTTCCAAGTAAGCTACAGAATTGCACGAAAGTGCAAACCTTTTTCCGATGGAGAATACATTAAGGAAATCTTCGAAGAAGTGTCAGATTCGCTGATCGTGATTTTCAAAAATAAAAACAAATTAAAAAAGCTGTTCATGGTTTTCAGCTGTCTCGAAACACTGTGATGCGCCATATAGAAACAATAAGTAAAAACTTAAACGAACAACTACAAAAAGATATCGTCCTCTGCTTTGCTTTTTCGCTTCAATTTGACGAGTCAATAGATATCACTATTACTGCACAATTACTTGTTTTTATTCGGATGGTCTTCGAAGATTTCTCGACCAAAGAAGAACTGCTAAGTATGATTTCCTTAAAAGGAAAAACTCGTAGCCTTGATATATTCACAAAATTTAAAGCATATATTTGCCAGATTAAGCTACCCTTAAACAAAACTCGTATCAATGACAACTGATGGAGCTCCTACAATGACAGGTATTCATAATGGTTTTATTGCTCTTTGTCACAAAGACGAAGATTTTCCAGACTTAATTAGCTGCCACTGCATAATTCATCAACAAGTACTGGCTAGTAAGAGATTAAACAAGAAACATGTGATGGATATTTCTTTCGAGATTATAAATTCCATAAAGGAGAAAATCCCTCCAAAAGCGGCTCTTTAAACAGCAATTAGATGAGAAGGAACCAGAATTGGCATTGCACACTGACATGAAGTGGTCGAGTCGAAACAAGTTTTTGCAAAGATTTCGAGATCTATTGGACGAAATAATAAAATTTCTTGATGAAAGGGGTGATGATTATCGGCAATTGCGTGATTTAGACTGGCAATGTGATTTAGCTTTTTTAGCAGATTTTACTGGAAAACTGAGTACATTAAATCTGAATCTACAAGGCAAGAATAAAACATTAACAGAAATAATGAGTTCTATTGCAGCATTTCAAAGTCAAACAGCGTTTATGATAGTTGACATAGAGAAGAAAAAATTTGAAGAATTTGTAAACATCAAGGATCATGGAAAAACATCCTACCTAAAATTTCATTTCTGAGAAGTACAAGACAGAAATTAGGGCAGTGGTCGCAGACTTCGAAATTCGCTTTATTGATTTCAGAAAAATTGAGAAGTTGGTTCAATTCATCAGTTATCCGTTTAATGATTCCATTGATCATAGTGATATCTATGAATTGGCTACAAAGTTTGCAGATACATTTCAAATGGAGCACATAACACAAACGAAGTTACAAAAAGTTACACAAGTTACAAAATGAAATTATTACTCTGCGCTGTGAGATATTTCTAAAAGCAAGGTCATCCTCAGGTCAAGATTTCTAGGCATTTATTTCCAACGAGAAATATCCAAATTTGAAGAAATGTGTTCAACAACTTCATTCGTGTTTTGGTTCAACATATTTATGTGACTCAGCATTTTCCTATTTAAAACAAACAAAAAATAAACACCGTTCTCGCTTGACAGACGCTCATAGATTGGATTCATTAAGATTGGCGGTTTCCAACTACAAACCTGATGATGCTAAACCAGTGGAAGACGCTCAGACGCAATGCTCACACTAATATATAGATAAATAAGTAGTTACTAAGAATAATTTTCACATTTATGTTTTCTCTCTTAATAAAATAAAAGAATACTATATGATTGTGTACTGAACTATGCTGTTACATTTAAGGTTTCAAGAAGTATGTAATTGGTAGATCGCACAGGGTTTCGTTAGTAAACAGGAGATCTTGGGTCTAATCAAGTTGGCCATCCCTGCTATATATGATCATGTTAAAAATAATTTTCGTTTTAAATATTTATTACTCGTTGTGTTATTTTTTTCATAATTTTTGGATATACGGTTTAGAAAAAAGAGGGGGGGGGGACACAATTTCTGCAAATTTCGTAGCGATTATTTCCCAAATTATTCACGTAATCAGAATAAGTACTAAAAAAAACCTTAAAGTATTTTTAAAGAAATGTCGAAATATGTACCACTCGTTGATGTTTGCTAAAAATTTTTTTTTTTCAGCAAACACCAGTGCCCCCTCTAGAAATATTTATTTTTATTTAACCATCAGACTAAGTACCGATATATTTACAAGACGCTTACCTTATAAACTTCATCAACATACGTTTTGCAGTTTTTGAATACAGTGCCTGTGACACACGGACGGACGGACATAACGAAAGTTATAAGGGTTCTATCTTGGCCATTTTGGCTTGCAACCCGGAATGGATACATTCTTTAAAGCATTTTAAATTTGAAATTATTCTGAGAAACATATGTTTATAAACATTATTATCAATGACGTGTTTATAGTTATATTTAGTATCGAAACTAATAAAACGAGTTTTAAATTAATTTATTACTTGCGTCATTTTATAATTTATGATATGACATAAAAAAACATCGTTGGGAAGATTTATTAAAGTTTTTAGAACGTGGTGAAGTTAAAACTACTTAAATGTTCGAATTGAACATATTTTAATGGGTACCTATGCTATAGTTCGCAAGGCAATTATCAAAACATTTTATACATATTCTTTTTGCAACCATAATAACTTCGATCGATGAACGTGTAAATAGCGATCGCTTGCGCATAAAGATAATGCTGCGTACGTACACACGACGAGGCTATACCTTCGAGAGTGCTGAATGGGCAGTAGCGCAGCGTGTGCGCGTCGTCGCCGGTGGAGCCGCAGCGCGCGCACACGTAGGCGCGCAGCACGGGGCACGTGATGCGCCCCTTCTGGTCCTTGAGGTCGTGCGACAGGTAGAACGTGTGCTGCTCTCCGTTGTTACGGCAGAAGCCACACTGTGAGAGAGTGCTACAGCTCATGAAGACGGAAAGGGCTCGGGATGCAGTGGGGATATTGGAAATTTTATAAACGCAAATCGACTAGATTGCGGTTGACTAAAAATTAATGCCTGTCGAACAAGCAACGAACTGTAAGCCATAAAACAATACTGGCCACCTCTTTCTTTTAAAATGGCCTTTAACATGAATTTTACGTGGTGCTATTATATAATGACGCTACGCTGTTCTAGTGTCATAGTCTCTACTTATTGGAAATTCAAAATATCGTATTTATTTGTGCAGTTATCTAAGAATAATGTCACCACTACACTACTTCACAATAGAATAGGCTTAGCATAACAATAATCAATCTCTATAACCGCAAAATGGTCAAGTAACTGCCTCCGCAATTATGTTCAGTGTGTAAATGTTTGAAATCATTTGCTTCAATTATGTATGACCAAATGTTATTATTTATTATCGTATTTAAAACAAGCAAATTTCACATCACTACTTACGAATTTTATAAAAAAAAGAAATTTATAATAGTAAGGGCACAAATATACATTTGAATGGTAGGTACCTATTGTATGAAACTCTACATGCGTGCACGAACCTAATTGACAATTGAAAATAATGAATGATTAAAAAATTTATCAGCAGATTTTATTCAAAATTATTTTTATTTAATTTATTCATAATGAATGAATTTTTTTTAGATTTTTAAAACTTATGGTGCCAAAGTTAAAAGAATAGGGCATAAAGTGAACGCCTTTGGAACCCAACATACCTTAAAATATACATCTTTCGAACGAATATTAAGTCGTTTTTAAGTAACTATCCAACAACACTCCTTGCAATAAATTACGTAAAAAGACTTCACTTTTCGATTTTATCCATGGAAAGCTATTCCTAAACTTTTTTTTGTGTTTTTTTTTAGGTAAATCATTTATATATGGCACCTTTAAGGCTGTGACATACTATCGGACTAACGAACAGCAGATTAATTCTTAAAACTTAAAACGACTCGGTCGACATCACGATGACGTAAAAATCACGTCAGGATGAGAAGGGTTGTTGCTGGGCGCCCTCATAATATAATAAATTCGGAGCAAAATTGATGTGACAGACGGACAAACAGAAACAAGGATTATCCTACAAGAGTTCCATCTTTTATTATTCAACCATATGGAACCATACAAATATCAACTATAGTGTACACAATAGAAATTAAAACAAAATGGTGAGAGGACGATAAGAGAAAGTTGATATGAAAGAAAACAACGATATTTATATTTTTTCTCTGTCTGCTGTTCACAAACATCTTCGAAAGTACTAAAGAGATTTTAATCGAATTTTTATGGGTAGATAGAGCTTGGTTTGAAACAGTATATAGGCTTTATTTAATTGAAATAAGATGTCAAGAAAAAAATTATTTTCAGGGGAGGATAGTAGGGTTGTATAAAGTATGAAAATTTTTTTTTAAATAAAATAACATTTTATTTTCATACTAGCTTTTGCCTTGACTTCGTAGAAATTAGAACCTTGAGCGCTATCAGAATTAAAAGCAGAGCGGGGAGTAAAGTCGAGAGCTAAGACCGGGATGAAAATTAAGAAGGACTCGGACCGAAATTGATTGTCCGATTGGGATTAGAATCAAGAAAGTCACCGGAGTCGAAATCAAAAACAGTACCGGAACCAAAATTAAAAGCGGGAACGAGATTGGAATTGACAATGAGGTTCAGGCGGGCGAAGCCGCCGGTGGAAGGCTAGTACGTAAATAAAATAAAAACACGTACCCCGAGCTTGCCGCGGCCGCGGCGGTGGTGGACCCCCGGTGGCTTCCAGAGCTGCGCCAACAGCTCCCTCGGCAGGCTGAACAGTATCTTCAAGTGCTCCAGCCTGATGGCGTCCTCTTCCTCTGTGCTAGCAGTCACATCTGAAAAAAATTGTATTAAAGCCTTCAATAAAACCTGTTCTGTTCGCTCATTGACTATATCTTCTATTTGAATTTCACTTTTTTTGCTGCCGCAGCTGCTTTAAACTTTTGTTTCCAATAATGTCTGTACAATACACGAGTTTCATATTTATCTCAGTTCATACATTTTATTACCAAAATGTATTGCCCCGTCAACGAACATAGAATATCATTAAAAGAAAGTAAAACAGTTGAACTCTTCATATAACTAGAGATTTGTCGTAACAAGTTCTGACATGTATAAAAAGAAGCGTATGAATTTCAATTTTGAAAACCTACATGATTGATGAGATTCCCTCATTGTTTTACCATTGTTTTGTTTGCAGTCTGTAGCAGAGTACACCATCCATGCCATTCTATATCTAGCACTCTACTCTATCCTACCATATAGGGATCTTTCATGACCTTAATTCGTTAAAATCAGGAGATTTTAGGAGAACGTGTAGGAACACGTTCATGGTCCGTCCTCCGTACCGTGCCTTATTAATTCCTCGAAGAATCAGTAAGCCGCCAGAATTGGAATTTATTTCAGTCAAGACAGGGTTCGGAATCAAAAGCTCGACTGTGAATCGAGATTGAGACAAATTGGCATCGAGAACAGTAGCGGTATGAAAATTGAGTTTGAAATAAAAATGAGGAGCAAACTTGGGATTTTGATCGGTCCACGGGTATAGCTGCAGGCGATAGCTAGTCTGTCTATCTTTTATCTATTCATTTGGGTAATTTCAACCAGTCCAAACACAATAGCTCTGCTGCAAATTGGTGCGGAGTTTGATTCTAAGTGATGCGAATTCCAGGTGATGCTACAGCGTTAGTTCAAACTTACTATGTTTTGAAATGATTAAAATAACAAAATACTGAATTTCAACTCAATCAGATCTGTCCTTACATGTATCCATTAACTACAAAAAGGTAGATAATCTTTAAACGGCTTAATAAATTTTCTTAAATCATAGCTAAGAACATTTGCGATAAAATTATCGTTTAAACAAAGAATACTAAATTGTAATCGGTTTAGACGTTTTGGAGTTACGATGTCACGAACAGACACACAGATACACACATTGAAGTTACAACACCGCTCTGTTTGCGTCGTTGGTTAATTAAACCACTCCTTATGTGTTTCGAAGAGCATTTTAAGCCATCGGTTCCATACATCATCGTAATGACAAGGGTCATTAGTAGCTTCCAACCTGCATTAGGTTGGTCTGGAGGGTTTCATAAGGACTCGATTTGAAATAAAAAAATTGATGGAGCGTGCTTCAGTAGTGAGGCGATTGCAACTTGACAAAGCGACTACGACAATTATTTAGAAACTTACTGGGGTTATAAATGGAGCCAAGGTAGTCTGAAGATTCGCTGGAAGATGAAGATCGCGTCAGCACGGGGGCCGGAGCTGGGCGGTGCAAAGGCTGCACAGGAGTACGTTCCGGCACCGGCCAAGAACTCTGGCGCATATAGTTGGCCGCGCCGCTTACGCCGCTCGATTCCCCGAATACGTTATCTTTCGAATATTCGTAAAAGTTCAGCCAATTCCCGACATTGTAACGGCTAGACATGTCTTCGGCTGCCTCGATTTTTGAGTTTTCAGCGCCGTTTTCCCCCGTAGTCTGCAATTCTTTGTTGACTGTAAATATGGAAAATTCATTTAAGTATCATCATACAAACGCCTCGATAGGGTTATTGGTCTTTCATTAATTGCAATAATGATTTTTTTTTTCTCTGGAGTGACGAATATAAATAACTTATGTTGAGATGTGAACAGTATGTTAAATATGTTATATATAAAAATCAGCTTACAAACTTGGGTCTGGGATGACAATAACCTTCAAAGTGTCTAGCAGTCAAAACATACGCCAGCGTCGTATCCGGTTCGTCACGGTGGTAGTATGTATATTAAAGCCAATAAAATAATAATATTTTTTTATTATTATCTATATATATATAATCAAACTTCATCCTTACTTCAATGGTTTCGTAATTTTGTATTATGATGTACTTTAATTCGTTCCCGCAACTATTTCGCCGTCAACTCTCTGTACGCCCACTCTACGCCCGCTTTTATAGTAAGTGAACTATTACGAGGAATCGATCGATAACTAAATATTTTTAAATAGCAGTGGCGCTTCGGGAGTGCCGACAGAAATGAAAACTTGAACAATTACGTGTCTATTTTTTTAATCGTCAGGAAATATTTTATGGTCAAAGAAATACTTTTAAATGAAGTGTTTTTTTATATTCATTATTATAAACTACTATTACAAAAATTAATGCGCTATTGTACATGAAAAATCAATTATTTTACATACAAAAAAGAGTATGCTCTCGGTAGCTCCTCTATACTGAACTGCTATGCGATTCTCGAAATGGAAAGTGTGTTAGATTTTTCGTCGTCGGTAAGGTAGAAATACATTGCAAGTGTGCATTACATAGCATACGAAAAGCCGCGGTATTAAAAATTTTTGATTATAACAAGAAACATTTTTGTTTTTCTCAATTCGAAAAGTTCCGACATGAATATATATATCTATGTTTTACGTATATATACAATATAAGCTTATATCATATATAGTTGTATTATATCAATGTATTTCAACCCAAACTCAACCCTCGTGTGAATGTCCTGCAAAGGGAGGCTAATATATGTACTTATATACAGAAGTGTCGGTTACGGTAAGGGTAACAGTGTCGCGAGTTCAATGATTTTTTTCCAATCTTAGAAATTCACAACGCGCATAAAAATGTATTCACTTCAAAAACAATAAATTCCAATTTTCAAAATTTCCTTCTTCCTAGTATCAAAACATAGACATATTCATTGTAAAATATCAAGGTCCTTCTTTTCAGCCATTAGACATCTACTGCGAGACGTAGCTGGTTGCCACTATCTGGACAAGTTAGCCCGGTTATTGTCGCTTCAACTTACTGATTCTATGAGCGAATTTCACAAAGGAAACTAACTGATATAGTTAGTGAGACCAACTGACATAGATATTGAGACTAACTGACATAATAAGTAAGACTAACTGAAATAGTCTCCTTCGTCTGCAAATTTCGGATTTGATATCGCAAACACCCCGAGCATAGTTTTTTTCTATTGCACGTTGAGTGGTTCTTAGTTTGTTTGCAAGACCAACACTAAGGGACCACGTTTTGCATCCGTATTTATCTTGATTGACACCACGCAATATCCAGAAATTATGATCATCTTAGGGTGATTGCACGATAATCAGGGAGCGATTGTAATTGTACACCCTGAAATGTATGATGCACGTACTAACTTTTGCCTATAGTTTTGGTCTCGTGGCCTTAAATGCATTTCTACCTCGATTCTACTTATCTTCTATCGGCGATCCCGATATCGAGATTGCAGTCCCAGTCCCTATGCTGATTTTGACCGCGGTTCTGTGGCCTATACGTAAAATGTCGGAAAACGACTTATTTTATTTTTCCACTATTAGTAAATATTCTCGAAATTCCTCTTAGGTTAGCTAAATCAAAACTATATGTTCATATACCTGATACGAGGTACATCACATGTACTTATGTGATTCTTCATTGAAGTTGATAACCTTTAAATCATGCAAGTCCTTCTGATAAAGTTACTAGAATAAAAAGGCTAAATTAAAAGTAAAACAACTCTTTCGAACTTATATATTAGTAGATGAGGATATTGAAATATTTGTTCATTTTAGAAATTCAACTTTTGAGTAACCGAACTGAGACAAAGAAGATGGAATTAAATATATGCTAAATCCATAGACAATCTAAATGTATTATATGAAATATATAGAATAAACAAACTAATAAAATTTAAGTTTCAGGAGATACATAAAACAATAAACACATATCACGTTTTAATTATATTATGATAGTCTTCATGAAATGTGTGCGATACACGCTCTTTTAACATGTTAACTTGTAGTTGTAAAAATATTTATCTAATCTAAAAGACGTCTCTACAAGTCAAACTTTCCGCTAGCAATGCCATCGAATGGACACCAGGGTACTTTATTGTTCAATTTTCCCAAGTAGAGCACAAATGTTAGTGATCCTTACGTCGCAATAAAGAGTCTATAACCCGACATCTTCATATTTTTACAGAATTTTAGTTATGTCAAAAAAAATTCTGATAATAATAAAAAATAACTAATTTATGCACACACTAGCGAACGAAATAAGCTTCAATTAAAGAAAGAGGATGTGACATCACGGCGCATTACCATGGTGCAAATGGGTCGAAGGCTTGTTGATTTGCCTATCCGCATAGCGCCGGTCCAAATCTGCGAGGATTCGGTCGATCTCAAACCATTTCAACGATTCTTCCCCTGTCCTTTTTGCTTGCGGTCGTAAATTCTACAACAATGAAAATACCATGCAGTTTTAATGATACATGAAAAATTAAAAAATAATAATAAAAAAGAAATAAATAAAGCTGTAACTATTTAATTAGAAGAATTTGGAAGCGTGACGTACAGTATGACGGGGTGAGGGGTATGTGACCACGACACAAACAGAAAGCAGGTCATATGCTATTTAGATTTGTGTACCCATTATCCCATTTCATACGAACTGGAATTTAAAATTCGCAGTGTTAATGCCGTCATAATGGATAAAAACCAAAAAAAAAGGTGAATTGTATATGTTTCTGATTAACTCGTTCCATTAATAAACCAATCCAAGTTCTTCGAGGCTCTATTTACAAATGTTTCAAATGCTTCACAAATTTTAATACCTAATTGTAAGGTTTTAATCACCGACCCACATGCGTCTTCGTATGTCATTTTTAGTACAACACGTATCCGCTATTCAAACATATACTCTTGCTAATATTTTAGGTCACATACTTTGAAAGTATAAGGCGAGACGTGATACTTGTTTATTTAAAACGTAACGCAGTTGCAAATTCCGTTTGGCTGTTGGTCGATGCGGAACCCTAGGTAATTGACAGAGTTCACCACCCATTTCGGTTGGTTTTATTAAAAAAAAAACGTTTACACAAATCACATCAACTTATTAATATGAGATAGGTCTGTCCGAGGGGCCTGGGCGCGGGGCCGGCAGGAGGTTGGCCTGTCGAGCACTTCCGAGCTTTGTCAATTTAACAACGTCATAATCGCTTCCTCCGGCATTTATGAAATAATTCGGGCGGGTCAAATTGTTGGTCCGAGAATCGCACGGAACAACTGTAAGCAGACGGTCGCATCGTAGAGGTGTTCACGTTCATAATTATATGTGCGATAAGACTTGTATGTACATGCCACTTCAAACTTCGAGGCGTCGCGCGCCGGAGGCGGCGTGTCGTGTTGCGCCTGCGCCGGTTCTCGGAAATCAGTCGTTGATTTATTACGTCTGCGAATGCACACGTCAGCGCGCCGTCCTAGAACTCGCCCGGACGGTCGACGGTGGTCAGTGTTCCTTTTTATTCTTTGAAATAATACAATGAGTCACGGCGCGGGCCGCGACGGGACGGCGTCGCACATAGGTTGAAGCGCATTCCGTATAAGATCTGTACCTATTTTGAGCAAATAGGGCGGTGGTGGCCGAACGACGAGAACGTTTTCGAGCCGGAAGGCGGCGGGTGCGCAGGTGACGGTCGTGGACGTTAGAAACTCGTAACCCGCACGGATCAGCGTTCGACTCTTTTTATTGCATTGGAGTATATAGAAGATATAGGGGAAATATTATACTTCCACTTGTATAGCCCGAGGCAATGTTACTGGATATTAGTTAATTTTGCAGTAAAAAATACTGTACCCAAATAAGTTTAAAAGGATATCATGTGTGTTTATTATATGTAGCGCGCCGATCGCCTTTGCATCGTGCATTGCAAAGATTGCATCCAAAACTTATACTTATTGCGAATCCGAAAACCTTATTGAAGTAACGTATAAATGATGAAAGCATGGTGATAGTCCTCTATACATGTACAACATAGGTAGATTTAAGTCTACATGTAATGAACCTAAAATCACTACATAAAGAATAGAACACACACAATGTACATGTGAAATCACATTATAACGGAACATTTAATGCAACTCTTAAATACACATAAAAATTTACATCAAATATTGTGCGCTATGTACAAATCAAAAACATTGATATAGCGCACGCGAAAAAGAAACAACAGACATCAAATATGTAGAGGTTAACTTCCTACTAATATTACATATAAACGCTAAAGTTTGTAAGAATGTATGGATGTACGTTTGTTACTCTTCTACGCAAAAACTACTGAATGGATTTTGATGAAAATTTATAATAATATAGCATATTATTTTATACATTAGAATAACTCATAGGCTATAATTTATAAATATATAGTGTGAATTATCCTAAATATAACGAGAAGTGTCAAATAAGTAGGAAAAAAATCTGTCATCTGCGAGCTATTCTGGCGTAGGCCGCAAAAACCGTTAGAATTACACGTATATAATGTATAATAGAAATGTTTATCTTAAACAGTCCTACAAAAAAACCCACGACAGCATATATCTATCTTTTATGTATAAGCCATTATCGCCAAAATAGTGAAACCATAAATACAATAATAATTGATAATTTATTTCTAACGCACATTTGGTAGCAACAAATTGATCCTTATATCATCTGGTGTTAAATTAGATTGTATTGTTTTTTACAATACATCATTTGGACAAATATTTGAATAGTTATGACGAAGGATAAGCAAGTGCGCGATATTATGATGTGGTCCGGCGGCAGGGTCAAACCTTAAAGGTAGGAGGCATATATTTGAGCACGCAATGTTTTCTCACGGCCAGCTCTATGTGGCTTGCTCACGCGTTTCTAAATCGCAAAATCTGCATGTTTATATAGACCGAAATAAATCGTTTAACATAGTTTATAGGAGTATATTGCAGTAGCCACCTATAACTTTTGCATTACCATCAATCATCATATACTTCCGTACCTATCTATCCTTACAAACCATAGCGTTTATAATACCTATAATACATATTGGTGAGATTATCATAAAAAAATATTTAGTTCCAACACATTACACAATATAGTTGTTCGAACACTTATAACTAACGATATAAATATAAATAATGATTTTTAATTCGTCGGATTTATCTCCGTCCCGAATAACAGAATAATATAAAAACATTGAAAAATTGACGAAAAAATAAAATATTTTCTATCATCGTTATCACAATTTTCCATCACCACGCGGGTGAAACCGTGGGCGCAGCTAATCTATCTATAAAGATGTAGTTAAGTATAATGCGTGAGTGGTGCACGGCAGACCATGCACCACATCAAGTCTCTCCATCTGTGTAGCGATTGTTTATTTAAAAATAAATGCGTTCTAGCCAACTGAGTAGTGTGAGCCGATCAGTGGTAGGTACTTCCAAAAAATACGAACGCCGAAAATGAAGAAATTAATTTAGCAGACATAGCAGCACGTACGCCCTTCTGTCGTTTGTGTATTGATCTCACCTCATAAGCGTAGTCCTTTCGGAAAGCGAAGCTATTCGTAAAGACACACAACTTTAAATCATGACAGTTTTAAGTCAAAACTATGCTTTGTAATATTAATAACAAAACTACAGGGCAAAAATTTGAAACGGAAATATACTTTTGGGTATGATTTGCCATGTAATTAATTAAATCAAAATATAATGATAAATATTAATCAGAATTTAGGGATAACGTAAATAAACTGTTCATGTGATTTGAATTCCATTTAAATATCAGAAGCGATCAAAAGCTTCCATGACAACAATGTAATCTGACATGAACAATATACGTACAGATAACACATGTAATACTTAATTATTATAAATAATTTTGGTGTTCCCATACATTGTCAATACCGGCCTGAGGTCGCAAAAGCGTGTGTAAAAACCGCGTTCGTCGAATAAATCGCTTACTTTCATTATTTAGTTGAAAATATGTCAGCGGGCGAATCGAACAAAGGAAATGCATTTTATGCAAAACGCAATAAATTATGGATAAAATCCGATACATAACATAATTAACAATTTCGTAATAGGTACGTTACTCATCGACGTGAATCAGCTTTATTTTTCTTTTTATATGGAAACACAGTTTGAGTGCGTCGACCTGTATGATTCTGCTATCGACGCTTAAATGACTGCTAACATTAAAAGACTACTTCGTAGTTAGTGACATTATTATAATTCATAAGTAACAAAAATATAAAACGTTTGTTGTATAGCCACCGGAATTTTGAGGAAGGAACAGGATATCTGATGGAGAGGTAGTGTACCACCGGAATTCTCACTCACAGAATGAAACACACTAAAGGAAGCTGTTGTATTTTATATGCTGTAAAAGAACGTCTAAATTCGGTAAGAGTGCGATAACTCACCGGTGAAGCTGTTTCATTTCCGTGCTGCAGCCAAGTTACCCACAGCACGGCTCTAACACATACGATACAACAATGACGACATAATTATTGAGAAACAATTTCCAGAAAATGAGCCTAAATTTTAACCTAACTAAATTTTCAAACTAAACCTATAATAAAAAATGAATCAAAATAGTAATAAATTGCAAGTTTTGTTCGGTACAAATATATTTTAAAAGAAAACAAGTGTATAATTCGGTGTAATCGGCTGGTCGGCGGGTGCGCGCGCTCAGGTCGGCGCCGCGCGGAGCGGGGTGCCGCTTGCAAATGTGTTTATTCATTCTATGTACAATTATGGACGATGTTTAAATTTTACTACACTATATTACACGTCAACTGATAGATAGACCTACTCCAGTTCCATGGATTTTTTTTTTGTGTTATATTTAAGTAGATACTGAGAGGGTCCACGGTCATACACAGCTTGACATTTTAGTCCGATAGAAATATAATTAACTTAGGCTATAAATCTCGCACTAACTCTAGAGTGAATTTTTTCTTTTGCAACTTGTAAAGTACATTTTTTAATCTCTTGCAAACCTCTCTAACAAACAGATTTTGGCGTCATCCTGGGTGCAATCTGAGGTTTTTTCAAATGACTACAGTTCTATTTGGAAAAAAATCTAATGTATTTTAGTAAATACGTCTATGTCGTTAGGTGTTGAGTGACTCTGTACTCTCATTTTACATCAGATTAGACGATGTGAATAATAATTATATTAAAGAAAAAGATAGTGATTGTTCAATCATTATGAAATATAAGTTTAAGTTACTTTTTTCAAAATGTATGACTCGCTTGTACATAAAGGAATATAACTCAGCAGAACCTAACCCATAAATCAATGTGTGTCTGAGCTGTGAGCGGTCGAGTGTTCTAGCCCTCACAGTGGCCGGAGAATACATTCTAAGCTCTGTGAGAAGGCAGACGTCGTGGCAGTAGCTCTAATACAGCACGTAGCAGAATATTTAACTAACTTGACCATGCGATTCTGTGGAAATCTTCTTTCCATGTATAATGTTATCAACGCGCGCGTGCTGGCTACCTCCGGGCGAAGGCGGCGGGGCGCTATGGCGGGGCGCGGGGAGCACAGACCCAAAAGGACGTGTAGCGACTTACGCCCGGTACTTGCGCAAGTAATAGTTATCGAAAGAGGATGGAATTCATACTAATATTGTATATACAAAAAGTGTCTCTTTCTGCCTGACTATCTGTTACGTTTTTATGCCTAAATAGCAGTACGTATTTAGTTAAAATTTGCCACGGCAATAGTTTGACATCAAGGAATGAACATAGTCTACTTTTATTAATTTTAATTATATGTCACTTTGTCAACTTTTCGTTTGTTTGTCAGTCTGTTCGTTTGTGTGTTTTTTCAATGCTTAACAATAATAAAACAGAATTTAATGCACTTTAGTATACTAATAGAGCACACTATTTTGCAATACATAAACTACTGCCCGTTTATCGTTTTGTCTCTCTATATGTCTAATTCTAACTCAACAATGTCTTTTTTTTACTTTCAATTTAAAATAAATCATAAAAAAAATTGCTGAAGCCTTTAAAAAAAAATCTTACTGACATTCCAATTTCGACTATTAAATCTGTCAACTCACAGAGCGGCGTGACATCCCAGTACTACTCAAGTTAGTGCAATCGTGTACGGCATGAATACATACGGCATGAGTTCCTACGTGGATAGTTCCTATTGATCTGGATAGCCTATAAATAGTTCAACAGAAATAAGTTTGAAAAGGCTGCTAATTCTGGTATGAATTTTTTCTTTAGCAAATTTTTAAGGTACATGGTTTCTCAATCTCTTGTATACTTTTCTAACAGATTATGGCATCGCTCTGGGTATATCTAAGGCTTTTTTCAAATTACTACAGTTATATTTCGAAAAAAATCTTGTGTATTTCGTAAACACACCTATGTCGTATTGTATTGTGTGAGGTGTTAATTATGATATGATAAATAGCGACACCTATGTCGCTAGGTGTCGGGTAAATGTTGCTATCGATTATCACTTGTTTTAACGCTGAACAAACAATCGCAAAGAAACCATTTTGTTATAGAAGCTTCATTACACTCTATAAAACATGCGAGAGGTGGCTATACCGCCTACGTTTTTAAAAAATTAGATGTCAATATAAAACTTAAAATCCGATATTGGCGAGCAGAAGCGGTACCGGTAAGCGGTTTTCCAGAAACGTCTAGCATTTTGTTAAATGTTACGTTCATTTTTAGTACTCATCGACTTGCAAGTTCGTTTGACATTTGGCATTTTCTGAATTCAAAGAGGCTTTTTAAGGGTGTGTCGTCGACCTCAATACTATACAGGTTGTCCATACATTATCTGTCAAATCTTACCGATTACTTTTATGATTTTCATTTTCACTATTTGTACAACTCGCCATACGAGTTGTATACAACTTTATACAGATTTGAAGACATTACTAACGGAGTAAAATTGCACGCCGCAACGCAGCTGTGCAGTCGATCATCAGAAAACATGATACGAAGTCTACTCAATTTTAATCATTGTCAATAATAATATAATGTACCAATTTGGTGTAAAAAGTACACTGTTATAAAGGGAATCTTTATTCTTCAAACTTTGTACAATTTCAAGTCTCACACAAGATATAATTATCACAACAAATAGCTTTGAAAAAATATTGCTTCGGCCGTAAATCGGTCTGTAGTTGGTGCTTAAGGAATTAGTCACGATGTAGCCCGATTGGCTTTATTAATTCACTTGATTTATTTTTTAATATGACCAGATTCATGAGAAATAGAAGTCTATTGAATATAAGCTCATTTTTTTATGAAAAAATAACTTATCGAGAGAAACGAAGGATTTTGGACCAGGGTGTATGAGTATCCTTAACCGTATGAATAAACTTAGCCTAGTATTTTAAAATTTTTTTCTATAATTTTTGAAGTTATACTTGTTTTAGCGCATTATGAAAAAATGATGAGAATGAATTTTTATCAGGGTGATACGAAAACTACAGTACGAAGTGGCTCACAAGCAATTTAGCGAGCAACTTCAGACCACTAATAGCTGAAGTGCCAATTCAGTCACTATCGGAAGATACTATGGCGTTATTTCTATATAATGTAGAAATAACGTTAACGTTTTCCAATTTTTGATTTAAGAATTATTGTAATTTATTAAAGATAAAATTAATATTACCATTTGTTCAAGAAAATAAGAAATTAATTTATTCAATTTTTAAATTTAAATCAAACTTTATCAACCATATTGACTATTCCACTCAAGTCCATTTATCATTTTATTGTCGTTAATTACTAGATATATAACGCCTCACGCGTATACACATAAATACACACACTGGTTTTCTGTTTTTCTCAAGATATCTCAGGTATCGCTGAAATTGAACGGTAATTTGGAATTGTCGTTTTACTTTTTGAATTAAACTTTCATTCTTATTTGACCATAAACGATTATTCTATAATTTGTGCGTTTTATTTATTTTGAATGTACTTTCCTAGCGAAAACAGATGTATATATTTAAATAGTTTCTTTATACTTCTATTCAAATACCTATTAATATATTGTAGATATTAATATCCAAACAGACTATTTGCTTAGACAATTGCACATTTTTATTTACTTAATTATATAAAATATAAATCCTCACTATTGTTATGATTATAAAAATCGAGTAGAAACTGGCTATATCCGGAAACCATCCAAATCCTGTTAGATTTAAGGAAGTCGGTTATGGTTTGCTAACTTTTTATTTTCATACACTCAAAAACCTTTTTAAATGTCTAAAATATAAATTAGGGCGGTGATTTTAGAAATTCAAGCTGCTAAAATATCACTGAAATATTGTACATATCGGTCTTATGGGTACAAGCAATGCCCGACATTTGGTCAGCGTGGAACTTGCATTTTCCGTATCTTACATCCCAGCCTATTCGTCCTGACAGCTGTCCGCGCTTTGAGTCTGAACCTACTTCCTATTTGAGTCCATTCTATCCCAAACTCTAATTTGAACCCAGACCCGCTCACTCTGATTCACATTGAAAATACAATCTCGCACCCGGGTCTGGACGCAGACATCCTTTCATTACTAACATAAAGATGCAATTAATATCTGGTCTTGATCGATGAATGATCAGGGTCAGATGTTGGCTTTGTAGGTGTCCATACACTTATAGAAACGTCTTTGTATTTGATTGACAGTTTGTCATTGTCTATTTTCTTTATACTTGAAGAAAAAAAATCACAATTTGATAGAATATACAAAGTTGGGTAATTCATTCACGAATTCTGTGGTTCTATAGTTTAATATTTTCATACACGCCTACAGATATAATTTTTTTTTTTATCATTGCATTTAGTTTCTGTTATTTTAAATCCTATCGTTTTAAATCGTTGAATCATTTTAAATCCTAATATCATAGGCAAATTTGTGTAAACGCTCTAACCATATTTGGTTATGTAATAACATATAACGATGTTATTAGATCACAGTACAAGTTAAATTTAAAATGTATTTTCTAAGGTTGCAGACTACAAGGAATATTATTTATCATATATAAATTATATTATAGATTAAATTAAAATATAGTAATCTAAAACTGCCTAATAAACGAATAGACATTTTATTGCATATTTATTTTAATATAATCTATTTGAATCATTGTTAAGCACGTGCCTTCCTGAATACATAATAAAAAATACAGTACAACAAATACATGCAACTGGATAAAATAAGAGCGTACTTATTGATATTTAGAATCCATTTCGCCAGGCCTGCATTTAGCAATAAATAGGAATTAGAACTTAGGACGGACTTTCATAATGTATTAATTACTATAGCATTGTATTATGTAATTATGAGGCATTTCAGCAATAACCTATTTCAGCGATTAATTCTGTAACATTGATCTATACACATTCCATATTAAATATAAGATTATAATTACAGTAGCAATAAAATGGTATAAATGTTTTATATTATTCAATCCATTTATTTAAAAATTATGGGTTGTAATGTATTTTAATGTGTACATGTCAAAATGGCGTGTGAAATGGCACGCGATATTTTGTAACTGCATTCTTAATTTAAAATATATATTTTTTTTGTTCCAAAGATTAATAATCAACTCTCAAATAAAAATGAGGTTTTAACACATTGATCTATGCTTTAACTAAATAACCCTAATCTTATTATGACACTACTATTCCACAATTAATTATTTATTTTTAAACTAAAAAAACAACAAATCAATAATAAATACTAGGAATAGTATAGAAAAAATTGTAAACAAAGTCTTAATTTGAAACCCACATACACTAAGTTATTTACGTTTACGTACGTTTTGTTTTTATGTCAGTACTTTAAGTGCGTTAGTAATTAATTTATACCGTAAAATAACAAACACTTACCAAAGAACTGGATGAATTGTAACCGCTGTCCATTGTTAAAAATTAATAAAAATTTGGAGTTACGTGCCGCCACAAATTGAACCAAACGACAAATGCCCAATGCGTCTAGAAACAATGAGCCAATCGGTAGGTACGCGAGCTTCGAGGTGCGTTTAAGCCGCTCCGTGACACCGACGATAACTCACGTCAATGTAAACACGAAATTTATACAATGTGCTCTTTGTACGGATCATTTACTTAATTTAAGGCTTACGAAAGGTATGCGTTTATTTGTTTATTACTATTTATGCACCATCTTTTTTAAATAAATAAAAAATTACGTTCTCGAACAGTGAAGGTGTTCAAATAAACGTTCAAGTTGCGCTCCTCGTAAACGCACCTCGAGAGTAAAAAGAAAAAGAAATACAAAATTAGAGTAGGTCAGAAATATACCTAACGCGCCTACTCTGCAAATAACAACATTCAACGTTTTATAACATAGTTATAGGTAGGTATCCAAACATTGAAAAGTAAAACTGAAGATTACATGTACTTATTTTTTTCATGTAATACAACTCATTGTATTGAAATATGGGATAACTGTGTAGTTATTTAGGTATTTTCCATAGACGATTTATATGTGTGTAAAAAAATATAAATAGGTACGTTATTATGAAAAACGCA
The DNA here is from genome assembly GCA_005406025.1 of Eumeta japonica. Lineage (NCBI taxonomy): Eukaryota > Metazoa > Arthropoda > Insecta > Lepidoptera > Psychidae > Eumeta > Eumeta japonica. The sequence continues at coordinate 221,436 of BGZK01000808.1, read as the reverse complement.
TTATCCTTAAAATACTTACACAACTTTTTCAAATATATTGACACATCGCTTTTATTTTAAATGGATCATAGGTTTTAAACTGTTATATATGAATACATATCTAGATTCTTAGAAGACCTAAATGGCGTTCAATTATGCTATTAACTAATATCAATATGAATATCAGAAGGTATTTAGTTAACACCTTATTTACAACAAAAAAATTTTCAAGATCCTCTCAGGTGAAAACAATTTTGTGGAATGAAAGCCATGACTAGGAATATGTTTTTTTTTACAATTTTTAACAAAAAATGAATTATTAATATATTCTGCCACATATAAGACGTTTAGGATTTCCTATATAGGTATTTTCTATATTCTACAGTATCTAGACAAAATAAAGTTAGGTACCTACTTTTTGATTTATAGCTAAAGTTTCATTATTATTAATACCCAAACCAAATAATAACTGTGATCAGTTAATAAATAAACAACATAGTGCACATTTTACTTACCTCAGTTGTCGAGCTCTTATTTACTACTCTTAGCCTGAGAATTTCGGTTAACTTGAATGTAGCTTAAGACTAGGTCTCGGTTTTGGACCCTAAATTCCGACGTTTCGAACTAAATCCGGACTGTGAAACGACTTGCTCCAACAGGAGTGTGTCAAAAACTTCACGTTGTACCAGTCGTGCTTAGTTTTAGTTTATTACCTGATAACATTTTTTACGTAATTGATCTAGATAATTAATAATTATAATAAGTATGTAAGGTAACGTTCTTATCGTGGATCTGCAAGTCGGAAGTTCGAAGGGTGGCTATTTATTATCTACTAGCCTCCTGCCCGTGTGGACATCGAATGAATTTTTTCATCAAATTCAAATTCATAAATCTCTTTATTTCATAGGTTGTATATAACTCTTGAAATGCGTCATTATAATATTAATTTACCATTGTAATATGAATTTACCACTCGTTCGGAAGGCAGTTTTCTTCTTTCATCTTCTATGTATATACCGCTCAGGCTGTGAACCACAATTCCGATCTTGTTCCTTCTTTCGATTTCAATCCGGGCCCCTCTTTTGATTCCGACTCGTCTCAATCTAGATTCCGGTTCTGTTTAAAATATACGTAATGTAAAAAGCGGCAGCGAACTATTGAAATGTACTCAATAAACTTTTCCAATAAGAAATAGGTTTTCTCAAATATCTTTACTGCACAATTTTTTTTTCTCTACTGTTTTATTATATTTACCTGAAGAGCCTTTTTAGAATAGCCCAAATTCTAATTCTTCTTTCAATAAAAAATGCGTACTGCTGTTTGAAGTTTTCATTAAACAATTTATAAAATAACTTTCGGTTTAACGACTTCACCTGAATGGGATCTTGAATTATAGCGGAAACGATTTAATAGGCAGCCAAAAATAAATAAATTCTGATTGCAAATATGTGGATGATTGCGCAGGATTCGATTGAATTTTTTTATTATTATTTATGACTTATGTCACAGGACGCACAAATGGGTGTGCAATGTGTGAAAAGCTTATTAAGGCAAGTTTTTGGCACAAAGTTTTAGGTGATTAGGTAACAATAGCTCACATGAGCCTGATGTCCTTGTCCTTATCCATTAACTATGGGCGTACTCGTAACTGTAGGACACTATCGTGAGAATATTATTATTCATGTAACGCCTCTAAGTCATATCGCATAGGGTTCATCTCAGTGAAAACTTTATGCGTGATTCGAAACATCGGATGATTACAAGATCATGGTTAAAATTTGCATTTTCGTTATTAGCAAATCTTATTTATAAGCGACAGGATGCTAGTGTGTCAACCGGTGTCGACTGGCTGGCACGCTGCACGGCCGAGCGAGACAGCCAGCTTCATTGTGCACAGACGACTGTCTCGTCGAGTAGGTATTTATTTTTATACTACAAGAACCGTAGGTCATTGTGATTTCCGGTCGAGAATTTAGGTACATTAAAAAAAATATAATTTTTTTTCTCTCGCTTATAAGCGTTCTATATCGAAACTATTAGAAGCATAAAATACATTACTCGATTGTTATTTTTTAAATAGTTAGGCAAAGATATATTTTGGATAAAGCAATTAATAACTTAAGCGGGACTTGCTGTATTCGATGATGTTCCTTGAGCTCAAAGAACCATTTAGATAAATCAATCTGTTAAGAAATCTAAAAGTTACTTTCGAAAGTTTATTTTTATCTTTTCGAAAACGATATTTCAGTTGAGACTTCATCAATGAGACTTGCTACGTGTGACAGTTGTTTTAGCGCAAAAATAAGTTTGATAGTAAAAATTCTATGTTTTAAAAATTCTTAAGAACAAACGAATTCAAATTTCAAATTCAAATTCAAAATATCTTCATTTCATAGGTTACAAAATAACACTTGAAATACGTCATCATTTTTTGTGAATTTACACTTTACCGCTCGTTCGGAAGGCAGTTTTCCCTCAAGAAGAACGAGCAAGAAACTTAAGGGTAGCTCTTTTCTAATTTGCACATACATAACCAAAATAAATACAAAACAAATTAGGAATGACACAGCCCGGTAAGAAGTCGAGCCGCTTATGCCCATTGATTTTTGTCTTCTAAATATTCAGAAATTGCATAGTACCCTTTTTTACTGAGTGATTGTTTAATAACACTCTTAAATTTATGTAGGGGTAAATCTTGTATATCTACAGGAACCTTATTGAATAGGCGCACACAGAGCCCTCTGAATGAATTTAAGACTTTACTTAGTCGACTAACATGTGAATTCAGTTTATTTTTATTTCTGGTATTGAGATTATGTCGACTACTATTTCTTTTAAACATTTCTAAATTTTTTTTTACATATAATAAATTTTCATAAATGAATTGAGATGCCAGGGTTAAAATTCCAATTTCCTTACACTTATTTCTAAGGGATGCACGAGGTCCGACCTTGTAAATTGCGCGAACGGCCCGCTTCTGCAGCACGAAAATTTTCTGAATATCCGCGGCGTTTCCCCAGAGCAAGATACCATACGACATCAGACTATGGAAACAGCCAAAATAAACCAATCTGGCAGTTTCGACGTCCGATAAATTTCTCATTTTTTTGACAGCATAGGCGGCAGAGCTAAGCCTTTTCGCCAACTCACTTATATGAGGACCCCATTGAAGCCTGTCATCTAAAGTAATTCCTAAGAACACTGTAGAATTAACAAACTCCAATTCTTTGTTGCGTACTGAAATAGTTCCGGATCCATGTCTTACATTTGGAAGTGAGAATCTTATACATTTTGTTTTCATTTCATTAAGAAGTAAGTTATTTACAGTAAACCATTTCTCTACCTTGATGTCTTGCAAATGTTAAATTTTCATAGGCATTTTAAGTTTAATATTTATGTTGATAAGTTTTATAGTTTTTTTTTTAGAGAAAGAATATATCAGTTCAATAAAAAACTATTCATCATTGAAAAATTATGGTTTGTAACAGGATTGTGGAGTGTATAAATTTTTTCAAATGAATGGACAATAAAAAAAACAGATTGGGTTCTAAGTGAAATAACTTATTTGAAGATTATTTGTTTGAATTGCAAGATGTCTAATGTGTAAAGAAAAGGGTCAATATATTAGCTATGTGGGCGGCTCCTCGACGACCTGCAATAAACAAATTCCAAAACAACTACACACATTACAGTCGACACATCACATTTGCATTGGTAATAAATGTTTTCATCGTAAATAAAACATGTCAAATTCATAATTTCCTTGCTACTTCATGATGTCCTGAACTCGAACTCCATACCTAAATTTCTAGTGATTTCGTGCCAATACCAGAGGAATGTCCTAAAATTCGCGTCATTTTAATTATAGCGGGTGCTGTGTCGGTTTCCTCAGTAGAAGGAGTTTGTGAGTTTGACTTTTGTGACACGTTTCATTTGATATTTGCGGCATGAAGTGTTTTTATTTTAATGCTTTTATTTGTGTCAGGCATGGTTTAAAAGCTTATTTGCAATTCAATTTTTATTATGATATAGAGTTTCTATTTCTAGATTAATGATAATGATGTTAAGCGAGGAATGTATCAAACCATTATCATATATAGTATTTTTTTATAGCCATAATATTTAGTTATTTAAGTTATACAAGCCTTAAATTTTATATTATTCTTTAGATAAGCTACAAATTTGAAGACACATTAAGTAAGTATAATTATGAGAGGAGATAGTGGTTAACTTGATGACTATCAATTCATAAGCTAAAATTATATTTTGTGTCCTAATTTGATTCAATAGATTGCGCTTAATGCAGCAGAACTAAGATTAGCAAAGGTTAATTGAACTATCAAGAATCACCAAGTGGACTGTTATTCTTTAAAATTCTACAAAAGCTACATGTATTTGATTTTTTGGTAATAGTAATTTACATCTTTATTGCGAATGTTAACGTCACTAGCGTTAAAACAAAAAGGAAGTTACTTTTAAAAGGAAAAATGAAAATAAGCGAGAAAAGAAAGAGGGAAAATTACTCTTCGGTTCAGTAGTAAGTGTATGTGATGTGTGGCTGCAGAGATTTGTGAAGAATTTTTTGCTCACGATATTTCTGGCAGAAATAAACCGATTACGAGCAAGATTATAACATTTAATGCAATTTTATTAGAAATAGAGCAAAATATAATGTACTTGAACATTTTAGACATATTCCTCGATCGGAGCAATAGCTTAGAAATTTGTTGGAAGAATTTTATTTTTCTTGAGATTTCTTCAAATTCACCCAATCGATTTGTGATAAATTAAGGTATTTAATTTAGTAAAGTACTTTTGAACGCCACAACCTCGATTCCAATCGGTAAAATCGTACAAAATACACTCAAGGTTTACATACACATACGCTTACATACACAAATCAAATCAAATTAAAAATAACTTTATTTTGTAGGTAATAGAAATTACACTTGAAATGCTTAACGATTGTTTTCGACATTAACATTACCGCCCATTCCAAATGCTGATTCATCTCGAGAAGAATGGGCAAGAAACTCAAGGGTTGCTCTTTTTACTCATCGATACAAAATATCGAATTATTAATAATTTAGTACAATACTAAATTATTAATGTTATTACTAATAACATGAAGCAACCTGATAGCCGAGTAGTTCAATGCCATGAATTTTTTTTAATAACATATTCCGACAAGGTATAAATAGCACTTGTCATACAACTTTTTTTAACAAAACGTTTAATTCCCAAAATAAAAATTTTTAATTTCAGCTGGGATCTTGTTATAAAAGTGCACATATTGCCCCTTAAATGATTTATTATCTTTGCTTAGTCGGGTTTAATGAGCAGCAAGATCGTTCTTATGTCTAGTGTTAATGTTATGGATGTCGCTTCTTTTTGGAATGATTATATATGTTTCTTGACATATACGAGGTTTTCATACATGTATTGTTATGTTAAATTTAAAATATTAATTTCCCTTACTTTTTCCCTGAGACATGCCGTTTGTTTCAAATCATAAATAACACGAATAGCTCACTTCTGCAGTACGAAAATTGTGTTAATATCGGCTGCGTGACCTCATAACAAAATTCCATAGGTCATGAAACTATGAAAAAAACTGTAATAAACGAGTCTCACAGTACTTTCATCTAAAACCGCCGAATTCTTTTCACGGCATATGCTGGAGAACTGAGCCTTTTCGCCAATCTGGTAGTATGAGACACACAGACATTTCTCTGAAAATGGCCAGAAAAGATTTCTAGTATCTAAAAAGTCGGCATCTGGTAAAATCTTATCTTCCAAAAAGGGAATTAAAGCTATAACTTAGGTACCTAATCTTAAGAAAATGTTTAATTTGATTATCGAAAAGTAAAAATACGCATATCAGGATTCCAGTTAAATTAACAAACGACGAATTAAGAACGTATTAAGAGACAAAAAGCAGTATTGTATGTTATTATTTTTATTATTAAATTTAAAACCATAATTGTACACTTTATTCAAACGGTCATGACAATAAATTATTAATGAGTAATGATTTTTTGAAAAATCTTAAAGCAGGGCAACGGAATGATTGTAATTATAATTATTACGAAATAAGTCTCGATTTTGTAAGGGTGATTGTTTGAAACATAAAATCGGGACAGTAATCGGGACCAGAACTAAGAGCTGGACCGCACTCTAAACGTACACAGAGCAAAGATGGAGCCAGGAAATGAACTAAAATTAGAGCTGAAACTGGAATTGAAGGTATAATCGGGGCTAACATCAGGATCGGGAGCAATTCTATAGGAGCGAAATGAGACTCAAAAATGGAATAGACGGAAAAAGTGAGAAAAGGACATTTCTCATTTCATTGTGCGCGTATCCTTTCTGCAGGTAATTGTTTTTAAATCATTGTTTACGAGATGTCAAGATTGAGTTACTATGATGTTATTAAACCTAATACAATAAAGTTAACTGGCGGAAACGCTCAAAATATTTTTCTAAAAAATGATGAAATATATTAAGTATTGAGATTGCATTTACCTAGAATGTCAATCACAAACACATTTTGTCCGAGTACTTTTGTTTTGCACTAAATTAAGTTGCTCCATCGTGCCTAGAAAATTAGCTAGATTAACATGAACATCCACATGAATACTAATCAAACTTTCCAGACATCCATTAATATATATTTGCTCACTATGTTATGCAAGATATCATAGACATAAGTATTTGTTAATGCAAGATGTAATGAGAGAGTTGGCGTGGCGGGGGCTGTCCTACGCATGTATACGGTCACCTTATTTAAATATTGCCAAATTAAGGGCAGTGTTTCATCCACAAGAAAACACATTAAACATTTTTTTTAATTCTATACGTTTACTAATGCATTTAATTTTACCTAAACTTACGTATTATAACCAACGTTTAACGGGTAAAATAAATATTTGTGATAAGTGGTTTAATGAAATATTATATTTTATAAACTTTGATTTAATCAGAATACGTGCAGTATATAAAATCATATATAGCCACATAAACGCATAAATACGTTCATTCATATGATTTCGTTCAACATTCATTCATAACTGAGGTTTATTTATAGTTTTGTAAAACAAATATGGTAAACTGACCGGAGTTCAATGTGTGGGCCAGGTATGATTGGATTTCTCATAAATATTGAAAATACATAGGTTCAATGAAGTGTCAAAGAATCAAACGTGGCGTCTGTCACGTGACTTGACCGCCTTAACGGATTTTACTGTTTATTACTTTACGACTCGTGGAGTCAATGGTAAATCACAATAACGGCAACATTACCTTTGCTTTTAGTTTTGGTTTTACTATTAGTGATAGAATAACACAATCTATTCTGTGTTGTAGCACAGTTTATATTATTCGACTGACAACTTTTATGAAATTTACTGTACCTAATAGATTTCTTTTTGATCGATTAAATAATATATAGAATACACGTGAGTGTGTTAGGTGTTTTATTGGCGTCATGAAATTAAAATTTTTTGACTTGCCCGTATGAAAATTTAAAAGTTTTCAAAAATTAGGAAGTTACTGTTTTTTCAGGTGTTGACGTTTTAAGGTCCTAGTAATATATTTAGACCCTTTTCCGTGTGACGTATGCATGGATGTATGTGTGTGCGGATTTTAACGGATTAACCAATAAGAACGTAGTTTGCGATATTTGAAAAGAGGTTCACTTAACTTAGACTTCCTGAAACATTTAAATAATTCAACCGGGTAGATTTCGAGAAATCTCAAACATAAGGAACTGTGAAAAAAATTTTTTTGACATAGACTACTCTACTGAAGGATACGAAAAACTAATCGGCTCTTTTATGCACGCAGTTACATGGATTGCTGCAAACTCCAATAAAGTCGGTTGATTTGTTCAAGAGATATCGCTTCAAAACAAAATTCAAAATATTTTTGTTTTATACGTTATAAAATAACACTTGAAGTGCGTCATATTTTATTTGTGGATTTAAACTTTACCACTCATTCGGAGGAAGGCAGTTTTATTTCAAGAAGAAGGAGCGAGAAACTTAAGAACAGACCTTTAGCAACATCATCGTGGATAGCAGAAATAAATACAAAACCATTAACGAACGAAACAACCTGGTAAGAAGTCGAGCCGTCTATGCCCATGAATTTTGTTTTTTAAATATTCGGAAATTGTGTACAGATTAATACCATTTTTTACTTAGTGATTACTCAATAATGTTCGTAAATTTATATAAGGGTAAATTTTGTATATCTACGGGGACCTTATTAAACATGAACACACAGAGACCTCTAAATAAATTTATGACTTTGAATAGTCAACTAAAATGTAAACATAGTTTAATTTTGCTTCTGGTGCTGAGTATATGTCGGTCACTATTTCTTTTAAGCATTTCTAATTGGTTTTTTCGTAAATAAATTTTCATATATGAATTGGGATGCCAGAGTTAAGATTCGAATTTCCTCAAACTTACTTTTAAGGGACCCACAAGAGCGTGCGAATAGCCCGCTTCTGCAAAACGAAAATTTTATGAATATCCACGGCATGTCCCCAGAACAAGATACCATACGATATTACACTATAAAATAGCCAAAGTAAACTAATCTAGCGGTTTCGATGTTTGATAAATTTCACATTTTTTTTTTGACTTCATAGGCGACAGAGCGACTAACTTACTGATATGAGGACCCCATTGAAATTTGTTATCTAAAGTAATTCCAAGGAATACAGTAAAATTAACGAACTCCAATTGTTCATTTTGTACTGAAATTGTTCCGATACTATATCTTACATTATGAAAGTGAGAATTTTATACATGATGTTTTTCATTTCATTAACAAATAAATTATTAGCATAAAACCATTTCTTTACCTTAAAGATAGTATTTTTTTAACATCGTTATAAGCGGACTATTGTCGTTTAATTTTGAATAATAAAAAAGTGTCATCTGCAAACAGTTCATGAACATATTTAATAAAGCTAAGAAAATCATTTACATAGATTAAAAATAGAAAGGGACCAAGAATACAGCCCTGTGGTACACCCATGTGAACTATAGATCTAGATGAACTTATGCCATTGACATCAACCCTCTGAAATATATTACTCAAATACAATTTCAGAAGGCGGAGTGCTAAGCTTGTTACTCCATAGAGATGTAGTTTCTCGATCAGAGTTTCGTTATAAACACAACCGAATACATTGGAGATATAACTAAATAAGCCAATTGAATTTTGCAAATTCTTCCAGACTTTAAAAATACATTGCACAATCTCAAAGCCAGTATCTATTGTTGAGCGATCTCGAGTAAAACACAACAGTTTATTAGATATTAATTTATAACCACAAAAATATATTAGCATTAAGATTATTTTTTTGTAAATTTTCATGTGTCGGTAGCATAGGTTATAAGTCTAAAGTTGATGGAGTTTGATGCACTACTGCCTGTAAATAAAGACATTACTTTCTTTCATCAAATCGAGAAACAGACCTTCATCTAGACATTTGTTGAAAATGTACGTTAAGTGCGGCGCTATTCAATCTATAATGGAGTTTATAATTATAATAAAAAGGCAACATTTCTTTTCATGTCCAATGATTTCAATGTTTTGATAACCTTTTTAGAACTCATACGTTTAAATTCTAAGTTCGGATACTAGAGATACTACTATTTGGTAAGAGCGGGAAATGAGTTGAGAGACCTGCCAGTCGAGACAGGAATGTCAGTAAAGAACTTTTCGAAGTTCTTTACTGACCTTAGCAACCTCTATGTCTTTACTCATGGATTTATCAAATAATTTAAGTTTAAAGTCAACAGCTTGGTCTTTAATTATTCCAGTCTCGTTCTTTATGACACTCCTAGTTGTTTTCATAACATTGTTATTATCCGACTGCCTGGGACGAGTATTGTTTTTCGCGTATCTTGTGTATTTATTTGTAAATTTCTTTATTGCTACGTATCCTCCAATGGGCTAGATGGATTTGGACAATTAAGGTATCGTTAGATTCGTCTCAAGAAACAAATGTGCTTAAATAGGTATTTAAAAAGAAAAACCAAATGGCGGATTTTTGACGCCAAATTGTAAGTAGTTCAAATTTTTTTTAAGCAAATCTATCTAGTAGAATATCAAAATAAAAGAAATTATAAGAAAATTAGAAAAATATACATATGTCTTGAATTTAATCAGAAATAATTATAACCATTTTAATTCAATAATGTCTACAAGTGTCTAATCAATGCTTTCAAATGATCTTATTTTGGCTTTAAATCGGCCTAGTGTGTGTTGGATATCGTATCACGCATTTTTTATACCCGGCATACTCAATTTAACCGCCTACATCAATTATATTTTTTATTCGTATACTGTTTGACGAGCTATCAATAGTACTTATCAATCATCTCTATATTTTTCCCGATTTACAAATCATAAAGTACACGCTTTCGTTCATAGGAATTTGTCGGACCACCAGATAAGTAACGTACTAAAGGGAACGAAACAAGATTGAGAAAACAAACTACTAGAACCTAATAAACTTCACTTTGGTTTAACAGACTACATTATGAATTGAAAGCTTAAGTTAAATAATTAATATCATTTTTGGTAGCAGGCGGCACCCATTTGCAAATAAATCGTAAGAAAATTAATAGGTCCTGCCTGCTACCAAATATAATGTAAATTATTTAACTTAGTCTTTCAGCTCATAATGTTGCCTGTTAAACCAAAATAGATTTTATTAGGTTTTAGTGGTTTGTTTTCTTAATATTGTTCCGGTTTTTTTAGTACGTTGCTTATCTATTGATTTTTTGCAGTCGGGTTTTTTATTTGTCTAAGTATTTATCTTATTTTTTATTCTATTATTGACGTCCTTGACTTCAGTCACGATGCAGATACACTTCAAATATTTTGGGCATTTTTTTACATATTTAACAAATTATTATTAAAAGTACTTTCGTTACAAAGTTCGTACAGCCTCCTTCTACTTTCATCAACTTCCACAGTTTCTTTACCATATTTTATAAACTACTCTATCATTAATAAATGAATCAAAATCAGGTGAAAAAATATCGTTGATAAAAAATTTGCCAAAAAAGTTGGCAAAAATGTATTTAGATTATTTTTTAGTGTATACTTATAGATAAATTTCAAAACCTGACTAGGTTTTCTCCTTAAAAAGCAACGATCATCATTGCGAGATGCCCCAAAATTGCTTTGATAATTTGATTTGTTAAGAGTATATCATTTCATAAAGGAGACAGGCAAGAGGACCTCATCGCGACTGAGACTGAGAGTAGGACTTAAGTAAAACAATAGCAAAACGATTAAAGCACATGTTTTACATTCTTAAAGAAATAGAAATTACTTTTAATATAGACAATGTACAGAGTATATTATTTACGAGACGAAACGAAAATTAATAAGTATTTTTACACAAGTAGCCATGTTACTAATCACGTAATGATTACATAGTATTACTAATTATATCAAAAAAATTTCAGTGATTTGTCGTTGCTTATTTAGGTTGTGGCGAATATTGCGAGCCTGAACGTTTTTTAGTTTCAATTAGGTCGAGGAAAAAGTTTTGTCCTATTTTATAAGTAAAAGGCTGCAGTAAAATCTCTTTGGTTGTGCTGTTTGTGGTGTTGGTGGTGTCGTAGTGGTACTGGCTAGTTTTGATAACATTAAATAAATGCTATTAAAAAAAAAAGAAAAATTAAAATTAAAAACAGTATACTGCCATTTTCATATTGTATTTTAACCACCAAAATGAGAGAATCCAACGTAGAAATTCAATACACTTTGAAGTCTTATTACAAAAAAGGGAAAAATGTGACATAAGCTGAGAAAAAAATTTGCGTCGTTTATGGACCTACCGCAGTGTGAGTAAGAGTATTATAAAACTGGTTCAAGGGTTTTCGGTCCAGTAATTTTGATGTCAAAAATGAACCCCATTCTGGTCGACCTGTTGTGGATAAATCATACAATTTTGGAAAAAGTAGAACAAGATCGGCATGTTAGTTTTTACGACATAATTAGTTGAAGAGTTAGAGATTGACCATAAAACAGTTTAGACCCATTTGAAAAATACTGGATATACAAAAAAGCTTGATATATGTATGCCATAAGAGGTCACTGAAAAAAATCTAATGAATCGTGTACTCATTTTCGGTTCTATATTGAAAGGTAAAATTGTAAAAACGGAACCATTTTCGAAATGATTAATCACTGGTGATAGAAAATGGATTACCTACGACAATAACGTCCAAAAAGGTTATGTTCAAAAGGCAAGCAAGCTCCATAGACCATAGCCAGACCCGGATTAACTTGCAATAAGTTGATGTGTCTACGTTTACGGTGCGATTGGAGGGTATTATTCATTATGAGCTATTAACGCCGGACAAAACCATCAATTCGGATCTCTACTATCAACATCTAATGAAACTTAAAGAAGAAGTAGAGAAAAAACGGCCGGAATTCATCAAAAGGAAGGGTGTGGTTTTTCACCATGTCAACACCAGATAACATACATTTTTAACTATTCAGCAAATATTAAGAGCATTTGGTTGGGAAGTGTCTACAAGGGTCTATCATATATCCCTGCCTTTGCACCCTTGGATTTTTACCAATTTCAGGCTCTTCAGAATTCTTTAGGTAGTGTTAGATTAACATCAAGAGAGGATTGTCAAAACTACTTGCCGCAGTTTTTTGATCAGAAGTCCCAAAATTTCTACACAAATGGGATTATGTCACTGCCCACAAATTGGAGAAAGTTGTTCAACAAAATGGCATATATATATTATACTTAAAAGTAATTAAAATAGAACGAAAAGTTATTTTAACTAGTACATAAAATAAGTAAAAATACTTTTTCCCCGATTTTTTACTTGCTACTAGATATGACGAGCAGTGCTGCTATTTTAATAAAAAGTATACCATGGGCATTTTAATTCTGTTTCATATTAGTATTGTTTGCCGGGTCTAATAAGATTTAAAAAGTATTTTATTGTATGCCAAAGATTCTTTTCCTATTTCTATGTAACTGTTATCCATTATTAGAGCGATGGCCGAAATAAAATATGCCGAATGTCCTAATAGTGTTTTAGGCTATTTCTATGGGAAGTCTATAACAATTTTTTTCAATGATTGACATGAAAATTTTGTAGTCTGCACTGTAAATAGTTTTCATCATCTTTGGATGATGTTTTAATTATTTAGATATATCTTATTTTAACAGAATAAGTGAAACATCACCCAAAAGAGAGAAAACACCATACAAGTGTGAATATAAGACTTGCATCCTGAATGTTCGATACAAACTTGACACGTTAAAACCTGAATCTATTTTATTAGTTAAAATCTTCATACTGGGAGTCGCAATGTAAATTAATTCAAATACTATTATTTATGTACTATAAAGGCCCCATTTAGGAAAAAACAAATTTTCTGTTTTGGTCATAAAAATAAAATAGAATAACAAGATTTTTACAGATAAGATCTCTAGGAAGGCGGATAATAGGTCATTGTTTAATTCTGAAAATAACTATCAAGTTTATTTTGTATCATTTCAGGTGAAAAAAATTATACGCCTTTTCATATTTTAAATGTTTATTTTTAAAATTCAATTTGAGAGAACAATAACCAAGACACAAGCGGACATTTTAGATGACAGCTGTCTTGTAACACAATTACCAGAAATGTATTTTGTGCCAGAAGCACTCTTCACCTTAGAGTATGCCGTTATCCTTTTCGGCGACTTCAATCGCAAAGCACTAAACCGGGGATGTCCCAATGCCAATACCAACGCTAACGAGCTAGAACATCTCCAAGAGCGATAAAATTTTCAAATCGTCGCGTACTTGAACTATTCAAGCAAAGATACTTTATAGATCTTCTATTATAGACACCGTGTTCGCGAGGGCGCAGCATTTATCGTGGCGTGCGTCCAGCCACTTCACTGTCTTGATTCAAATCGCAGCCCCGTCTCCCTGAGGACGGCTGCTCTCGCCGGCCGGTGGTCAGACACTAGTATTAAAATAACAGATAAACATTATAGAAACAGAGTATCGATCTAAATAAGCCCATTGTTCACTAACTATTTATATTTTAGGTCTGATAGAATTTTAACAAAAGTTTCTAAAGTATTTCGCTTTGTGAAAATCTTCTGATGACTATATTCAATAAGAACACACAGGTCGATGCCTATTTTCTCATAATTTCATTGTAAACTACTTTTTATAAATATTGTTTCGCATTTAAATAACTTTTGTTCAAAAATGATAGTTAATAATAGAGTATAAAAGCAAATAAAATTAAAATAGAGGTCCAAAAACATTTTTTTTTAATAATCTCTATTTGTATGGACTTACTCGTATCAAACTCCAAAGATATTTTATTATTACCTATAGCCCATCACGTTCTTATTATAATTCCTCAGATAATGTCGTTTAAAACCTATCATATGTTGGCGAAAACCCTCGCTTTAATCTTCTAGATAGGCTCCTATATTATTTTTGAATCTGTCCAAGTGAATATGTAACAAATAAAATTTAAGGGACTTCCGCGTCGGTGTTTTTTAAGGATTTAAACATCGTTTCAATCATTTGTGGTCGACAACTTTGTTGTTTCCGATTCTAAAAAAAAGTGTTTTTTGATAAATTCACCGCAAATAAAATAAAATTAATCAGTCCTGTTTACAATGTACATACACCATGTTTACACTACACAAAAACGATTGATATATTTTATGAATACAAAAGTGGTTGATACACCCAAGAAAGGTAAACTGGCACACACTGCTTGAGTAGTATGCGAGTTGTCGCGATTTTATATATTAAAGTGGCACTACCTGCTGCTTTTACTACCAATTACATATATACTTCAAAAGTTATTAACATCAGAAAGACAATAGAAAGTTGTATAAACCACATTTATGTTTTTTTTTGTCCTCACATAAAGTCCGAATACATTAAAATAGAAACGCAATTTTTTTTTTGTTCAACCTTTTTTATATTTTATATTTGTAATTTATATAATCTATTGATTATGATTTTTATCGGAACAAAACAAATTAAAGTTAATGGAGATTAAAATTTAATTACATAAATTGTTAACCATCACTACGTTTCGATACGAAATTAGTTTTTTTTCTTTGATATCAGTTTTTTTTATTATAAAAAAGTATAAATATATTAGATAATTGTTTATAACAATTTGCTTTTATGTAAAGAGACTAAATACTTATGAAAGTGTTTTTTTTTTTCGTTTTGTCTAGAATAAAAGAACAATAATTTATTTATTTTATAATTTGTTTAGACAATAGAAACCCTAAAAAAATCTTTTAAAGCCATGAAATAACTTTTTAAGAAATTTATATTTTTAATTTGTATTATTTTGTGATAAAGAAAATGTCAAAAAAATTAAAAAATATAAATAAATTGTTTGTTTAAAAAAATCGCTAGTACATTTTTAATATGGTAAATTGATCGTTTCTAAAAGGTTTTCGCCTGAAAATAGTGACCAATTTAAATGAAAAACAAAATTTAACATTTCAACATTTATATTGTGAGAAAATCATGTTTTGTAAATTACATAAATAAAAAATGTAAAAGTTGATAATCTCACTGAATATAGTTGTCAAAAGGTTTACAAGAAACGACAACAACTTAAAAATCTTTTGTTTAAAAATTATACTACTTTAAATGTGAACAAAAACTCTAAAAATAGGTTATGTAATAACTGGCTTTTTAATGAAAAATGTGTGATTTTCTGTTCCAAAAGAATATAAACCTGTCAAGTGTTTAGATAACACACATTTTTTTCAAATTTATGATTTAATACTATATAGGGTAAAGAAAAATTATCTGTAACGATAAGGTGACCAACTATTTTTCGTTCAAAAAGAGTACACTTTGCAAGTATATCTATCTCTTTTCACAAATATAATTTTGACGTTGTTAGAAAAAAAGGTCTGTAGTGTCTATCTATCTCTCCAGGTACATAATACGGCCTCTCAATTGTGCCGGAAACGAAGCCATACGTGGGCGCGAAATTCAAATCACTGTCAAACTCGTCTGTCTGGTGTTTGCCCTGTCCTCTGACGTGCCGGAAACGGAAATCAATATGCGCGCGTGAAATTCAAATCACTGTCAAAATAATTTTAAATATTTAATTAATAAAATTGAAATAAAATAATCTAATAAATGTTTTAGAAATACAAATGAGTACTTTCAGAGTACAGGATTTGAAAAGAGTACGGTTTGCGAAAAAAGAGTACAAAACTCAGTAAAGGAGTACAGTTGGTCACCTTAGTAACGGTCGATTTTGAGGCTGCTTTGCGACGCAGTAATTGCCACGCAAAGCCTTATTTTTAACATTAAATAAAAACCATCTTAATAACCAACAATCAATAATAACCAAATCATAGAGATGAGGTCTCAACAAGTCAACATTCTTTTCCAAAATGTCTATTTCTATACGATCGTTTTCGTTATATTTTTTTTTAAATATTAATAATTTTCAAATAGTTTGTCAAAAAATAGATCAAATTTTTTTTTGCACCTTTAATTGTTAATAAGTTTGCATTTGTTTGTTTGAGAGTTTGAAACTTTTGTATGTTTCTTGAGACGTCATTACAAATCCACATATTTTTACGAACAGTTGGAAACAACAACAAGTATACGACTTGTGGACTAGAATAGTACGTAATGAGCCTACCATATGCGACATATGCATGTCGACGATGACATTAGCGTCTCCTGTCTCTTCAAGTCGCCCCGATTGCACTATCAAGCTTCAAGTAATTCAAAATATATTCTACTTGAACAGTCACGAATGCATGGTAGTTAGAACGTTGGATACTTTAAGGGATCCAGAGCTGTCTACGATTTCAAAATACACGAGGGACGTATCCGAACATTTATTCACTGCTGTGGAATGCCATCCTAACGCACGTCTTTCTTCGGCAGTCTCATTACAAAAAGCCGCCCAATTATTTCACGATCTGTAACCAATGTACCAAAGTACCAACAGATCTGCCTGACTCCCTCACAGTCCAGGTCAAAAGGTTCATTAAACTAAACAAATTCAGTCCTTTAGCTCTATAGCTTGCGAGTCCTATTACTATAATGGGTCCCTCACAGTCATTGAAGTCTAATTGAATATTTCATCCCGTGTCACTACTGGGACACCCCCATGTCAGCTCTACAAATGCGCCCCACGGCTGTTGGTGTTTCATTACCTCTTATGCCGATGTGATTTTCCCATAACGAAGCGCCGTAGCGCAAGTCACGCGCCGGCAGTAACTCGGGAGTGTTGTTCGTATTCGTTCGGAGAAGCTGTCACAGCCCTCGGACTAATGACTATCCGCTGTGCTAACAGCATACATAGTGACTTCTTCAAGGGTATGTTTTAATGAAAATCGGTTGAGTTTTGATGCATTTTGCAAACATCGACGTTGTTTTTTAAGAACAACTGGATACATTTTACAACTATTTTTAGGTAGAGCAGTTTACAAAATATTGTAGAGAAGTACTTTTTAAAAACTTTTCTCCAACGATACCCCTTGAAAAGATCAGACGATTTTTATGCAGTTTTCAATAGTCGATGTAATTATCTGGGGCTAAAATCTAATTAGATTTTGAATTCGATCGGTACAGTAGTCTAAAAGTTACTTCAAAAGAACTTTTTTTTCTTTATTTTTGTGATTCAACAAAATCTACTGAGCGACCAACACCCCCCCCCCACTTACATACCGACATCATACGGAAAATTATCGAAATAGATTCCTAGGGCCCTAAAAGATTAAGATCTGATGAAAAATCGATTTTCAAAAAGCGGACTAAAAACAGAAACTTCCAATTTTATGAATATTGTTCAGTTTTCATTGCGGAAAGTTAAAAAACAGTTAAGTACATTTAAACTAATAACAGTAGGAGACAATTTGCTAAAAGTTCACAATGCACCCCTTCAAATTTGTAAGTGCTGATGATTCCATGTACTTTGTTTAACCTTTATCATTCACTTATAACACATTTTGTTCTATTTGTTTGTTACTGTTCATTTTTACAATGCTTTATTTAGCATTTTATTGTTGCATATTATTATCATTTTTTAAGTATGTATGTAAATATTTCATCTATTAAGTCTCAACGACGTTTTGCCCGTTTTTGATACTGATACTGGCGAGATATTAGTCTGGTAAAATACTAAACTTTTCTTTTCTATTGTTCATAAAAAACAGTCTTATTTTTCTTTCAAAATAGGCTGAACGCATCAATACGTAGGGCACACTGAAAATTTCTGGAATAAATGAGAAAAAATTACTATGAATGGTCAAAAAATATAGTTGTTATTGAAAATTAAAAATGAATTTATTGTTTCCCAAAGTATTCTCCGCTAGCATAAATGTACTTTTTAATATGAATAAACCCATTTCGAAAACATTCCGTTCTGGTGACCTTGGAAACTTGTTTTTCATACTCTTCGACAAGTTCTCTGGTGATGAAAATCGTTAACCGCGTGAACGGTTCTTAATTTTTGCGCACAAAAACAAGTTACAATGTGCCTGGTCGGGACTGTATACGGGATTTCTAATAAGTTCTACGTTTTTCTCCTTCAAATTTTGTCTTTGTCTGTTTGGCTGTTGAGAACTGGCATTGTCGTAGTGCAAGATAATCCAATCACTATTTACGGCACGACAATTCTCCAAAGCAATAATAGCCATGTGTCTAGTTTTATCAAAAAAAGAAGGGATCATCCACTTAGAGGCACTTCGCTCGCGCGCCACTTTGGGTTGGTTTTGGCTCATCTTGATAAACTTTTACGGTCGATTGCTGTTTTTTTTGGGGTCGTAACAATAAGTACATGTTTCGTCAACTGTTACTATGGGCCACACCAAATTTGACGCCCCTCTTTTGAATCTGGTAAGCATGCACCAAGTGACGCGGTCCGTTTTTTCAACCTTAGTCAAATTGTGTGGGATCCACCGCGAATACAGCTTTTCATACCCAAATGTGTGTCTAGGATTAATTATATTTGACTCATGCCTTTATCTAAAGATGCCCAAATCGCATGGTAGTTCACATGGCTGTCTGTTTTGGTCACACGGCGCAGAGCATCAATGTTTTTATTGTTCACAGCGGTGAACGGGTGACCATCACGAAATTCGTTATTGAGTATTAATACAACCGCGCTTGAATTCTGCAAACTAGTTTAAATAGTTGTCGTGAGTGGTGCTTTATCGCCAAAAGCAGTTCGAAACCGAGCGAGGCTCTGCTGAGTTGTCAAATTACACTTAAAATCGTAGAAAATCATACTATAAAAATTTTCACGATTTAAATCCATAGTGATGATTTTAACATGACGCCATAATGTAAAAAGAATTGACAGTTAGATGAAACAAACTGTATTCTATTGCTAAAGAGTTCAATTTTTAAAAGTAGTATTTACTTTTTAAATATTGTTTATATAAGTGGCCAGTTAAAGAAACATATAGTAGGCCCCATGTTTATTCAAGGTTTTACGTAAACATTTAAACACATCTTTGCATAACACATCCAAATATCTCTCTAAAAAATGGCCAGACGAGATTCCTAGGACCACGAAAAATCGACATCTTTTGAAATCCTATCCTTTTGAAATTCAAAAATGGGAATCAAAACAATAACTTAGGCCCCAATTTAAGGAAAATTTTCAGTTTAATTATTGATAAGTAAAAATAAGCGTATCAGGATGCAATTAAATAGTACATAAATTATGAACGTATTAAGAGACTAAAGTTAGTAGGTATGGTTAAATAAAAAATAATAATTTTACACTTTATTTAAATAGTCATGAAATTAAATGATTAATGAATAATATAATTTTTTGAGATCAAAAGCAGCAAAAAGCTTTAGGAATGGTATATAAGGCCATTTTTCGAACTTATGAGTTTGAAACATGCTTTAAGATAAATTTTTGATCTTTGAAACAATGTATTTTTGAACTTAAGGAGCTCAGAAATACATCAATAAATCATAGCGGGAAATTTTAGGAAAGGCCTCCAGGGTTAACTGTTTTACGGATTTTTATATCAATTTAAAACTTACACCTGGCTAAAGATTTTTTAAATGGAATCGATAACTATAAATTAAATTAGTTCTACAATTATGTTCTATCGAGTTCGGCAATGTTATTGCAGGAATCATAATGCGATAGCATTTGAGTGTTTTAATATTAAAATATTTATTTTACCTCTTTGTCAGCAACTATTTTTGTCCCTGTACTCTCCTTAGTAGTCAAAAACAGAAAATTTGCATACTATTCTAGATAATTCAATGAAGATTAATTATGTAAGTTTTAAAAAACGATTTAGAAACAAAAAAAACATCAAAATAAAGTAAAAAATTGAATATTTTTTCTGTAGAATTAAAAAAACACGACCAATTGTGAAAACTCCATTGATTCAGCATTTATTTTCATTAGAATTACAGCGAGAGTGCCTATTGAAAATGGCTGTCTAATTCGGTGTGTTCATATTACGATTAATAAAAATATAATTTTAAAGACCGAATTACGCTCCACAAAGGTAATATATTTAGGTGACTTCTAGTGGTAATAAAATATATTTTTACATCTAGCATCTAATACAAAGAGATTTGGTTGTAATAGCTGACACTTTTCAAATTTCATTGAAGTAATGCTTTTTTTTGGCGCGTTATGAATAAATGATGCGAGTGAATTATATCAGTGATACGAAAACTATAGTATGAAGTGGCTCACAAGCAGTTTAGTGAGCATCTTCAGACCACTTATAACTGATGTGCCAAATATTCGAGCTGGGGGAGTTGCCATTTATCATAATATGAACGATACTATCAATATCATACTCTGAATGTTGATATGACTGTAAGACAGGCGAAATTAGCATGTTCAACTGTGATATCAGTCAATGAGTTTTAAGTAGCAAAATGAAAAATGGAGGATGGCAACAATATAATGTTAACATATTAAATTTTTGTACTAAATAATTGTAATAATTTCAAATAAAGAGATAAATAAAGTGATATTTAAGAAAATAAATATTTAGTTTTTCAAATTTAAATTAAACTTTATCCACCGTATTGACTAAACCACTCCAGTCCTTTTATTATTTTATTGTAATTAGTTACTTGTATGCAATTAAAAACAATTTTTCAATTACACCAAAGAAGTATAACTTCTCTAGCAAGTACATAAGAACATAAGAACACACCGTTTTCCTACTTTCTCATTTTTTTTATTTGTTTTATCATAACTATTTTCAAAAGAAATTAAGCATTAAAAAGGATGAACTTTAGAAAACTATTAAAATACCGTAATATTTAATTTAGCGTACATTAATATACAGAATGGACCGATCATGCATCTCGGAGCTGGGGGGAGTGGCAGCTTTGTTTCTAATTAAGATTGTGAGTTCATAAATTGTCAATACATGTTCTATGCTACTTTCCTGAGAAATGGTTACTTCAATGACTAGTTTCTCTGGAATTGTCGTTATAAAAAAGATTATGAATATTTGCAGGAATGTGCATGATCAAATCCATTCAGTATACGTGGGTTGATTTGAAAGCCCTTAGAAAACCAAAAACTGAACAAACTAGCAAGTTATTTTTATTGTTTTTCATTTATGATCTCGGAGATCAATACATTCACATTAGGGGTCGCTTTGACGGTTTTTTCATATATGCTGCTTCCTCGGTGTCCATGAACCACTTTTCTCAATGTTTCTCTCTATTTTAGGAAATAAATAAAAAATCGCATAATACGAGGTCAAGGCTGTATGATGGGTGAGCCAGTACTTTAGGGGTTTCGACCCAAAATGGCAAAAACGAAGCCCTTATAATTTCCTTATGTTCCAGACATTTTATTCAAAAACTGTAAGACGCACATATACTGATGAAATTTATAGTGTAGGTGTCTTGTATAAGCTACTACTGAGGTGGTAGTTAAATAACAATAATATGTATTTGTAGAGGCACTCCATACATGAAACTGAGGTTGAAAAAAATTTTTTTCATCAAACATCAACACATGGCACATATTTCGACAGTTATTTTAAAAACACTGACTTCTAAACAATTTTTTAAATTAAGTGAATATTTTAGGAAATATCGCTCTGAAAGTAGCAAAAATTGTGTCCCCCTTCATTTTTTAAACCGTGTCCTAAAAATATGAAAAAAAATTACAAAAGTAATGATTAGTAAATACTTTCAATGAAAATTATTTCGAATACCTTTGAGTATTTGCTGAAAAACTGCACTTCTTAACAAAAAGATGTAAGTGCTATGAAGATACGCTCTTTTGCAGGTACATTTTAATTTACTATGTTTTAAGAGTAAAAGTCGACATACCTACTTGTTTCACTAGTTATAGGTGATTAAAGTGCTTACACTTTTCATGTGCGGGAAATAGAAAAAAACGCAACACCATAGTTTTTTCATCGGTATTACATTTCTTTGTAGTAAGGGCTTCGGAACCCTACATTGAGCATAATCTGACATGCTCTTGGCCAGTTTTATAACTTCTAAAACAATTGTTGCACAATAATTTGTATGATTTTACAGTTTCATAAATTTTAAGTGTCACTTAGGTAATATATATTACTTAATTAGGTCGGGGAAAAAGTTTTATTGTATTCTATTCTGTATGTATATGTTATTGTTATTTTGGTAATTAAGTAAATTCTTAGCAATACTTTAATTGGATTTTGGAAGTAAATTATTTTGAACTTAAGAAGCAATTTTTGAACCTTGCGTCCATAGAATTATGTACAAGAGCAAAACAATGTCCTTCCCAGATTTTATAGTCAAAAGTTTCAAAAAATTTAAAAGTGCAAATGCAATAAACTACTATCATCAGATTAATTTTAGATAAATAAATTAAAACAATTTGATTATTAAGATATAATTTTAATAACAGCCTCGGTGTTTCATACAACGATAGGATCTCTATGAATACTGACGATGTTCATTTGCATCACAAAATAACTACGAATATCACCTGACAGTTAAAATATTATTCAGGTTTGTAAAAAGAATTCTTATACATATTATTGTCAAAACATTGCTAGTTGGAGTTGATGATACATTATAGCTGTGAGATTGACAGTCCTCCTTTCATGAAATTTTGATAAATTATTCTGGAAATGAAATGATGATTTTTTATTATATACTGTTTATCAAAATGTGCAATTTGAATCAAGACCTATATGATGGAGGCTCCAACTGACAATGTTATAAAGATCATATTCTAAACACACTTGAAATCATATAAGGCATGTGTCGAGTATAGTTCTGTACTTAAGTATTTTATTTATATTTTCACCATTATTAAAAAGATTTCAAGTGTGATTAATTATATGAATAGCAAACTTAATGTTTTAATGTTGCAAAATCTCTTGAATTCCTATTCTGTTTCTACCAGACATATATTTGATATGTTATTGGTGAATTTTAAGTAATGGAGTTGATAATGTAACATAGTAATGTATGGAATTCAAGAAGGAAACATTAAGTTCACTCGGCATTTCCAAAGTACTCCTTGGCTTCCTTGGTGTTGGGTTTGATGGTCTTTGCACCAGGTTGCCAATTTGCTGGGCAGACTTCACCATGTTTGTCCGTGAATTGGAATGCTTGTACCAAACGAAGAGTTTCATCAACGGAACTGTAATTTGAAAATACACAATCAATATCTATAATCCTATTTCACAAAATCGTAACTCTTATTAAATTAATACCACCTTCTCAGAAGTGAGTTTTGGTTCCCCACCCTCTATTTCCCTCTCCATCAGCCCAATCCCCTCAAATATCCTATTTCCTCCAAAGAGATTGGCAACACACGTGTTACTCCTTTGGTGTTGCCAGTGTCCATGGGCGGCAGTGGCCATCTACTTTCTAATGGCTAGCCTGCCGTTTGTCCCTCGAATATTCGAAAAGTTTTTTTATAGTATATACTATAAAAAAAAAATTCCAAAATCCATTTATAAGTTTAATAGTTACAAGGGAACATAGGAATGGACATACATACAGATTAACCACATAACTATGATTTAGGGTTTTGCTGCATTTGGGTTAGAAAAATAATTGGAATCCATAAGCACATTTAAATCTTTAGCATCATTTTATGTACACTCCAGATGGAAGTAGTCCAGTAATGGCTAGTAGGGCGAATACAGGGTAGGATTGGATGCATTTGTCTGTCACCCATGATTAGTAACAAAATTGCTTTGTTTGCACAAATTTAATTTTTTCCCATTGTTTTTATTTTACTAGCGCGTCATTACTTAAATTGCTCTGACCTAAACACAATCCTGTCTCCTTGCATAACTAATTAACACTATTTCAACATTATATATTTATCAAGTTAATAGCAAAATCTCCTTATCAAATTAATCTAGCAATGTAATTGCTATGTAATCATGTAATCACTTTACAATATTATTGTTTATCTGATTATTAATCTTTTATTGTAATAGATTGTCTGTACAGACACAGATTGAAGATAAATAATATTCTATTATTTATTTTTATTTCCTACGACTGAACAATTTTCTCATGTACACCTTTGTACTGATTGACCTGAGCCTCTTTACTCAGCCTGTCCATGTGGAATTCACTTGGAATAATGTTTTCGAAGAGAGAAATATAAATTAATGACTATTAGGAGCACTCGTCTGATATCCTGTCCAAGTTCCATTAACAACCCATATGAGATTCAGTCTTCATTAATGAGTTTTCCACTGCTTCAACATCTTTTACGCTGTTGCAGTTAGTAGACAATCTATCCCTCCACTATTTTCCAAGTTCTCTTTCTTGTCTGTGAATTGAGCAAACTAAATAAATATATTCACCAATAGTTATATCACAGGAAAAGCACAAGTTGTGAAAGTGTCATGTTTGATTGCAATACCTGTTAAATATAAATGAAATTTTATAAACGAAAAAAAGAAAATTCTCAAAATTTTTCATATTTCAATTTATAGAATAAACTATAGATCATTAATTTTACATTGATTATTGTTTAATGAATAAAATTTATTAGTCCTTCCCATATCTAAATCGCTTTTATTAAATTTTAGTTGACTGTTAAGTAACAATGAATAAAAATTGAAAGATAAATTTTTAAACTGTTAATTACAGATAGATTTTTAACTACGAAATTCACATTAAATATTTGGTATAGAATGATGAAGTTAATAGTTTTAATTGTTAACACTAACCGTCCTACTGGTAAGTCATTGACGGTAACTTGACGTAGTCGCTGCTTATCATCGATGATGAAGAGACCTCGGAAGGGAACGCCAGACTCCTCATCCAAAATGCCATAATCGCGAGCGATGCTGTGAGATTTATCAGCAAGAATGGGAATGTTCATGGGACCTAAGCCACCTGGAATCAGGAATGTAACAAATTACACATTAATAAATATGTTAATAATATCACACCAATGTAAAATGAAAATTAATAAGAAGTCTTTAATGTATCATGGAATTGACTGTTCAAATAATTCATTTTTAAGTGCAAAAGATTAATAAAATTTAACAGATTGAAAATGAGGTATATCACATTTGCTTATTCTAAGAATTTTTTGTTGTATCACACAGCAAAAAATAATCATAAAAACCAAAAATCTTCACTTCAAACTTCTTTTGTTTTTACACTGAAAGTTGGATGTTCAAGAAATGCTACAACTGTGATGGGCATTACTTATGAGAAAATATGTTAAAATTAACAAAATTATGCAGTTTCTCATATATAATAAGTATTAATTTGATATTTAATTTTACACTAACAGAATTACTTTTATACACCACAGTCCCTTAGTTTAGTTTAATAAAAATTCTAAATTTTACTGAACTATACAAGATGGATAATGCATAGCCATCCTTATGCCTTAATTCTGTTTACATAACGAGAAACTTTATTTAACTACAACAAATCCGGTAGTTCAGAAACTTGTCAGTGATTAACTCGTGGTCATAAGTCACACGACTGACCTTGCTTGCGCGGAGTGTTGATCCATGCGAGATGGGTGAAGTGGGAGTCCGTGGAGGCGGCGATCACCTCGCACCCGATCTTGCGGAAGTCGTCGGCGCGCTCCGAGAACGCGATGATCTCCGTGGGGCACACGAACGTGCTGTGCAACAGAGTACGAGAGTGCAATATATATTAACAGATAGGCAGCAGATATTTAAGGGGCTACAATAAAAAAGTGAAGAGAATAATCGAAAAACTTAAATTGTTACTCAATATCTATTATAAAGAATCAATTCATAACCTCAAAAGGACAATTCGCGATTGCCTAAAAATACAGTTATATCATTAAATGTTGAATGTCACATGTTGAGTATTTCTTTTTTGTCTAAATCATAATACATTAATTAAATGTGTTTTTGAATATTCTATTGTGTGAAGTGTTCATTTGTGGAAATCCACAATTAGACGCTTGCCTGCAACATGTATTAATATGCAGCTTATACCTTACCACTGACCCTCGAATCTGTTTTTCTACTACCAATCTCTATCCAATGTATTGAATTTTGATTCAATTACATGAAATTTATACAATGAAACATTACAACTATTTAGTGAACTAAGATAAATAAAATACTAACACTTGTTTAGGTGTTTGATATGTTAATCATCTCAAACCAATATTCAATTCATTGGATAGTGATTTGTAATGGAAGAATAAATTTGAGGGGCAGCGGTGGGTTGCATGCTGCATGTTAATTAATATTGCAGGCAAGCGTCAATTATGGATTTCTGCGAATTAAACCTCACGTAATAGAATATTGTTTACATTTATATTAATATACTATCATAGATAAATAAAAAGTATCTTAATTATTGTTCCAGGAGATAATCTACTTCTATTAAAAATTTGATTACAATCTGTTCAGCCATTCCAGAGATTAATTGGAACAAACAGTCAGATCTTTTATTGAAATCATATATAGAATGTCATTTGTGTAAACATGCAGTTGTATAAATAAAGGCTTATAGTTTCTCACATTTTATCAAAATCGGGCAAATCATTCTTAAGGTATAAACAGACATATAGACATACAAATACTTTAAGCATTTTAAAAATTGGAATCAAAGAAGCATAGAATAAACATTTACCATAAAATTTGATAAAAAAATGGCCAAGAGCAAATCAGACCATGCGCACTGTAGGGTCCTGAAGCCATCAGTACAAAGAAATGCACTACAGACGAAAACTATGTTGTTACGCTTATCTCTATGATTCCTGGACAGAATAGGTATAAGCACTTTCGTCGCCTATATCTAGAGATATTAGGTATGGTAGGTATGTCGACTATTACTCTTAAAATATTGAAAAAAAAAATACCAGCAAAAGAGCGTATCTTCATGACACTTACATCCTTTTGTTGAGAAGCATAGTTTTCCAGCAATAACTCAAAAATGATATATCAAATAATTTTAGTTGAAAGTATTTATTAAGCATTAGTTTTATTATTTTTTCATATTTTTCGGAATTACAATTTTAAAATAAAAAGGGGAGACAAAATTTCTACTACTTTCAGAGAGATTATTATTGCTGAAAATATTCACTTAATAAAAAAAAATATTTTTAAAAGAACTGTCGAAACATAAACACATGTTTGCAAATTATAAATCAAAACAAAATTAATGGGTCCTGCCTACTACTAAACATAATGTAAATTATTTAACTTAGGCTTTCAGTTCATAATGTAGTCTGTTAAACAAAAGTAGTTTATTAGGTCCTAGTAGTTTGTTTTCTCAATCTTGTTTTGGTTGATTTAGTGTGTTGCTTATCTGCTGATTTTTTGAAGTTGGGATTATTTTATTTTTTTTATTATTTATTTTAGACTTTTTAGTGTTCCGTCTGCCATATTCCTATGAATGAAAGTGGGTACTTTTATGACATGAATCTCGTAAAATGTAGAGATGATTGATAAGTACTGTTGATAGTGGGTCAAACAAAATACATATGAAAATTATAATTGACGTAATCGGTTCAATTGACTATACTGGGTAAAAAAAAGCTTAATACGATATCTAACACACATGCCAATTTAAAGCCAAAATAGGACCATTGATTACACATTTGTTCAAATTATTGAATTAAAATGGTTATAATTATTCCTGATTAAATTTAAATTCATGACATATGTATATTTTTGTAATCTTTAATTTCCTTTATTTTGATACCCTACTCGTTAGGTTTGGTTAAAAAAAAGTTTGAACTATTTATAATTTGGCATCAAAAAATTCGCAATTTTGTTTTTCTTTTTAAATACCTATCTAAGGATACCATAACAGTCAAAATCCATCTAGCCGTTTGGAAGATATCTAGCAATAAAGAAATTTACAAACAAACACACAAGATACGCGCGAAAAACAATACCCGTCCTTGGCAGTCAGGTAAAAAGTCCTGCATTTTTCTTTACCTATTAAAATTCCTAGAAACATTGTAGCAAACGCTACTAACTTTACTCTTGATTCAATATTGCATTCCAGTATATTCAACACAAATACTTAAAATATTTATAGTATTTGATGCGTAATATCATATAATTCGACTTTTGAAATAATAACTTATTAATATAATTTTGTAAAAAAGATATAACATCTTTAATTCTTTTCTAATTTGATATCCTTAGAAAGAAGAAGGCCTTGCTCCAGGACACACCCATTATCTGGCGGCGTCTTATTCCAGGATTTTGACCTGGCCCGGTTTGCTTTGATTGTTTGGCTTAAGAGGTTTTTAAAAAAAAATTGATAATTACTTTTACTGTTACTATTATTATTGACCATAGATGTATAAAGAGAAGATGCACAGTCGCATAGTACACTCATGGAAAAAATGGCTCAAAATGCATCTGACGTCTGTCTCACATTTATTGATATTATTTTGCAGTGCCAAAGAAAAGAAGTGAAGGAACATTTTTTATCATCTGACATTTCAACCAAAATGTCATAACATAAGGTTTATTTTTAAATGCCAAGAGAACATGTAAGGATCATTTTATTACTGGAAGACAAGTCATATTTTTTACAATTTGCAAGTGCTGTTCTAAAAAAAGGCATCCATGGAATTATATAATATTATTATTAAATCTTTATTATTGTTTTTTGGTTGAAAGCATGAAAAGAATTATAATATATTGTTCTTCATAATAAAGCTTCATGTAGTAATCACTTAAGATTAAAATTTATATGAAGCTTTAATTTTGTAATGTCAGTGAAAATATACATGAAGGAACTTGATAATTTCTAGTGTATAGAATTATAGTAATACAAAACTTTTTAATTATTTATATAATAAAATAAGATGACGATTCATTAAACATTAACATATTTTGATGAACAAAATACTTGTATACAATTTGCTAAAAAAATGATTTAAATATAATAAACCTTTTTTTTTTGGAATAAGTATAAATATAAAACAAATAATAAATAAAAAGGCGACTCCATTAATATAAGAATTATTGTTAAGCAACCGAATGTGATAATGCAAGAAATATGTGACCGGTGTCATGTAGGTCTATTTCTTTTAAGTCGGTTTATATTGTGGTGGTTTATGTTACTCTAAATGAATAAATACAAAATACTCATCGAATACTCATTACAATACAAGATTGAGCACTTATTATGAATAAACTAAATTTTATTAATCTTATCAAAATTAAAAAATACCATCCTTTTTCATAGCTTTTTACACGTTAGTTTTGCATTTATTAACGGAGCACTTTGATGTCATAGCAGAAGGTACAATGAAACTACATTAAATGCAATGAGTGCTAAACTGTCTGTTTTAGCATTAACTTTACTGCGGCGGTTTTTGAGCACGAGACTGTGCATCTTCTCTTTTATATAGATCAATGTTATTGAATCCATTTTCATATACTTTAATTTTAATAAATATGCATAGATTCGTAAAATATGTTTATAATCTTATCAAATATCAGGCATATTTAGGCCAATTAAATTAAATTTAATAAGAAATTTATTGTAAGTGCTGACAGCAGTCAGCACATACAATACTTAAGTAGTCGTTAACTAAATAGCAATTAAATAGCGATTCGGGGATTCATCGGGATTTAACACTGATTAATATTATTAAATAACTTTAACTGAATAGAGATTAACCTAAATTTAAAGGAGCTCTCTGAGTGCAGCAGTTAGTGCTTGCATATATTATAACAGGAAATTTTGTACAAAATTTAAAATCACTACTCCTAGTAGTTTGGACTGTGTGTGATATATCAGGCAGTCGCTTAATTTATTATTTTATATTATGCATTATATACATTTCTATAAAGATTTGTATTAAATTTATAGAAATATAAATTATTATAAATAAGTAATGATAAAAATGTCATATATACTACAATAGCAAAAACATTTTTTAAACAACATATACATTTCAGTCTCTTTTTATTCATTTCTGTTTAATTTTTTTATGAGAAATCAAGGAGCATAATACAACTTACTTAAATAAAGTAATGTTCACACTATTTATTTATGCCTTAAAAAACATGAGCCATTAAAATTTTAAAATTAATGTTTGGTAGACAACATGACACAAATATCCTTGAGGCCATTTATGAAGTAGGCGATGATAGAACACCCATCAAAATAATAGGTGAGCCGTAAAGTTACATGTAACAGAATGTCAGACATAGTTTATTATTTAACAGAATGTTATATAGATAATATAAATATTTAGATAATGTTTTATCAATTTGACAGGTCCAATCCTGGGAGTGGCATTATTTATCAAATTCCTTGAGAATACATGAGTACTTCTTTCATCTCATGGGAATAGATCTTATTAGATTAATCGAAGAAACAACTTGAACTATAAAGATGCCGACAGCATAACATTTTAAAGGTATTAGTTTGAAGTACTTTATCTAACTGTACTTGACTTGATATATTGATTTGAAAGCAGATTATTATTTTATTTTTTGGAACATTTTTAATTCTCTGAAATAAGAGGAAATCAAAACATTTTTCATATTGGTTTAGTAAATGATTTTTTACAATAAACTATACTTCTCTGCACATTGCAAGATATTTATATTTTCTCAGTATTTTATGAAATGAAAATAAACTTATAACACAGTACAATAAGAATACTTGTATGAAGTTTTACAAAGGAAGTGTTAAAATTATATTCAAATTGAATTATTTAAAAGTAACAATAACACTAATGGCGCTGAGTTATATCAAGGTCATAACTATACATTTATTAACAAAGAACTTCATAGGTGTGGTTCTCTCTTAGATGAGTAGTTTTTTGAATAAATAAATTCATTAAACATAAAATGTTTAATGAATATATCTATATACGGTATACTGCAACGTCCTGTATAACTATTTATAGTTTTAGCTGATTTCAAAACGAATGAAGAATTATTAGCTATAAAATTTAATTATTAAAAATATTTAAGCTATTTTTCTAATTTTCATTTGATCTAGTATCAGACAAAAATATCTATTTTAGGTTATTACATTCCATAGACAGTATACCTTTTAGAAAATTCAATATGTCATGTTTCTAAAGTAGTATTAAAAAAAAGAACTTATGTGGGTGCTATATAACACATGCTTTACTTTTGCAGAAAAAAGATTACGTTATGGCTTGAGCAGACCATAAAAACCACATTGTGTATGGTGAAACTTAATATATGCAAAAATGCTTAATTATGCTTAACTGCAAATCTAATTAATTGAATTATGCTCTTAAGTTGTTAAAATTTATCACATAAAGCAAATAATTATCATTAAACTAATTTATATAATGTATAGTTAGACTACTCCCTATCATTTAAATGAGTAAGCTTATTTAAAAGTAGACTTTAATTAATCAATTGCAATCAGTAAATTAGATGTTCTCATTTAACATTTTAAGTGTGATTGTCTTTAAATAGAACATTTGAAACAACATTTTCATTACTTTTAAATTGAAATTCTTTAAATAAAATTTTTCATTAAAGTCAATAACTATTAATGGAATCTTGGACACTAATGAAATATTTTATACCTTCTTTACATTTACTGAGAGCTACCTTCATGGTCTTAAGTTGGCCATTTCAATATAGTAAAAACGATTAATAAAAAATAATAATTGAAATGATAATAAAAATCAAATATCTTTTCTTTAATATGAAGTATGTACCAAATCTAAATCAAAAATATCACTATGTTTTTTATTAACCATTGTAGAAGGAAACAGAAATAAAGTGGTTTTATAACACAAATTCTGATATGACACAAATAAGTCAACATTAATATCCACTACATTGAAGAAAGATAAAATCATGATACCACTCATTCTTGATTTTAATTATTGACTCAATTCCATTGGGGTTTAAATATGCGAAGTGAGCAATGCAGCAATGAAGATACACCTCTCACGTCAATAACTATGAATGGAGACAGATAATGGACAAACCTCTATTTAAACACTGGAGTTAGCAGCAACATCTGATGTGAGCATATTCATAATATTGATCTATTGAGCTAATATAGCTTTCCTTGAGTTTATGAACCGATATAAAAATGAAGCAATTTCAAAAGCATTAATGTAATATGAAAAATAATGTCTTTTTTTAATTGAAAAAACAAAGTAATGACTGAATGCAGACCAGACGTTAGAACTTAAAGTGGTGGTTGGAGCTCAATTTATTTGTTCTTAGAAAAGAAATTTGTGATGTCAAAGTCATTTTGGTATTAGGAAATGCAAAATAACCACTTATTCACATATTTTATAAGTAAAAATGTGTAACAAAATCTATTTGAATGTGCTTTTTCTATGTGGCTGATTTTGATAAAATAAAATTGATGACATAACGGTGTCCTGCGATTTTTATATTGATGCCTGCTTGCAACATGCATTGACATGCAGTATGCAACCCACCACTGACCCTTGAATCTGCCCCTCCACTACAAATCTCTATCCAAAGAGTTGAATATTGTTTCGAGAGAATTGATAGATATCAAACACCTAAGCAAGTGTTAATTTTATAATTATCTTAGTCAGCTAATCATTACAATGTTAATTTCTACATATGTTTCATGCCAACCAGGCATATCCTCAGGAAAATGCAGACAGTCACATCCACCAGGGTGTAAGCGGTGTCAAAAACAACCGACAAATGCGGACACGACCTCGTTAAGTGAAATGCTGTCATGCAATATGTCACAGGATGACAAAAGTATCCTTACTAGCAGCCACAAATCACCACCAATGGACATGCTTGTCAATTGTCACAGACTAACCATCACCAACCATTACCCAAATAGTTACAGACAAGAGTGCAACAGTGGTAATTTATAAATATTAATTTGTAATTGTACACTTGCCTGTCACTATTTGGGTAATGGTTGGCGAGACGGTTAGTTTATGAAAATTGACAGGCATATATGTCTATTGGTGATGGTTTGTGACTGCTGGTGGGGACACTTTTGTCATCTTTTGATGTATTGCATGACTGTATTTCACATGAGGAGGTTGGGTATGTATTCGTTGGTTATTTTTAACTTACGCTCTGGTGGACGTGACTGTTTGCATTTTTCTGACAATGTGCCTAGATGGCATGAAACATATGTAGAATTAACAATATCACAATTAGCAGACTAAGATAAATAACAATTAACACTTGCTTAGGTGTTAGATATTGATTCTCTCAAATCAATATTCAATTCTATGAATAGTTTTGTAGTGGAAGGGGAGATTCGTGGGGCAGTGGTGGGTCGCATGCTGCATGTTGCAGGCAAACGTTTATTATGGATTTGCACATTAACACCTCACACAATAGAATACTTATCTATTGTTTTTCTGTCCACCAAAATGAATGAATCTAACATAGAAATTAGATACATTTTGAAGTCTTATTACAAAAAAGGGAAAAATGCAACACAAGCAGTAAAAAAAATGTGATGTTTATGGACATAATACAGTGTCGGTAAGAGTAGCACAAAACTGGTTCAAGCATTTTCCGTCCAGAAATTTTGATGTCAAAAATGAACTTCGTCATGGTCAACAAGATACAAATAAATTCAATGTCATTTTGGAAAAAGTAGAGCAAAATCGGTATATTAGTTTTTACAACATAACTGAAGAGCTGAGGGATGACAACAAAACAGTTTTCACCGATTTGAAAAAAGCTGGGTATGCAAAAAAGTTCAATACTTGGCTCCCACACAAGCTCACTGAAAGAAATGAAATAATAGAACCGAACTGTTTTTGAAAACATTGATCACTGATGATGACAAACCTACGACAAGAATGTGAAAAAAAGATCATGGTCAAAAGGCAAGCAAAGCTCCACAGACTACAGCGAAACTGGATTAACTTACAATAAGTTGATGCTATGTGTATGGCGGGATTTGAAGAGAATTATTCATTATGAACTTCTACTGTCAGGCAAACCCATCAATTCAGATCTCTACTGCCAATAGCTGATAAGACTCAAGCAAAAATTAGAAAAAAAAAAAAGAAAAAAACAGCTAGAATCAATCAACAGAAATGGTGTGGTATTTCACCATGATAACGCCTGATACACATATTTAGCCACTCAGAAAATATTGGGTTTGTTTGGGATGTGTTAATGTATCCACTATATAGCCTGATCTTGCACCCTCAGAGTTTTACCTGTTTTGGTCTCTTCAGAATTCTTTAGGAAATGTTAGTTTAACATCAAAAGAGGACTGTCAAAACTACTTGTCAGTTTTTTGATAAGAAGTCCCAAAATTTCTACAGCAATGAGATTAAAAGTGGTATAATGAATAATTATCCTGAATTTGTATATAAAATATGAAAGAACTTTTCCCCGACTCTATATGTAGATTTAATTTTTAACATAAAACATCTTAAGATAATTTTGAAAAGCATCTTGAAATTATAATGCTATATGTGAATCAAAGCCTAATTCTTAGATCAACTATATTAGGATATCATGATAAAAGATCAATTTTAAAAGCTCATAGTTTCCTTATGATAGCAAGGTACAGAACATGGTGAAATATGGACAAAAATAAATTTTTCAATAATAAGAGTATCTAATAAATATTTAACAAAATGTACCATATGCAAGTAAAATCAGTCTCTCTATTTATCATGCAACAAAATAAAAATTAAAAATATTAGAAAATATCCTTTAATACTCACAAGTCTAATGGGTAAAAGAACAGCACAACATATTTCCCTTTGTAGTCAGAGAGTGCGATGTCCTTGAATTCGCCGTTGACGACGGCAGTGGCGCGCCACTGCGGGGCCGGCTTTGTGATCTGGAGGGGCATCTTGGTGAAGCTAGAGAAATCAAGGATATACCATTTGAAAATTTGTGACAATTACAGTTATACACTACTGTCACTAATAAATAATTTAATATTATAATAAAAAATATTATTAATATAACCTTAATCAATCAATTTTGTTATTTTACTAAAAATCCTACAAGATTTCTACACTTCTAATAAAAATTATTTACATTTTGCTATTTAAAAAATTAATTTAAATTTTGATGTACCATCAAGAGGATAAATACTAACTTAGATTATATCTAACGAATGGATGGAATCTTCAAATAAAGGCAACAATAATTGTACTGAAAATTTTATAATTATTAAAGCATTTATACTGCGAATGATAGCTTATTACACAATAGTAATGTGATAATACGTCATATTTTAATGCTTATATTTTTATTCTACTTGTAAATATTTTACCATATCTCACATAATGAAGTCAAAGGTGACACATTAAAAAATACTTTGGAGATTCTGTAGTAAACAACGACACTACTATCGGTCACATAAACTACAGCCTAGATAATAAAAATTACACCATACAATTAACACTCAAGAACAGTGATATAATGAAAAACTTGAGATTATTAATTTAAAACAAACCTATCCATTTTAACCTTGACTCCATATTTAGGCTGTATGAGATTTATGTCATAAGACTGATCAAGAGTACATTTCCAGAGTGAAACGAGTAGGTTGCCATGCCCTCCATGAAAACAGTCTGCTAGAACTCCCAAGGTGAACATGTTGGACACAATGGTTTGCAGGTTACTGAACCTAAGGAGACAATGCTCTGAGAACTGGCCCCACTATCAGATAAAACATGGGGAATCGTGAGAATGATGAAATAACATTTTCTGTATGTATAAATCTTTGAACTTTAAATGTAACTTTGCATGACAACTTAATGATGTTTCCTATACTCTAATCAAGATATGGTAATTAGTTATGACAAGTTTTTTTAGAAAAAATGATGGTTATTTTCTACATAATGTAATATGACAAACCTATTTCCATTTTATAGAATGTTAAAAAAAAAAATTATATTCCAATGTACACTAACTACCAGTCACTGTACTGATAAAACAATATCAACAAAAATATTATTACAATGAAATATTAAGCATTGCGTAATCAATTATGTTAATAACATGACAATTTTTTGTCGAATAAGTGATTCTTTAATCTAATTAAAATAAAAAGTAGTTAGGCTTATGTAAACACACTGATAGGGTATCACAGCTCTTTGTATAAAAATATACAATAACAATGTCAAAGTAATGCAATTCATTAAATGTTCAAAATTGAAAGTTATTTTATTTTGATAAGTGTACAAAAAGTTTTTTTTTTTTAAAAACCTGTATACCAGAATATTTGATTAAAAATATTTACTACCATTTCTATTTATTGTACATCACTTAAGCAATCTTAACATATTTAAATTCAAATCCATCAACAACATACCACAAAGGCATAATGAAGGCGATCACTCCCACTTCACATATAATGAAAGGTGCCTTGGGCAGTAATTATTAGTTACTCTTGTGTTAAATTTCAGCTGAGCAAAGAATTCAAATAGGGGATATTGTATGAAGATATTACATCATTTATACAAGTGAAAATGTTTCATATCATAATGATAATTGGTAAGAATATATACAAAAATTAAATTTAAAATTAATAATTCCATAGTTGGGTGTCTTAATATCATAAAGAATAATTCACTAAATATGCAATAAAACAATTAAGAGGATAAAAACTCGTTATCTATACAAATGTTTATATCAGAAGTTAATATTATTAATGCAGTGATAAGGACATACTACTATAGTTAATCTACAATAAATAACTAAATCAAATATTACATTTTTTATCGGCAATAATAATTCACAACTAATTAAAAAGAACTAAATAAATAAACCTCATGGAGAAGGGTCTTATGAAAGGCATAAGGTGTTGAGGCTTCTCCAGATCCCAACTGGTGACGTCATCACCGTGACAAAAACATTTATGTTCCATTGTCATGGTTGATCTATTCTGCTAAGAATTTCTTGAGCTATTTTTTGATATACAATTGCTAATTTGTAATCTAAATGAGTAAATTACTTAAATGTAATAAAACCAAAAAATTTGGACATGCAAATGATTATTAGCATGCTGATGAAACTAATGTGTAATTTAACATATATGTAATGATAAAATATTTTCTTTAATCTTATTATCCCCAGAAATAAATAAAAATACCATATTTAACCAATTGTATGAAATATCCTTTTCTTACATTAAAATCAGCCTTTTTCCTTTTGAAAAAAGCTGTTTGATAATTAGGACATTTTCATATTTGATAATATGTGCAATAACTTTGTGGGGGAAATTAACAAAAGTTATCTACACCAAAATTTTAGTTTTGAATGAAATCAAATTTAAGCAAGAATACTTTGTACATTCATTTAGGATATTTCAACACAATTATAGACTAGAACATGTAGGTACAAAAAAACAAAATGGTTGCAGGTAATCCAATAAAAAGCTAGCATAAAAATGATAAACCCAGCATCTTTATAATAAAAAGCTCAATTTTCATAAACCCTACACCTGAATAACTATTCAAGTACTACCTAGGCTTCTGGAGTTCTACACCATTAAATCGTTTTGGTTCATTGGAAATCCCATCATCCGAATTGCTTCTGATCCTTTTCCTATTCTGAGACATTCTTCCCTCGATTTATAAACCTTTGAATCCAAAGTTACTATAAAATAACTTAGGTTAATCGAAAAAGGTCTTACATCTTGAAAACAAAATTACTTAAGGAAAAAACGGAGAATGAAATGACAATTGCACAACTTTATTAAATATTTCCACCGAACTTTTAAAAGACCTTGACCCACGTCAACTGATGACTTCAAATGAGATTTTCTAGATTAATCTTTTATATATTTTTTGTATAACAAGAAGGGTAAAAAACGAATCATGCTTGTGCCAATTGCGAATACTATAGAAATACGTGAAACCGTGCATTGTTAATAAAATTGTTTAATTAAAAAAATTACATACTTACAATCGGAAGAAAGAAGGTAGGTACTAGTTAACGACAAAAAAGATTTATAACAAAAAATGACGTTTCCAAACGGCAACAATCGAACGCGTGTAAGTGACAGTTGGAGCCGGTAACTGCCGGTAAAATGGCGGAGTTCCCTCTATATATACTTAAACAAGCAAAGGCAAAGATACATGGTTAGTTTTTTGTGGACATAGATAATACACTTTGATAGAGAATGTTAACAGCTTTGGGTATAGAATCTAAGGTTACCAACGACAGGCAATATCGGTATGACAGTCATTTCTGTTCTCAAAGATTATTTTTTTGTTATTGCTATTTAAATATTTGACACAATGTAAATTTAACTTCAGCTAATAGGAAACTGGTATTTTGGGATATTTTTTGTAATATCATTGGTGTACTCAAATGGGCCTTGTTAAATAAAAAGCAGCGATAAAGATGAACCATTAACGTTCTCCTGTAATATTTATAAGACAACGTTCTTATAATATCTATAAGACAACGTTATATTTAATGTAACTCAATATTTTTAAACGCAGAACATTCTAAATTAGAAAGTATTGTAAAGATCAATAAATACTTTTATTTATGTAAATTATGTAAGGTTCTTTAACGGGTCTTGGTGACGCAATTCCTGCACAAAAACAAAAAAAAAGTAATATTATATATTATTATATATATTATATATATATATATATATATATATATATATATATATATATATATATATATATATATATATAGAAATGAAATTATTTTACAAGAAGGTATTCATAGATCTATAAAAAGAGAAGATGCAAAATTCCGTGCTTACAATCGACCGCAGAAAATGAGTGCTAAAACAGTTTAGCACTCATTGCATTCAATGTTGTTTAATCGTACCTTCCGTTACGACGTCGAAGTGTTTTGTTAAAAAATGCAAAAATAACACGTAAA
This sequence comes from Eumeta japonica, assembly GCA_005406025.1. Classification (NCBI taxonomy): domain Eukaryota; kingdom Metazoa; phylum Arthropoda; class Insecta; order Lepidoptera; family Psychidae; genus Eumeta; species Eumeta japonica. The sequence goes on along the minus strand of BGZK01000808.1, from coordinate 182,132 downwards.
AAGCTATGAAAAAGAATGGTATTTCTTATTTTTGATAAGCATAATTTAGTTTATTCACAATAAGTGCTCAACTTTTGTACTGTAATGAGAATTCGATTAGTATTTTATTCATTTAAAGTAACATCAACCGCTGAGATACAAACCGACTTAAAAGAAATAGACCTACATGACACCGGTCACATATTTCTTGCATTATCACATTCGGTTGCTTAACAATAATTCTTATATTAATGGAGTCGCCTTTTTATTTATTATTTGTTTTATATTTATACTTATTCCAAAAAAAAAAGGTTTATTATATTTAAATCATTTTTTTAGCAAATTGTATACAATTGTTATGTTCATCAAAATATGTTAATGTTTAATGAATCGTCATCTTATTTCATTATATAGATAATTAAAAATTTTATATTAGTATAATTTTATACACTTTAGAAATTGTCAAGTTCCTTCATGTATATTTTCACTGACATTACGAAATTAAAGCTTCATATAAATTTAATAATAAATTCATATTAATAAAATTAATCTTAAGTGATTACTACATGAAGCTTTATTATGAAGAAAAATATATTATAATTCTTTTCATGCTTTCAACCAAAAACAATAATAAAGATTTAATAATAATATTATAAATTCCATGGATGCCTTGTTTTAGAACAGCTCTTGTAATTTGTAAAAGATATGACTTATTGTCTTTCACTAACAAAATGATCCTTACTTGTTCTCTTGGCATTTAAAAATAAACCATAAGTTATGGCATTTCGATGGAAATGTCCGATCATGAATAATGTTTCTTTTCTTTCTTTTTTTTTTTGACATTACAAAATAGTATTGTAAAATGTGAGACAGAGACGTCAAATACACTGAGTCATTTTTTACCGTGAATGTACTATGCGACTGTGTGTCTTCTCTTTTTCATACATTTATGAACGTATTATTATAAGTAACATGCATGTATATACATTTATATGTAGATGTACCTGTGCGTGTCAATAAATCATTTTTAACAAGTAAGGGAATTAAAAGCAAAAGTCGAATTCCGACTGATTATTTTTACATATAAATTTAAAAATAGGAATTAAAATCAAATACATTTTAATGGTACTTTATGGTTATGTATTAAATATATTATTTTTAATTTAATAAACAGTTTCTTTCTTTTAAGCCAATATAACAAACTTTATATTTTTAACAAGTTATACTTTTTTACCTACAGGCCTATTTCATAAGCTCTTTTTGATAGTACCAATGACTGTTTTATCGTTAGTAAGCCAACATCATTAACATCTATTTTAAATTAGGAATTCTTGTATATACGTTGCTATCTCAGAAACAGTTCGATGTTAATTTTTATTTTGCTTTTCATGAATATAGGTATTCATGAAAAGCAAAATATAGGGGTCTTTCCTAGAAAAACGCGATTTTACATACTTTTTTTCGAATGATCGCTATCTGCTCTTCAAACTAATAATAACAAATAGCGCCATCTCGTGAATTTTTGAAATATTCGCATTGTTCGTACCCCAAAATTTTATAACATGGCCTTATTTTGTGAGATGGCATTATTACGCATATTATTATGATATTAGAATGCGAACTTATTTAAAATTTTCATCTACAATACGATTTTACAAAATAAAATGTTTTATTTACTAATGAAATGTGGTCTCTCATGGTGCAAATGTGGTATTTCTAAGATTTAAAGATATAAATGGTTATTTTATGTGTAAAATGACAACTGTTTTGAAATTTATTTATGTGTCTTCCATTGCAGGATATATTTGTGGCGCTTCTACGGTCTATCCACATATATTTAGGATCGCTGTGACAAGCACGAGGGAGAGCTGCGTTTGTTTGTAAATTGATAAACTCATAAACAGTTAGAGGAATCATTTTGTCGTAACAAATGCATTGCGTTTAGATGTATATGGTGATTGTCGTCAATGTTCTAGCGTTAGGATTTTGTTAGAGTCAAATTTCTATTATAGTTAAAAGGAAAAGGGTAAAGAATGCTTTCGACAATTTAAATGTATAAAACGTAACCCCGACGGAGCAGCAAGGAAATAAGTAGAACTTAGTACTGCGAGACGAGTGCTGGCTGATGGTCGTAAAGTCCTAATTATAATTTTGGAAATTTGCTATCGGAACAGTTTGTTAATCAACAGGAGATTTAAATGAAGTCTGGCTGGAGCCGTGTTAGCTACTTCAAGTGTTACTACCATAGGCGTACCCAGGGTCGGCGAGGGCAGAGGAGGGAAGCTGCCCTCCCTCCTGGAAATTTCTTTGTTCTACAATATATCACGCCTCGTTTACACAATCTGACCCAAATAAATCTGACTCGGGTTGGGGCAAGTTAGATTTTTTTTCTGTCAGAAGCTGGGTACACCCTTCTGAAATGAGTATGGGATTTTGTACATTTAGGATACACATAACACCAGCATGTCGTTATATTCTAGATATAATAGACGTTTGCATAATTACATGAAAAACTACTACAATATCGATATCAAACATATTGTATTGAAATGTGTGGATATAAAGATTTCTATGAACAGTGAAAGTTGAGGACGGGTGGATTGTGCAAATAAAACGATTTTACCTTATGAGTCAGAAATTTCGGTATTAGTTAAGTATTAAATGGTTGGAGTCGCTGTGTGTTGTTGGATAAAACGAAAAATAGTGAAAGGTGGATATCAGCACGGTGTGTGATAACGTCAACTGGCAAGTGTATATTACTGATTTAGAATCTGAGTAAAAGGAAGACATATTGCGGACAAGAGCTATTAAATGTACATGTGAAGACGTAATGTAGTTGCATACCTGCTAGACATCATCAATGGGTCATGACTAAGGAGCGTCGAATATTTGTTGGAGACAATACTGGCAACGTTTGAAACAGTTTAAACTAAATGGAAATAGCAAAGGCACGTTCCTTGTTGTCTCAATATATTTACGTATTTTTTAAACACGATAGAGACTTAGGAAGGAATGCTTTAATAAAATACAAAATAAATATTGGGAATGAAACTTCGATCCGACAAGGACCACGGTGGGTCCAGCTGGCCCGTGAGGCAGACGTAAAGAACCGCCTCAACGAAATAAAGCTAGTAATGTGATTGAGTCCTCGTTGAGCCCGAGGTGTTCACCGTTGGTTTCTGCGTTGACTACCGCCAGCTCAATGTCGCAGTAAAGAAAGACAGCTTTGTATTACCTCCAATAGACGATAAATTGAACACAATAACCGGATGAAACGGTTCATTTTAGATTTGAAAAGCGATCATTGACAGGTTTAGTTCCATCCCAAGGATAAGAAAGAAAACGGTATTCTTGACAGGAAACGAATTCTCGAATGCTCTGGCTAATTTAAACGCCTGATAGAACAGATAGAACAGATTCTAGTATAATACACCGGAAAAGAATTTTTTGTGTACCTGGATAATAGGAAATAATAGGAAAGGGTTTTGATGACTACTCACAAAAGTTAGAACAGGTCCTGCGAAAAATTTGAGATGGTCACTTGAAGATCCGCTCAAAGAAAAGCTCATTATTTAGAAAGCAGATTAGTTGTCTGGGCCACGTGATTTCGGAGGAGGGTATAACAAAGCGATTGTGACATGAACAATGCAGTTAAAGAATGGCCGACACCGAAGGTAAGCCGGAAGTAGGTGTATTCCTGGGACTATATGTCGTTACAGTATGTATTATTTTATTTTAATAATAACATGTTATTGAAACACATGCCAATTCATATTAAAAGAGATAATTTAATAAGAAATTCATGTGTAGCATTATTTATATCAGTTTTTAGTATTATTTTTAACTACTATCCTAAACATGTGGTATGGTGTCAAAAAAAATTTTTTTATAAGCAGAAAAAAATCTTTGCTTTTAAAACACCCTCAAATATATTTTAAGCCTAAATTGATATAAAACAAATTTTTGGAATTTAGGTATAAAATTCCTATACTGGTAACTTTGAACCAAAATAGAACAAGTACTTCGTTAAATGTATAAAAGTAACGGTCAATTTGACTGATATTAGTTATAGAGAAGAATAATACAGTGGGGTTACGTTAGGTATTAGTTATGTTAAGGAGTATTGCGGGAAACTCGTTGTTTGTGTGACAATTTGATAGTCAGTTATCTTATCAAAGTGTTAGGCATTGCACTTGGCATAGGCACTTAGGCACTGATCTATTATAAATTATAAAAGTAATAGTGAAAGTAAAAATATTTTTTCCATATAGGTATTTTGTAATGTTTAAGTGGGTTGTGATTGGATGTGTTAGAATAACAATCATTTTGAGTCTTTGCTTAGATTTCCTTAAGATAGCTAAATAAAAGTAATCTTTTTAGGTCCCTTGTTTAAGAATAGAATAAAGTAGAATAGGTTAGAATATAAGTTACTTTATTTTGAGTATCTAGATTTCATGTAATATTCTGGTTTGTAATTAGTTAATATTAATAGTCTTTTTGTACTACAATACAATATGTTTTTAATTTTTAAAAACGTCATAAAATTATATTGTAACATAAAAAATACAATATTTTTTATGTTACAATATTATTTTATGATGTCGTGTGCTATTCGTCGTTAGTGATTTATCTGTTAGGCACATATATAGTATTAGGTACATAGGCATATAAGTATCTGTATATATATATATACATACATTACAGTTAATGTCCTTGCACAAAGTTGTGTAAAAGAGAGCTTTTTTAATGCTAATTTAGTTTCACTAATCTAATATTTCGGATTTAAGTCCAATTCCTTCAAATATAACCTATGTTGTGGGGGTCGTAAAGTGCGACGTTCCATCTTAATAGTAGAAAGATCAAGACAGTTCTAGTGTTTCGCTATAGAAAATAATGTCTCGCTCCCACTTCCGATGGCGCGTCATTTTAGTGACATTTAATAATACGACCCTGGATGACTGAACTTAAGGCATAGATACTTAAAAATCATGAAAATCTAAGGGGTAAATGTATTTTTGTATTGGATTATTAAAATCAAATATATAATGAAGTTGAAAAGGAATTTTAATATGTAAATCGGGTGCCGTCATCGCCAAAGGAAAACTGTTTATGTGTTTAAAGCAAAGGGAGAGCATGTGTTGAGAAAAAAAAAATTAAACTAAAAAAAAAAATTAAAAGTTTGCATCATCGAAATGTTGAACGTATTAGAAGACAAGATTGGAGAGTAATGGATTATATAGGCACATAAAACAATAATGTAGTGTGTGAACGTGAAAGCGGCAATGGATTGGTTGTCAAGAGTGTTAGCATCGAATGGAAGGTACCGAGTTCGATTTTCACGAATTCATCAGTAGTTTTTCCATTTAAAGCCAATTTAAAATGCACTCGTTCGGCACCTCCCAGAGCACGTTAAGTTGACGGCCCCGGACGCTATTGCATCGGCGATGGCGATCGTCAGCAACCCTAGCCCGTACGGCACCGGCGCGGGGCCCGGACATCCACGCTTATCAATTTGAAATAAAAAAAATCTGGGTGGATTTGCCTCAGTAATTGGTTAAATAAAACCTTACACAATATAGTCGTGAACGAAAAACAGAAATGAATAACATGAATGTGAAACTTTTCACTCTGCACGTCTAAGTGGTGTCGAATGTTTTGCGCATGATTTTCGGTTAAAGCCCAGCGGGGGAACTTTTGTTATAAATTAGTTTATGGTTCAGTAGATTCTTTGTAAACATTGCACAAAAATGTACCTATCCAAAACTGATTAGCTTACATTATTCCGCTCTTGAAGTTCACTTCTTCAGACACTGTCATGTCTGACTTTTTATAGTGTCGTTTAGTGTTATTGTAATGTCATTGCGACAGCACATGATATATTTTTTATTGCATATATGAGCTCAGTATTATCCAAAATTATTTAAATATATCAAAACAGGTTTACATACGGCTATTCAAATGTTTAGATTACGACCTGATGTGTCAAGCAGAATAAAGTAACTGTAATCTACTTAACGGCACGTCTCATACAAAATACTATAAAATACGCTATTAATGTTATAAATGTTTTATCAACAAATAACACACGAAATAATTTAAAAAAAAGTAAATCTATAATTGAACGAAAATGTCTACTGTACGTAGGCCATATGTCAATCTTCAATTTGGTGATAATAATTATATTATTCTCTTGAACAATCGTATAGCCAGCGTACAATTAAAATACACAGAGTAATAATGTTACGTGGTAAACACAGAAAATTTTGTGATACTACAAAAAATACACTACACTATCATCGCGTGAAAATATTCTTGTTGTATATCCATTTTTAAGTAAGACAAAATATTTTACTTTTACTGGTATTTTTTTTTAAGTTTATTCAAGAGGTAAACGAGTTCGCGACTCGATAGTAGGTAGCCATTGCGACCCATGGACATTCTCAATAGGAGTTACCAGTGCGTTACCGGCTTCTTGTGTAGGAATAAGATATCCGATGGAATGGGGATTGATGTAGGGAAGTGGGATGATGAAGGCGGACCGGAACTCTCGCTCACTGGATAAAGCGTATCATTGGAAGCTGTTACTTCTCGTCTGTATTCAGTGACAGCCTGATATCTTATCGGTCAATTTTCGTGCTGCAGCTAAGTTTGACCATTGCATGGCTAATATCAATAATTAAAAATAAAATTAAATAAGGGCGATTTATTAGTCCTTAAAAACCAGCTATTTTCTTAAAATAATTTTCACACAATATATATTTTTACGTGGCATGGTAGATTCTATATTTTTTTTTTTAAAAAGTTGTAATTTTATTCACCCAATAACTTACGCAACTTTATCGTCACCGATGGTAGTACATTTTTATGAGATCGTGTTCTATTGGCTATTTTCCTTATTTCTGAGTAATAAGCGGTGATTCATCAAAATAAGGCGTAGAGATATTATCTTTTGCAGGAAGTCGACACTTAGTTACTTTGCCTTATTTTTCCCAAAATTATTATATTATAAATTTCCGTAAATTTAAAATAAGGTAAATAAAAACTTATGTCCATAAAAATAAATGACTCTTAATATTAAATTTTATGTTTTTACTTATACGCCATTTTTATTATTTAATGAAAACAGGTGGTTAATGTGATAATTTTAAGTAGAAGAATTTAATTATTTTGATAGCATGGAACTTTCAATTTACAAATTCAGGTTACATTAATTGTAAACTGGTTTTTACATCTCGCACTGCACGTTCGAATTATTCTAAATTTTCTTTCAATATTGTAATATCCGTATTTCGTATTCGGAAATTCAGATTAAACCGGATATTAGCAGTACGCGAAGAGAAAATCCATTTCCTTTTGCGTATAAAAAGGCTACAGGTTAATCTTAAGATATCTGAAAAATATTTGGGTAGATTTGGAAGACACGAGTACACAAAAATTGAAGAAATTCATTAAGATCATACCAAACAAAGATAAAAAATCACTTGGTAAGATACATATATGCTAACTGGTAAAAATCGACCTTTTACATTGATTGTTTACTATTCCATATATGATTATTTACGTTGTTCTTGTCGTTCTTTACAATTTAGCCAATATATATCATATCGTCGGCTTAGAGTGTAAACCTGTTAAATCCAATTTCGGTCGTTACGGCGTTTTTTGTACTATTCGAAAGTGTTAAAAAATCTACACAATCGAGAAAAACAGCCACTGTCAGTTTTCGTTTGAAATGATTGAAAACGCGTGATGAGTAAACCTGTCAAATACATCACTTCAAAAGTTCCCGGTTAACTCCATAAAAATCGCTATTTTGTATCGAGTTTCTGATACTGGTGTATGTGTTCCTACAAATAATTAATGTGTTGTTAAAAGAAGAAAAGTGGAATTATGAAATTCCAAGGCTGCCTAGAGTAATGAAGAATAGATCAGAAACTTTGAAATGTTCAACATTCACACAGACAGGTAGGCAGAATATGTTTAAAAAATTTTGCACAATTAGCTGGCCAGAAAAAAATGCTCGTTGATAACTTTGTGACATCTTTGCCTATTAAGAGACCAAGGGAAGAAAAACTAAAACACAATCAAAAAAAGAACAATCCTTATTTTACCATTTAAAAAACGATGATGAGCTAATCAAGGTCTGCAGAACAATGTTTTTAAATACGCTTGGGATTGGAAGATGGACTGTTTTGAATTGGAAAAATAAAAGAGGGCCTACTTTTAAAAAGGATAACAAAGTTATTGATGCCTTTCAAACAAAAAAAATCGACCTCTAAGCCTTTCGAATACGAACGCATGGAGCTGAAAAGGTTTTTAGAATCACATTACTGGAATGGAATCGCATTACTGACGTGCTAGTACACAAAAAAAGTGCTTGTTGCCAGAGTGGCGATCAAAACAACCCCTTTATAATTTTTATGTAAATGATTGGTGTAAAACCAGCAATGTAAATGTTTTATCTACCTACAAATTTCATGAAGAATTTGATATTCAAAACCTCTGATTGTTTCACCCTAAAAAGGACCGTGTGAAATATGCGCTCTCTGTAAAGTTAGCAATACATCTTAAGAAGGTTATACAGAACATCTAAAAAAGAAAAAAAAAAAGCTAGATCTGAGAAAGAGAAAGACATATGTGAAGAAAGTATTGTGTTTACTGTTGATTTGCTGGTAGATCTAATGGCACCTAAATCTAATATTAGTAGTTTAACTCCAAGTACGCAATCTTGCCTTTTTTAATTTAAACAATAAAGATGGCTATTGTTATACATGGAATGAAACCGAAGGAGGCTTGAATTCTGAAGAGTTTGCAAGTGTTTGGGTTAGCTTAATTGAAAAAAAATATACAAAATGGTTCAATGAACCCAAATAAAATAACTTTTTATAGCGATGGTTGTACCTATTAAAATAGGACCTGTGTAATGTCTAATGCATTGTAATGTACAACTATAAACGACAATATTATAATAGAACAAAATTTTGTTGGGCGTACGCAGGTAAAAGCCGACAGTATTCATTCCTCTGTTGAACGGGCTCTTAAAAACAAGAATGTAAATGTGCCGGCGGAGTACATCTCCATTTGCAGATCAGCACGAAAACACCCTAGATCTTACTACGTCACTTACTTAAACTATAGTTTTTTCAAAAGGTTTAATAAAGTTGTTTTTTTCAAAAGCATTCGTCCTGGGCGTGGTAAAGGTGACCCTAAAGTTGTTGACATACGAGCTCTTTGGTACACTCCAAATGGTGATGTATTCTTTAAATTAAGATTCACAGAAGAATGGACCGTACTACCGCAACCAAAATCACCGGTTGTTGCTGCTTTGCCATTTGATTCACTTCACAATCATCACCTTACTATAAGGAACATAACTAAACGAAAATTCGATGACTTGCAGTATTTAAAAAACACATTACCCGAAGACTACCGTAATTATTATGATTATTTATTTCATGACTAGTTATTAATTAATATCAAGACTGATTTCAACATTAATGTAAATTGAGACTGAGTTCTGTTTACCTACCTTAAGTAAAATTTATTAAGAGAAAACTTTAATTAAGTGTAATTATAAAACAATGCAAGTTCGTTTAAGCTTAAAGGAAAATAATATGGTTCTATACAGAAGAGTAACGTTTTTGATTTTTCTTTTGTTTCCTCTAAATGTGAGAGAAACTGTTACAATGTGATTTTGATAAAACAGTATACTAAGTTTTTGTTAATTTAAAGACTGAAAAATATTCCAAAATGTGAAATGTTAAATTCACCAAATTTATCTAATAATTAAAAACAGAGATTTGTTTTATAATTGTAATTAATACTTTTATAATATTGCACCATTTGAGGAAAAAAAATTTTGTTTACGAAAAACCTGCTAAGATCATTAGAAAAAGTTGTAATTGATTACCAAAACCTGCTAAATCACAAAAGTGGTTATAAATAAATATAATTATATCGAATTAAAGAACATTTCTTTGATTTCAAATTGTATGGAATACAAATAAATCTTTGGAAATGTAAAAGCCTTTGCTTAAATTTTTTTTTAATAATGTTTTATGTCTTCTGATAATTTACATAATATGCTGTTACTCTAAGCTGACGATATCATAAATAGCGACTTGAATATTTCAAAAACCTCTTGTGAGTTTGTTCTACTTCGAAATAGCCATTCTAAGCTTAAGCTAGTCTGTGTTTCGAAGGTATACTGCACAAGTAAACACCGTGGACAACGCCAACAGCGCGACAGGCCTGAGACAGCGAGAGGCTTGGTAATGTGACAACCGACGTGTCCGTTCAGCTACGAAGTACTATGAACTGTCAACTGTCAGCACGCGCGCTTATGGAATATACGTAAACAAAACAATGTCCAGACGGTTGCGTAAGAAGATCGGGAAAAGAGGGGTGTATCCGTGTGTTCTTAACGTGTCAGTCATGTGAAGTATCTTAATGATAATAAAGATCTTTAAACAAGTATCTTCATGAAAGGAAGAGATGCAAAATTTGTTCTTATCGTGTTCGTGTGTGGCGCGTCTAAGTTTAGCATTTTTATATTCACTACTCTTATTAAAATAAATGCTTACTATTTTTTGTATTTCTTAGATTCCGAGAATAGTGCCGTATCGATAGTGTTGTACTCGAACAGCAAAGATTACTTTTATCGACATACGATTTTAACTTCTTTCTAATCTATTAAATATACATATGAAGTTTAAATCGAATAAAAACAAAAATATTTAAAAAATATTAAAGGTACTATTTTGTAAACATGATCTGAGATTCATTCGAATGTATAGTAGGGTGAGCCAAAAAAACTAACCTATCAAATTTATAGGCTAAAATGAACCTATTTGCCGAGAAAAATATTTGTGGAAGGCAGAATTTTTAGCACAATTTTAAAAGGTGGCGGTGGGCAGTCAAAGTTTCCTATTTAAATAACACGTAAAAAAATCTTTTTTCATTAAAAGTATCATAACTTTTGAACCGTATGAGCTAAAATTTTTTACATCGCGGCTTCTTGTAGAGCATAAAATTTCCTAAAAATTTACGTCGGTTACGATTTTTTTGAAACCAAAAATTCGTATATTTGGAGGTCTTGAAAAAATGAAAAAATCGAAATATGCAGTTTCTGTGTTTTTTGATTAAAAATATTAAAATTCAACAAAATAAACTTAGATTTTTTTGGTTTTGGTTACATCTCATATACTTTAATCCTCATAATATACGATTGAGTACTTATAATAAATAAACTAAATTTTGTTTAGTGAAAATGTGAAATACCTTTATTGTTTCAAGCTTTTAACTTGTTATTTGTCTTGATGCATCTTTTGACAGAACATTTCGAACCTCATAACGGAAAGGCTGAGAAAACCATACTGAATGCAATGAGTGCTAAACGGTCCGTTTTAGCACTCATTTACGGCGGCCATGTTTGAGCGCGGGAATGTGCATTAAAAATTTTCTGTACAACGATGTAAAACAACCATTAACTAACAACACGTCAAATTCCATGAATGGGACAACGTGAGATCGAATAAATTTAGAGATTTGAATAGCGCGCACGGTAATTCCACTACTTCTGTTCTTTCTAACTTAACCATAAATCACCGCGTGAGAGAGAGTAAGTAATTAGGGGATCTCTGAACGGACCTTTCGCTTTCGAGCTTAGACAAGTAAAGTTGTATGTGTTCAAATCAAAATATATCACATTTTACAAAAATATCAAATATTTAAAGTAAATAAATATGGCTGACCTAATCACTAAATAGATTCTTCCATTCCCAATGTCATCAAAAATAAGACCTCCGACCCTTCTTTGGTGCTTACGTAATATTTGAACTGCCCGAAAGAGTTTGTCTATTTGGGTAACTGGTTTCCAAATAACGGCGAACATGATCGAGATGTTGAAAAGAAAGTAAATGCAGGAAATAAAGTGATTGGGGAGAAAGAAAGTCTTATGACAAGCTTATTCAACGTTTCATTGGAAAGCCTTTAGACTTACGCCATGTACGGTAGTAGAAGTTTGCGTAGGATACATACGGTGGCAGATGAAACGTGAATGTAGAATCAATCCATTTGCTCTCATATGTAGTATCATACTAAAGTCTTCTCACTCTCGTGTCTATAACTTGCCGTCACCACATATAGATATGGTATTGTAAACTGTAGACTTTAGCACCTCAATAACGTAACCTAATTAGAATCTCTTAGTTCCATTAACTCGTTTTACTTTTTTACTGTAATTGCTACGTTTTATTGTAGTTATCGACATGTCATAAACAAATGTCGATCAAGCAAAATCGATAAATTATTTAACTTAGGCATTCAGCTCATAATGTAGTCTGTTAAACCAAAGTAGAGTTTATTGTTTTCTCAATCTTCTTTCGGTTTTTTTAGTGCGTTGCATATGTGTTGATTTTTGCAGTCAGGTTTTTATTTTTCTAATTATTTATTTTATTTTAGACATTTTAGTGTTCCGTCCGGCACATTTATATGAACGAAAGCGTGTACTTTTGTGACTTGTAAATCAGGCAAAATGTAGAGAAGATTGATAAGTATTATTGATAGCGTGTCAAATAAAATACAAATGAAAAATATTGTAACGGTGACTTCAACTATCGCTGCGTAAACCCGCATTTCAGATTTTCTTTCACAGTCGCCTCAGAAAACGGATTTCTTGTGATGTATTGAGAAAATGATGGACAGCGTTTTCAGATGATCAGACTTCTTTATTACAGCTTCATATGTGGTGGTCGGAATACAGCTGCGACGGATGCACTAATTCTGCTGCAACGGATGTACCAATTCTGCTGCAATTTATAGATGGCCCTGACGGATCCAGGTGGGTAGGGGCCCCTTGGGAGGGAGGGATTCCATAGAGTCCCATCTCTCGTCAGCTTAGCTGACCAGGCTTTACCCTGTTGTTGGGGAGGGCATCTTGAGAAGTTCTCTTGGGAGGAGTCGGCCGTTCGGTGACCTCTCGGCATTGGTGCAATGTTCCGAAGGAATTCATGAGGGCCCTGATCGTTGATGTCGTACATCCGGCGAGTAATGTGCTGGATGTAGTCCTCTACGGTTTTGATGCAGAGGTCGCGAGCGATTACATCATTTAAGTTGTACCGTTCGGCTCCCACGATGATCTGTAAGTCGATGTTCTGTTGGGTTTGAATCCTCTTCCTCTGAGATGTAAAGCAGAGTGCGACCATACTGGTGCTGCGTACGTGAGCCGATAACGGATGTAACCTTTATACAGGGCCAACTTTGGCTCGGAGCGATAAGTGCGGTCGGAGGACTGGGCGCAGCGTGCTCCGCGCGGCTCTTCCCTGGTGGATGACATGCTCCACATGAGCGGCCATGCGTATGGAGCGATCGATCTGTACGCCCAGGTATCGCACCCTGGTCTGCCATTCCACTTTCTGTCCTCGAAGTCTCAGCTTTGGTGGCATGATAGGCTGTTGGTCTGTCAATAAGGCAGCCGTCTTTGCTATATTGACGGCGACTCGCCATTTGTCCAGCCAATTTGGCAATAGGTTGAGGACATTTTGGAGCTTCGCCACTACAGGTCAGCTCGACGAGACGATGCTAGATAAGCACTGTCATCCATATAATGCAAGCACGACATCCTCCTCCCAGTCCTGTAATTGGCCTGTGGGAGTGGGATATCATCTGTGAACGTAGCAAACAGACAAGCGATAGGCAGCTGCTTTGTGGAGCGCCACACTCGGTCCAACGTCTTCTCGATATCCAGGAATATTCCAACAGTGCTGCGACCCCGGTTGTGCTCGGCGGTCATGTAGTGCAGAACTCGTGCCAGCTGGAGCGTATTTGAGTGTCTATTGCGAAACCCAAACTGCTCCTGTCCCAAACTGCTCCTGTCCCAAACTGCTTCTGTCCCAAACTGCTCCTGTTCCAAACTGCTCCTGTATCCAAACTGCTCCTGTCTCAAACTGCTCCTGTTCGCACGAATGAGCGCCACATGCACTTGGTACACCGATTCGCGGTCGTATCGTAACGATCGCCGCGGTTCTCGGCCTCTGATTAGTCTCCACCGCCAAGGTATAAATTCATATGCAACTCGCATGTGCATCACAATTTTCTGATTCGTAATACAAAAAACATAATAAAAGAAACAAGATAAAAATACTAAACACAATGAATATATGAAAACAGGCAAACATTACAAAATTTACAACTAATTCCTACCCGGGTAATGAATACAACTATTCAAATTATTTAATAAACATACACAATACAATAAAAACACAAAAGAATTTTTAACTAGTCCGTTTTATAAAACCAAATAATATATTTATTCACAAATTAATGCTAAGAGCGCGTCTGTAACAATTATAATTGACTTAAGCGGTACATTTGACTATACCTGTTAAAAAAATGCTTGATACGATATACAACGCACACTTGGCCGATTTAAAGCCAAAATACGACCATTTGAAGGCATTGAAAAACGATACCCGTCCTTAGCAGTCGGGTGATAAAACGCGTACTTTCCATGTTTAAGTTTCTTTTTTCACAATGGTTATAACATTTCTAAATACCAAAATAAATGTAACATCAAATGCAATAAGATCGTTTTGGCCGTCATAATTAGAGTTGTTGTATTGTTTTATGTCAATTTCCTTGCATTTAATTAATTGATTTGAACCAAACTAGCGTTATGAGTTCCAGCGTTGATGCTGAGTGGAGCCCATTTTAGTCACCAATATATCTGTATAATTGAAATAATGAGTAGTGTATCTGACTTTAAAAATATTATGTTGGTCTAAGAAAAGATGTCAAGAAGATTTCTTAGAAGAGAAATTAAAAGATGTCAAGAAATTTATTTTTCTATTTATTTAAATTATAATACTATTATAATTTAAAAATTATTTACGTTAGCGTATTTGAGAGAGACACAAACACACAACATCTGCAACCAGTGATCTAAATTAATCAAAATTGTAGTGGTAGTGTATATATATCCAGAGAGTTGTCTATTTGAACAAACTTATCAAACTTAACTCGGGCACACGGGCATGCGAACCCGGAGTTCTCTAGCTGATTTCTGTCATACTCACTACTCCTTCCAGCGGTGACAGTCGATATTCCACCTCCTATTCTTCCTACTTCCTATTCCTTCTACTCCTTCCAAAATTCGCAATATTCAGAAATTAAAATAATATTACGCCAGGAGGGTACTGGGCAGTCCGATCGTATCTAGAGGGGACAAATTTCCGTACCGGAGAATCGGGAGCTCTAGGCGCGATTGCAGCAACGAAATTGGCCACAGGCTACGTCTAGTTCCTCGTGTTGTTGAGATATAGATGATAACATTGAAATGTCTGGGAATTGATGAAAGACAGAATGAGACTAATAGGAAAGTTGGTGGTGGGACTATGTAAGATGGATCCACTAAGACTTATGGTTTGGTGTTGATCAAAGCCAACGAGGATACTGGGCTGTTGGCTTCATCTTATCAGAAAGATCATCTGAATTTGTAAACAGTTCTGAATGTGTAAGCCCAAGGCTCCTCTGGGTCCGATTTAAAATTGGATTAACATGGATTTTTAATTTAGGCGTATACGTCCCAGATATAACCAAACTGTACGAAGAGCGGAAGGAATTTTGGAAGGATTGTAATGTTAGGTGATTTTAATGTCCGGGTGGGTGTACAGCGGGATGGATATGAGAAAGTCATAGGTAAATTTGAAATTGGAAGAGTGTGACGGACCGGGCGCACGCGTATGGGACGCTTAACGCCCGGTTTTTGGTTTTGCTGTTCGGCTGACTATTCGCAGGAGCGGCGCCTCGCCAACTTAGGTCGTCGAAGTAATACCTCTGAACACTAGATGTCTAGAGGTGCAGAACTTCACTTCCGATATGCCAATATGTATGTTATGTACTATAGTAGGCTGTAGACTAAGTGCAGTTCTGGGGTAGTGCAGGCTGAATGCAGCATGCAGCTGCATTCTTATACTATTTTTTGCAATTTCTTGATTCGTCTTTCTGAGAGAGATCAATTAGACGGGTAGAATTTAGACCAATAGAATTTAGACCAATAGAATAAAAGCGGCCCGGATCTTAAAATCTGTCCTCGAGTTTGAAACTCGTCTATATAAATTGTACGACTGAAAATAAATCACGCTGTGTGTACGTCAGGGTGCGCAAGTACCTTTCCGTCGCGAACAAAAAGCGAATTACAATGGCGATTGCTTTCTTCTACTGTGTCAAGAATTTAAATTTTATCTGACAAACACTATGTTTGACCACAGAAGAATCATTTATATACTTGACATAGAAGAGAAGACGACAGCATGATAGACTTTATAATTGTAGATAATTTGTTGACAAGTGAAGTTGTGGATACGAGGGTGTGACCGTGGCGTCAACGTTGGCGCAAATCATTTCTTAGTAGTCTGTCGAATTAAGCATTTACGCCTACGTTGGCGACACCATGCGAAAATGGAAAAAATGGTGAACTTTAACATGAATGTAAAAGAATATAACTGATAAGTATGCAGAGCGATAGAAAGATAATTTGGATGAAATCAAATAGTACTTGTCTAGAACTTGATGAATTGTGGAAAGTAACGAAATCTGGATTAGAAGGCGAAGCAAAAAGGGCATGTGGAGTGAATACGAAGATAAATGTTAGTAAAAAAATAGTGAATGGTGGAATTTCGAATTTAAGAAAATAATTAGTGAATACAAGAAAGCATAGTTGGAATTACTGTCTGAAAAAGTTAATTACAGACTGCAAAGAAAATACAGTTTAAAGATAAGCTAAAATATGCAGAAAGTACGCATAAAGATGCAAAAATTTTAAGATTTCTTAATAAACAATGAATCCATCCAACCGACTGCCTGTCTGTTTGTCTGGTCGCTGCTTATTTAAAGACTTTTCGTACTGGTAAGTTATAATTTAGCATAAGTATATATTTGAATCACACCGATAAAGTGGTAGAATAAAATCTTTAAATAAGTATTTTTAGGGTACCTCCTCTGCGTGTAGTAGAAATGGTTTTTTTCTCGTATGTCCCATGGTATAAAGTTATCTTTGGGTAGCTTATTTGAGAACATTGCGAATCTGTGAAAACCATTTTTAGGTTTAGGGTTCCGTTTGCAATATATTAAGCTTTGAATTGCTAATTTTCATTAGACTCAATTGGCCTACCTCCCTGTACCATATAAATGATTATTCATGTTAGTAGTATATGTGACGAAGGTAAAACGAAAATTATCACATCTAAGTAGGCTTTACAAGTGAACGGTATAAATTGTCGGCCAACGTATTAAAATGTACATGTAGTAGTAAAAAGCAAAATTTCGTACAAATTCCAATAAAAATTACTTAGATGACATTGTTGGTTGCGTAAAATGATAATAAACATAAGCTTATAAACCATATGAAATTATGAAGGTATAAAATCCTGACATACTTAACACCTACTTTGTATGGGTATGTGTTAAGACGTTATTAGCCGTTAAAGCGTGAACACAATTAATAGGTTCATAGTATCAAATTAAGCTCCTTTATTGGTCTCGTATTGAGATGGGCAACCACCGCACCCTACACTGTACGTAGCCTGATACATGCTTGACCGGTTTTTTTTCTCATTTTCGTTTTTCTAGCTCACGTGACATTTTATAATTAATACTAAACCCATACATATTTAATTCTTTGATGTAGAGAACCGAAATTCAATTTTAGTAAACAAATGTTGTAGTTAGTAGCTAAAGAAACGATTTGTCGCTTGTCTCGGCCCGCTGGCCAAGTCCGTATTAGGCTTAGTTAATAAATAAATGCATAGACTTTATAGATTCTTATAATGTTGTCTAATAGAATACTTAAGTATTCTAATAAAAGGCACTTTGCACGTACAAGTTGTATAAAACATTGAACCTTCGATTTCTGGCTAATTGGAAACCTTCATTATTTGCTGAAAAGAAATTCATATCACCGATTTCACTCTCTCACTTACATAAATAATACATTGGGCGTGCACAAGGCACAAGGCACCTCAGAGGAATAATTATGTAGAGTCGGGCCAATAACTCCCGACCCGCCGCGGACCGCACGGGATAATATCATAAATCTGTAGGCGCGCGTTACTTCCGCACCGCCTGAGACGACCGCGACTTGATTTGTGAGTAGTCTTTTACCGAAAATACCTTCATCAAAATTACAGGTAGGCATTTTTAAAATGAATTACGGCAATGAGGAAATATTGGCTGACGCGTTACATAATTCTGTCCACATGCTACTTTTGAATTAAAGAAATTACAAAAAGTAGAACATTGATCAAGGCTTGTTGGAAAAAAGTCCTTAACGTATTTTTTTTTTAAAACATATTTAGAGTATTATTAATAGTAACAATATAAAGTTTAATTAGAACGATTGTTTTTCCTTTTAGAGTATAGGTGGCAAACGAAATGTAGGTCACTCTACAATCGCCATGTATGGCCGTTTGTAATGCTGCAGGAGTAGCTAACGCGTCGTATTTTTAAAAAGCAACAAACAAAAGCAGTACAGACAGAACTTCGATGAAGGTGAAAAATCACGCGTAAAACATACTACACTTAATCAATCAAGACCATTTTGATCTAACGTCACTTACTCTAAGTAGATGTTTCTTTTCTTTAGAACATGTTTCACATTATTTTGCGTTAAAATCATTCGAGTAACAATTCTACCAGAATAGTGTACACACCAATGAAACAACAAATTAGTAACTTGTAGATATAGAAGGCCAAAAATAAATTCTATGTATTTGACCTTGTCACGACATTGGCCCGTAAAATAATTCAGGAACGCTTGCTAATGAATAATTCGATAACATACCTATGTGTAAATATTGTAGAACGAACACATGTTTCGGCATATGTTAAGAGTCGTCAATGTCAAAAACATTTAAATGATTATATTATAGTTATGTTAATCCAAATAAAAATAGAAATTAGCCGAGTACAAATCAGATTGATGTAGAGAGGGTTCCGTACAATAAAACATTGTATTAATCATGGGTGAAATGAAATAACAATTTTATACACATTTTCTCTTCAAAATGATTTTGCTATCCGGTGGAAATTTAACAGTTAGGAACTTTCGTGTACATTTTTGTGTAGACTATAAGTTAAGGTCATTCGCGTGCACGAAGATTTCAGACGGGGTATGCAGAGTTCCAAACAACTTATCAGTTTTAGCATTATTTCGGTTGTTGATTCACCGACGACGTCTACCTACCCTATGTGACTGTACGACAGATTCGACAGATTCTCCTGGAAAATTCAAACAAGAGGAAGAAAAATTTTCACAAGCAAGTAGGTTAACAAACATCAATTTTTTAAAATTTTTGTAGCGAGTACTATACTCGTTCAAAACATTGTCCATAATCTCGCGGAACATGCGCTTGCAATACTGTTGAAGATTATCAATACAGTTTTTTTTAGGTTGGTCGCAATTACATTTCAAAACAATTATTGTTGATGTCAAATTTAGTTCTGTACAGTTCGGGGAACGTTTAAACTCTTTGATTTTTCGGACTCAGTAAACAATGTCACTAGCCTTTTTTTTGTAATATTTTATACGAAATATTTATCTCGGAAAAATTTTGGTGAGAGCACATTTAGAAAAAGAAAAAAAAATTCGCTATTTGTTATTAAACTGTTTATGAACAAACGGACTAGTTTAATATTTTGAAAAACTTTTTTCTTACTATTTTGTTGTCATGAAAAAATTAAGGTTGTTAATTTTTTTTCGAAATTTAAAAAATACATGAAAATAACTATATGCAACAAAAGGATAAAAAAACATTTTTGCATTTTTTAATTTAATTTTAATAATAATTTTGTATACATGGTTGTTTTTATAATTTATTTTATGTATGTTTCTTAATAAAAACCCGTTACTGTTCTTTGATATGTCAGATGACTTATTTATACAGAATTTTTTCGTAGTTGTCCTCAAAAGTTAACCCCCAAATTAAAAAAATATTTATTTATGACTTATTTCATTTGGTAATTTGAAAAAAATAGGATAATACAGCCATAAAAAATATGTATTGATACGACAGTGATATTATTGGGATTCTTTATTATCTTCAGTTGTACGGAACTTTCAAAATGACAACGGACATTTTTTATGGTTATGGTATGAATCAGAGAGTACATACACAAAGGAGATTAAAAATTTTAATGAATTAACTGTATATTTCGTTAAACGTATATCAGTAAAATAACGCATTCACAAAAATCCTTAGTGATAGTATACAAAATATGCACTTAAAAACATTTATAAATCGGTAACATTTTTTATTGAATTTCAATTTTGAATCTTTTAAAATCTAATACTAGTCGTTTGCAATTAACGCGCAATGCAAATACGGAGTTAAAGTGGCTCTTATGAAACGAACTGAAGTTACAAAAATTACAAGGTTATGGCAAGGTCAGTCGAATCTGAGCAGGTCCCGGTCCCCGAGCGGTGACCGTTGCCGGTGGTACTAGAAAATGAGCGATCAAGTGATATTTCATTTTGCTTTTAAAACGTTATATCTTTAAAAATGTTAAACCTTTTTGATATCTATTAAAAAAATACTCGACTAAGATATTCATGTAATGCCATCTCTATCACTTAATTTATTTAAACCACATAAGGCAACGCGTTTTTTAATAAAACAAAAAGATTGATTCATTTTAAGGTGTTCCGTAGACGTATAAATTAAATATTGAGTTTAGTTATAAATAAATACTAAGAAGTTGTTCTTTATTTCATTTTTTTGATAGTTTTAGCCATAGTCATATCTGATATATGCAATAAAGGCCTACGAGTTGCTTTTGTTCGCACCGATGCTTTTGTGAAGAGTAAAGATGACGCTAATTTTTATACAATATTTTCCAATTAATGTAATACACCATTGTGTCGATAAATCGATTTTTCATTTCCCTAATACGGCGGTATAAGTTGAGTACAATCATAGCACAAGCGACGAACGGAATATTGATTTCTCGGTATACAGACGTAGTTAGTGCGGACCGATCGGATCACGGAACCCTAAAAACTAAACCAAACACATCGGTCTTCGCGGACAGCCCGCAAACAACGTGTTAAGTGGGCGGCCATCAGTCATCTCGTACCGCCGAATAACAACTTCTTGCCTAAGCTCTACTTATCGTTATTAGGAAAAGAAACATGTAACAGCGAGCGGCCGATAATTCTGATCCCGCGTTAAGACTCAAACTTTATTATTAGTTTCATTTCGTACGACGCCGATGGAACCGAGCGCCTGATTGGCGACTATTCATCAAGTGCTGTTGTCTTTATTTTTATATGGATAACATATATTTTTTAAATGTATTTTCTTTACTTAATATTGCGTGATAATATTTTTCATTATCGAGACGGATTCTCGTACGATTTATTATATTAGTTTGAGGAGGCTCACCGTGAGTTGAAGGCTACTAACGACTCGTTATCAATGTGGTGACAACATTCGGAGCCTACCACCTAATGTGATCTAACTTATAGCTCAATTCAACGGTAGTTAGAATGGAAACGAGACACTGTCTTTCAATGGCAATACTCTTAATAAATTAATTACCGCTATACATTAAGTAATAAGTTACAATTTAAATAATTGATAATAATTCCGAAGTGAGCTACGAGTGTACCTGTTGGAAACTTACTCGTAGGCGCCTCTACTTGGTTCATAAGAAGTCTCCTATGAAAATAATTTACTACATAAAAAAATGGGATTTCAACTAACAAAGTTGTTTATTGATGTAATGAATAATATGCGTTACAAAAATTGCGCGCACAGAACATATACCTCAACTGTGGACTATATCAATTATTATATTACTAAACAAAAAAGGGAAGTTTAGACGATATAGCTAGAGACCCATCAGCTCGATGTCAAATATGTACAAAATATTTTCTTAAACATTGCTATAATGTATTAAAAACTAAAATGGAGGTGGGCAGGATTAGGAGTAACAAGGATAATAAATGGTCTAAGAACGTAAGAGAGTGGTGCCCGAGACAATGCAAAAGAAGAAAAGGGAGACAGCGTCGTAGATGGAGAGACGATATTAAAATAATAGCAGGACATACTTGGAAAAGACAAGTGCAGAATCGCATACGATGGCGAACTCTAGGGCAGGCCTATGCTACACAGCACACTCTACATGTACCGGTGTCGAACAATTAAATAAGACTATTGTAACTATATTGTAAGAAAGATTGTTAAATAAAGGTTATTATTATTATGCGTTACTTGGTCACTAAATAAATTATCGGCCAAGGTGGTAGTTGGAATCCCATGTTTAGCGTTCCGTACCGAAGAATGAAATGACGAGATATCTGCAATTGTACTAAGTACCTTGTAAATAGTTTGGAGACTAACATTTGTTTGAATTACAATAAAATTCGCATATATGCTCATATAGGCCGGAGATTACATTTTTAATTTGTGAATATACTGAAAACTGTGAATATACTGAAAAACAGATTTTCTTAAAAGTAATTTGTCTTTAATTTTTTGGAGGAAATAGGAGGAATATTTGAAGGAATTTGGTATCTAATGAATTACAAAATGAACATCTCGTAGGAAAACTCACTTAAGAAGCTTTAGTACGTTTTCAAATACATATCCAATGACACCTAACAAAATGGAATGAGGTAAAAATTTTTCGACCCACGACTTTTATGAATGAAAAACTATTCCTAATTTTTTTTCAATATCCTTACATAATTTTATGCCGGTTTACTTATTACACCTGCTTATAGAGTGCATTAAAATCGAAAAAAAAATGGAGGAGTTACTAGGCTTTGATATACAGACGGACGGATGGACGAGTCTATAAATCCTAAAAATGGCTAGTATAGTGGAAGTTCAAAAATTTTCATTGTAAGACGAAATATTGTTTTGTGTACATGTAATGTTATAGTAAAGAATGTATCAATTGCAAATACTTTTGTTAACATTTCTGTTGCGCAAACATTAAGACGACAGACAGGCAGACAGAGTAATAATTTTACCATTTCGTACAAAAAAATAATAATTGACAAACTGTGTCAAGCATTAGGACTAGACTTCTATAAGAAGTGGATATTCAAGTTAATTTCCTATTTAATAACCACTACGAATTAAAGTAATTTCAAATAAGGATAGATGAAAAAATAATTTTGCTTTTAAATTCTACTGAGTTATCTTTTGCCAGCCGAGAAAACCTTTTTGCTTTAATAATAATCCTTTTTCTTTTACTTGATTGGTATTATAAGTATTAGTTGTTTACCTACTTACAGAAAAGGGAACACTTAAACCAGTTATTGAAGATATCTGTGTTATATTAGATTACACTGGCTTACTTGAAATAAAAAAAATGAGTAAGTCAATTTACATATTTATTATTTTCGTGATCACGTCTTTTATTAAAGAAATTTGTTTTCTGGTGAATACTTCATGCTAAAATAAATTGTTTATTTTGTAAGACATATTTATTGTATTTCTCAATTTAAATAACTAAAGTTTGAAGAAGACCATGAAATGTATTTGAATAAAGGTTTAAAATTCTTTGAATTGAAAAGTACATTTCTTAAGCCGAGTCTTTGGGTATTTATCGCGTTATGTGCAAATAATATTTTAAATTGAACATTGAATAACACTGAGCGACGCATAGAATATACTGTGAGCTCGAGGCGCATGGAAGTGTCCAGAGGACACATCAAAACAGAGCTGGAGAAAAAGTAATGTCTCGGGGGAAATATCTACAAATTAGGAGACTTAATTGATAAAGTCTTTCTTATAAAAAAAAAACTGTAAGAGCGGTGTTGGCACAGTGTAGGTTAGGTGCATCGCCCTCGGGCAGAAGATATCGTGTTTGATTCTGACCATATGCAAATCTACAAGGACTCTTTAACTTAAGACAAATCAAACCACACGCTCAGTGACTCGGAGATCACGTTAAGCCATCGCTCAATATTAACGTTAACGATTAACGTTAACAGTCCCCGATCCGCATCAATGAACAGATATTGTGTGAAAGTATAGCTACTGTTACACATGCTCTAAAATAGCATGCTAAAAAGCATGCTATTGAGTATGCTCAATATGAGCATGCTTATGAGCAGTTTACATTTGCTAGCAATAGGCATGCTAGTTTTAAGTATGCTCCTGAATTAGCATGCTCAAAGCAAACACTCCAATACACATGCCATTTTATAGCATGCTCTCTCAAACTCTGTCAGTTCAAACAAAGCCATGGACAATCAAACAGCTATCCCTATGGAGCTGAATAAGATCATCCTTTTGCTGGCGATGCAATGCATCCAGAAGCTTATATCAGCTCGGCAAAAAGAAAAGAAAGAAAGATTTGGGTTCGTGATTGGATATCTAGAAGACAGGACTTAGAACAAGTGCGCAATTGCTTACAGAAATGCGAGTAGAAGATGCTGCGGGTTACAAAACCATTTGAGGATGCTACCGCATCAATTTGACTTTACTCTCTCAAGTTGAAAGCGCTATACAGAAACAAGATACACACATACGAAATGCTATCCCAGCTAAAGTGAAGTTGGAAGTGACATTAAGATATCTAGCAACTGGAGACTCTTTACATACATTGGAAGCACTTTACAGGGTTGGAAGATCTACTATATCGATATTTCTACCTGAAGTTTGTGAAGCAATATACAGTGCTTTGAAGGATTATATAAGGGTAAGTAAAACGTTGATAGTAGACATAAGGCAATTATTAAAAAAAACAGTAATGTTTAAACATTTACGATACCATAGTAACTATATATAGGTACTATTTTTTTTATTTGTATTAAGTAGTAATCAACAACATTTAAACATTTATTAAGAAATAATTAACTCTTTTATACACTTATATGAATTAAGTATTAGATAATCAAAAAAGTAATCAACAACATTTGAACATATTGAGTAATAACTAGGTTTAAGAAGACTGCCATGCTTGATGCAACAAATCAACGCTGTTGTTATCAGGAAGTGTGTAAAATTGTGTGCCTGTTTGTGAAGCTGCGCTTAAAGCAGAGCTTGTTTCTGTCACGGCAGATAACAGATGGCGACGTCTTGCTGTAGTCAAAATGTTCTGGATTTGAGTTTGTACGTCTAATGCATCATACAGTGGCAGGCTTCGCAGTTGGGCTGCAAGATTCAGGCCAAAATAATGGAATTCGCCATATTCTGTTTGTGTATTTATCGCAGAACTTATGTTTTCCAACCGGTTGAGTGCATCATTCATTGGCTCCTCCTGTGGAGCTCTTCTTTTACGTCGTGTCGATGTGACACTAGATTGACTAGATGAGCGTGATTGAGGTCTGTCTTCTGGGATCGTCGAAGGGGTGACATTACATTCTCTGGCGTAGTTGAATTTTCCGGACGCTGCAAAGACACGTCCGAATGCTGCGAAGACTGGTCTGAATCCTGCAACATAATAGTGTACTGTAATGTAATAAAGTTTTTTTTTACAGATTCCAAGCCGTGAAGACTGGATACGCATCGAGCATGGTTTTCGTACAAAATGGAACTTTCCAGGATGTGTTGGAGCGTTAGATGGGAAACACATAAATATATTCGCTCCTGATGATACTTCTGACTACTATAACTACAAGGGCGCCAATAGCATTATACTTCTGGCATTAGTAGATGATGACTATTGTTTTTCATACATAAACGTTGGAACTAATGGAAGAGCTTCTGATGGAGGTGTTTATCAAAAATCTAATTTGGCACAAGCTATGGAAAACAATACTCTCAATTTACCGGACCAATCGGTTATTGTGGCAGACGCAGCTTTTCCTCTAAAGACATATCTTATGAAGCCATATCAAACAACCCCAACGCGTAGAGAAAAAATATTTAACTACCGTTTATCAAGAGCCCGACGAATCGTTGAAAATGCGTTTGGTATTTTAGTAACTAGATTTCGAGTTCTTATTAATGCCATCGATATGACCCCCAAAAAAATTGATCCAATTACATTAGCTGCCTGCGCTTTACACAATTGGCTTCGGAAAACATCAGATATGTACATCACGCAAAGATGCGTAGACTTCGAAGATATACAACAAGGTGTTGTGGTACCAGGAGCATGGAGGGCACAAATGCGGCAAGTTTTGGAAGGCTTACCACCTACACGCTACAATAACCACGCTTCTCGGCGGGCAGAAGCAATAAGAAACACCTATGCGCAGCTCTTTGAAACTACAGAGGCGGTACCGTGGCAAGGTCATATGATATAAATTCGGGATCCTGCCGTTTCGCCAAAATATTTTGGTCAAATGTTTCATTTGCCAAATGTTTCATTTCCCAAACCTCCGAAACCAAAAAAAAATCTCAGTGTATTTTGTTATGGTTTTATAGAATACAGTAGGTTAGGTTTGTTTTATAAAAGTCTGAAAAAAAATATGGTTTCGGAGAAAATTATTATTTGGGAAACGAAAATTTGGCAAATGAAACATTTGACAAAAAAATATTTTGGTGAAACGGCAGAGACCCTATAAATTCACCATCGTCATTTAATTCTTCTGCCCTGATATAAATTAATCAATAAAACATGCTGTACTTGTTCTATGATATTAAACAATTATGTTTTACAAACAGTTAAGTGCATTTTATTTATTAAAACTGAAACTCACCATTTCCGTAGAAGTAGTTTCCCTGTACTCGCTGGTGTCCCCAAGAAAGGAATTCATTTCATGAAACCATGCCGCGGATGGTTTGTATACAGTGGCGGCACCAGAACCTGATCGCTTTGAATTCTCGACTTTTTAATTCTGTGTGGTACACAAATTTTAATTTTGGTTTTAATGATTTTCACAGTCAAGGACGGATCCTCCATGTTCGTTAATAAGTCTTGGTACGCATTATTTCGATCAACATTATTTTTATACTGCGGTATGCGGGGATTCCACAAGCACACGTGATTTCGGTATAAATTTACAAATTTTCGGTTTCGCCGACATTTTGCGTGAAGATGGTGCACGCACCTGTTGCGAACGACTGATCGATACTAGCATGCTCAATTACTGCACGTGAAAGCACGCCCTATTCCACCCGCGCTTTAGTAGCATGTGTGTCGAAACATTGCTAATAATGAGCATGCTCATTTTGTTTGCTCAAATCAACGGTCGTGCGATTTGGGCATCTACCCTGCAGCGGGTGGGGGCGTGCTTTAGCGCGTGTGAACAGGTTTGCCTATTGAGCATGCTAGTATCGATCAGTCGTTCGCAACAGGTGCGTGTGCACCATCTTCA
The DNA here is from genome assembly GCA_005406025.1 of Eumeta japonica. Lineage (NCBI taxonomy): Eukaryota > Metazoa > Arthropoda > Insecta > Lepidoptera > Psychidae > Eumeta > Eumeta japonica. The sequence continues at coordinate 154,879 of BGZK01000808.1, read as the reverse complement.
CGCAAAAAACCGCGGGCGACGAAAAACGCTCAAATTTGTAATTTATACCGAAATCACGAGTGCTTGTGGAATCCCCGCATACCGCAGTATAAAAATAATGTTGATCGAAATAATGCGTACCAAGACTTATTAACGAACATGGAGGATCCGTCCTTGACTGTGAAAATCATTAAAACCAAAATTAAAAATTTAAGGTCTGTGTACCACACAGAATTAAAAAAAGTCGAGAATTCAAAGCGATCAGGTTCTGGTGCCGCCACTGTATACAAACCATCCGCGGCATGGTTTCATGAAATGAATTCCTTTCTTGGGGACACCAGCGAGTACAGGGAAACTACTTCTACGGAAATGGTGAGTTTCAGTTTTAATAAATAAAAATGCACTTAACTGTTTGTAAAACATAATTGTTTAATATCATAGAACAAGTACAGCATGTTTTATTGATTAATTTATATCAGGGCAGAAGAATTAAATGACGATGGTGAATTTATAGGGTCTCTGCCGTTTCACCAAAATATTTTTGTCAAATGTTTCATTTGCCAAATTTCGTTCCCAAATAATAATTTTCTCCGAAACCATATTTTTTCAGACTTTCATAAAACAAACCTAACCTACTGTATTCTATAAAACCATAACAAAATACACTGAGATTTTTTTGGTTTCGGAGGTTTGGAAATGAAACATTTGGCAAATGAAACATTTGACCAAAATATTTTGGCGAAACGGCAGGATCCCGAATTTATATCATATGACCTTGCCACGGTACCGCCTCTGTAGTTTCAAAGAGCTGCGCATAGGTGTTTCTTATTGCTTCTGCCCGCCGAGAAGCGTGGTTATTGGTAAGCCTTCCAAAACTTGCCGCATTTGTGCCCTCCATGCTCCTGGTACCACAACACCTTGTTGTATATCTTCGAAGTCTACGCATCTTTGCGTGATGTACATATCTGATGTTTTCCGAAGCCAATTGTGTAAAGCGCAGGCAGCTAATGTAATTGATCAATTTTTGGGGTCATATCGATGGCATTAATAAGAACTCGAAATCTAGTTACTAAAATACCAAACGCATTTTCAACGATTCGTCGGGCTCTTGATAAACGGTAGTTAAATATTTTTCTCTACGCGTTGGGGTTGTTTGATATGGCTTCATAAGATATGTCTTTAGAGGAAAAGCTGCGTCTGCCACAATAACCGATTGGTCCGGTAAATTGAGAGTATTGTTTTCCATAGCTTGTGCCAAATTAGATTTTTGATAAACACCTCCATCAGAAGCTCTTCCATTAGTTCCAACGTTTATGTATGAAAACAATAGTCATCATCTACTAATGCCAGAAGTATAATGCTATTGCCCTTGTAGTTATAGTAGTCAGAAGTATCATCAGGAGCGAATATATTTATGTGTTTCCCATCTAACGCTCCAACACATCCTGGAAAGTTCCATTTTGTACGAAAACCATGCTCGATGCGTATCCAGTCTTCACGGCTTGGAATCTGTAAAAAACTTTATTACATTACAGTACACTATTATGTTGCAGGATTCAGACCTTCGCAGCATTCGGACGTGTCTTTGCAGCGTCCGGAAAATTCAACTACGCCAGAGAATGTAATGTCACCACCTTCGACGATCCCAGAAGACAGACCTCAATCACGCTCATCTAGTCAATCTAGTGTCACATCGACACGACGTAAAGAAGAGCTCCACAGGAGGAGCCAATGAATGATGCACTCAACCGGTTGGAAAACATAAGTTCTGCGATAAATACACAAACAGAATATGACGAATTCCATTATTTTGGCCTGAATCTTGCAGCCCAACTGCGAAGCCTGCCACTGTATGATGCATTAGACGTACAAACTCAAATCCAGAACATTTTGACTACAGCAAGACGTCGCCATCTGTTATCTGCCGTGACAGAAACAAGCTCTGCTTTAAGCGCAGCTTCACAAACAGGCACACAATTTTACACACTTCCTGATAACAACAGCGTTGATTTGTTGCATCAAGCATGGCAGTCTTCTTAAACCTAGTTATTACTCAATATGTTCAAATGTTGTTGATTACTTTTGATTATCTAATACTTAATTCATATAAGTGTATAAAGAGTTAATTATTTCTTAATAAATGTTTAAATGTTGTTGATTACTACTTAATACAATATAAAAAATAGTACCTATATATAGTTACTATGGCATCGTAAATGTTTAAACATTACTGTTTTTTAATAAATGCCTTATGTCTACTATCAACGTTTTACTTACCCTTATATAATCCTTCAAAGCACTGTATATTGCTTCACAAACTTCAGGTAGAAATATCGATATAGTAGATCTTCCAACCCTGTAAAGTGCTTCCAATGTATGTAAAGAGTCTCCAGTTGCTAGATATCTTAATGTCACTTCCAACTTCACTTTAGCTGGGATAGCATTTCGTATGTGTGTATCTTGTTTCTGTATAGCGCTTTCAACTTGAGAGTGTAAAAAGTCAAATTGATGCGGTAGCATCCTCAAATGGTTTTTGTAACCCGCAGCATCTTCTACTCGCATTTCTGTAAGCAATTGCGCACTTGCTCCTAAGTCCTGTCTTCTAGATATCCAATCACGAACCCAAATCTTTCTCTTTCTTTTCTTTTTTTGCCGAGCTGATATAAGCTTCTGGATGCATTGCATCGCCAGCAAAAGGATGATCTTATTCAGCTCCATAGGGATAGCTGTTTGATTGTCCATGGCTTTGTTTGAACTGACAGAGTTTGAGAGAGCATGCTATAAAATGGCATGTGTATTGGAGTGTTTGCTTTGAGCATGCTAATTCAGGAGCATACTTAAAACTAGCATGCCTATTGCTAGCAAATGTAAACTGCTCATAAGCATGCTCATATTGAGCATACTCAATAGCATGCTTTTTAGCATGCTATTTTAGAGCATGTGTAACAGTAGCTATACTACTAAGTAGCAATTGCTCAATAGTGGCATGCTTTCGTGCTAGTAATCAGCATGTGTAACAGTAGCTTATATCTAACAGTGGGATGAATAAAAATTAAGACAATATATGCGCGCATACACACACAAAAACCCACACAATTGAAAAAATATATAACTCAATTTCAAATCAGTATATCAATTAAATTACTGTTGTTTTGATAGTTTTTAAAACTATTGCTCTTTTGAATCAACATTTTATTAGCTTCAGGCTCTTGAATTAGGAAAAATTTAATAATGCTGCTTTATTCAAGAATGTAAATTCTTGTTTAAGAATTTGGCAGTTTATCTGCGATATTACTCAAAGGTCAATTACTGTGAATACGTGATTCTAATGTGGATTTGTGCCAATATAAGTAATTAATAACACGGTAATAACAGAAGAGTACAAATATTAGATAGTTTTCATATTTAAAAGGTTTTTGACTCTTTTGAAAGTACGATATCCTATTAAGATAAAAGTAGGTCGTATTCGGAACATAACGAGTGTTAACCACACAAACACATCCCGGCCACGTACGAGTTTTAGATTATAGATCGTGTTTCAGTAAAAATCGTGTTTGTTAACTTTTGACATATAGCTCAACCAAAAACAATGATTATTATTTGGATATACCGCCATGAATGATGAACTTCTATTCTCGTTGATAACTCTCACAAAGCATATTTTGGAATAAAATTAACGATTTTAGATTTCATGTGTGAGAAGAAATGAACGTTGAATCTTTAAAAATCTTTACGTATGTTATCATTATACATAAACAAGATTTATATGCTCCACCGTTGAATGCATATAAAAATATAAGTTCAAACAAATGATTTTTTAATTGAATTAAAGTAAAATATTTTGTTGATGATATCGCGCCGCCTGCCCGGCATAACGACTATGTTTGTACTTTTCAGCTTTTCATTTGTTCCTTATCAATTTGTAATTAGTTGCTACTTTTAGAAGCGTATGTCTCTTACTTTATTCTTTATAATTTAAAACTACATTATAGTAAATTAAGATTCGTGTTGGTTTTATTTTCGTTATACTAAGGAACGTGAAAGAAATAGAAGAATTACAGAAGAATCGGGGCAAGCCAGCGTAACAAAAAGATATGTACACACTAAATATTAAAAATAAATATCTAGTGTTCATGTAAACCATTGAACTTACTACGCCATGAAATGTCTAATGCACTTCATACTCTCATTAAATTCTTATCAGAATTAAAAAAATTCATAGAGACCTTTCATTTATTAGACTACTAAATTTATGAAACATAAACCTAATAAATCATAATAATTTATCAATTCACTTTGTACCTACACACTAATTGTTTGATTAAGCTTTATTTAGTTAATGTTTTAATACTATTTTAATCTTGTACTCACTTTTTGTTGTACTCTAGAATACATTACAAGCATATGTTTTGTAACATATCCCGTTTTTGTTAAATAATATTTCAGACGTCCACAAAAATGTAGTGATCTTGATGATAATTAGTTAATATTAATAAAAATATTTTCAACAAATTTCATGAATATCTTTTATCGGTACCCGGTATAAAGCTTATTTAATCATTATTGTTCCAAAAACAATTTTTACTTACCGAAAATATTATATTTCCGAAAATTTTAAGTATTTATATTAGAGTATATTTTACATACAAAACCTGTTTAAAGATACTTTTATTTAGAAAGAAATTCACACCAGGGAATTGCTTTAAAATATAAATATTTCTAAAAGTAGGTACAACTAAAAACTGAACTAATAATATTTACAAACATGATAGGGTTAATTGATTTATTCTGTTATTGTTTTAAAAATATAATATTTTAATTAAATTATTTGTTTACTTTTTATATCCAATTCAGGAAAATAACATTTAACATTTTTTAAGGACAAGATTACCCACATACGCAAATATATGCGTCTACATGAACACAATCGGGTGTCGGACAGAAATATGCGTGACTTTAGTATAAACAAACAAGCTGGGCATGCCTTGGAGTCCCATAATCCTACTTGGAGTCCCATAATCCCATTTGGAGTCCTTGGAGTCACATAATCCCACTTGGAGTCCTTGGAGTCACATAATCCCACTTGGAGTCCTTGGAGTCACATGCTCCCAAATAATAAATAAATATAACACGTTAATAATCACGCTTTAATATTATTTATTATTTCGTTGCGCCAGCTGTTAGTAGTACTTATTGTAAATGGGACAATTTAAACGATTAAGACGCAAGCTGTGCTAGTGCTGCCACCGGTTGAAAGCACAACTGGTCAATGCTTACCTAGCATCGAGTTTTTAGCGTGTAGAGACAGCAAAAAATGTGTACGTTGCGTGAAAATATGTAAGCGTGTTAAGGTTTTGGAAGCAGAGCTTTTTTCGTTCTGTTTCATTCCATTGTAATTACAAGGAGTTTTTTCACCGTTTTGCTATAGTTGTTTTTTTAGAGTAAGTTATTGACTGCTTTTAAGCAGTTACTTATTAAATTTACTTTAAAAATTAAAAATACACCTTTGCTGGCGAAGTGTTCTTAAATAAATTTCAATTTGCCGCTTTTTCTATCTTATCTTTTGAAGAAATTATGAAATTGATTAGGAAGGAAAGGGAATTCGTTTTTTTCCTAAATACGTTTTCAGCAATATTTTCTGAGACATATATTTCGTATGAAATATTATAAAAAAGAGTAGCGATATTGTTTATTGTATCCTGAATATTAGACGGTTTGTATAGAACTAAATTTGATATCAATAATTATTGTTTTGAAATGCTATTGCGACTATCTTAAAAGAAAGACCAGTATAAATAATAGTATAATAATATCTTTCGAAACATGGCAATACCATTTGATCTCAAACTAAGCAACAAGATTTGTATTGTGGGTATCACATGGTTGATACAATAATATTTACTTTTTTTTAAATAATGTTCAACAGTGGTACAAGCGTCTGCTTTGTGAGATTATAGACAAAGTTTTGAACGAATGTTGTAGTCGCTAGAAAAAGTTAAAAGACTTGAAATTTGTTAATCTACTTGCTTGTGACAAATTTTCTTCCTTTTGTATAAATAAGTCCGCAAAGATCTGCCGTACAGAGACAGTCAAGTAAAGTAGGTAGCCAGGGTCAGTAGGCCACCAGCCGAAAAGATGGTAAAACTGGGAAGTTCTGTTAGCCGTGCTCACCCTGCCTGAAACCTCACTGCACGCCCCTGATAGAAGACAACTATCGTACCACAAGTGACACTTTGCACACATCTTGTTGTCACTAAGTAGTTGTATTAAAAAGTGTAATTTCATTAATATGTTGTATTGTTATCATTTATTTGAAACTCTTTTAAAAAAACTCTTTTTTTGTCAGTTTTAATTTAATTTTTATTTCGCGGTCTACGTCTTCTGTTTTGAAGCGGTTTCAAATATTACATAAAGTTTATATGTTCTGTCAGTTGTCTGATCACGACGATAAGCTTTTGTGGTAATAATCTTTTGATTTTTGTAGGTTGGGTCGTAAGAAGAACAGAGTAAAAGGATACTATCGTGCCAAGAAGAACAACAATGGGGCAGATGGAGCAGGACAGAAGGACTTCGCGGAATCCTCCTGTCATTCATGTGATCCTGTAAAAATTCGGAGATGACAAACTTTGCGCGCTTATCAAAAATATTGCTGTATGTCCTACATATTGCCTTATTGAGTACCTGCTTAGCAGTTAATCTTTGTATTATTATCCTCAATTATTTTTATTATCCTCAAGTACACATACTGCGAGGTGGGTTAAATTTGAAATTTCATTTCGATAGCTAACTTTGTGAGTTGAAAATATTTTTTTTTATTAATTAGGCATAAGAAATCAAAATCAGGTACACAGAGTTCAGGCATCAAATTCGTGTATTTTGTATAATTAAACGGTTGTTACAACAATTCAAATGCGGAAAGATCATGACGACAGTAAGTAAATTGTTTCAGAAAACTTTTAGACAGAACACGTTTATATTGAAGTGGAGCTTCTTCAACGTCGGTTAACGCTCGATCGCCGCGGAGAAGATTGCCATAGTTTACTTAAAAAAATATCACCGTCACCACAACGTGCCCTTTTATTTACGTACGGCTACACCACCGTTACAGCCACGTATACGTAGATAGAGCTGGTAGGCTTACACGTTCTATCGACACTCGCTTAGCTGGCGCATTGTCTGAACATCTAATGAGCAGTAGGTACTCTGTAAATACTGCGTAAATGATTTATACGCGAAATTCAACTATTTGTGATTATTCGGAAACTTATGAAATACATGAATACAGTCTCGATAGTCCTTTTACTATAATATGTGATAAGTATACAGTTTCAATGAAAACGACTTTAATCAAAGGAACTACGCTTCTTCTGGGCATTTTCCGACGCAACCCGCTTTTACAATTTCATAAAAGTTTATTATATTTGTGTTCCAAACAAATTATAACTCTAATAAGGAAACAAGCCTTAAGTTTACATCCTGCTAATTTGTCGATTTTTAAAAGCGAATTTTAAGTAATGTTTAATAAAAATGCCTCATTTTCTATTGTCACCTAGTCAGTAAACAGTAAAATTGTAAAGCTACTGGAACTAAGTTATGAGAATTATATGAATGAACATTGAGATATAATTTGTACAGAGTTTTATTTTCATAGAAATTAAATAAAATTCTTGTTGTCTCTCAACTATGAGATTCAGTGGGCCATTTCTATGTTCTTACAGTTTTATAAATGGCGCTTTTCGATAAACAATTCGAAATATCACAAAATGTAGATCAAAATTTGTCTCATTACTGGAAAAAAATACGCTAATTAATATATACATAAAAGTTGATATGTGTATATATGTATGTATGTTAAATATGGACTCCGAAACGGCTGAACCGATTTTTATGAAGTTTTCAGGAAATTTTTAGATTGACATAGTGAGACATCCTGTGAAGTTTGGTAGCGATCTTCGATCGATCATATCTTTTTTGTTTAATTTTTTTTTGTACTACCAATGACAGTTCTACTGTCGATTCGCTGTTGTTTTCATCCATTAAGTTTTCAATTGCGTCATATATTTTCATTCGATTCATCTTTGTAAATATACAACTCAACCGATCTTCTTAAAACTTGTCCTTTATTGTAATTTAGTCCAACTTGAGAGATAGGATAGTTTATATTCTGATAGTTGGCATAGTTATCAAGTATCGTTTTTTTTTTATTTTTTTCAGGGAATTATTAATTATTTTTTTCAGGTTTCTCATCTTAAATTACATACAAGTACATTTTTAAATAATTTCCTTAAACCCTCGCTCTGCAATTGGTATAAAACGGATTGACAAAGATATCGCTTACCAATTCGCACCACTTTAAATTTAAAATCATTACGACACTTCAAGACTTGTACAGGTAGCGGTATCGAAATTGAAAACGGGATATGGAACAGAATCCAGAGCCAGGGCCGGGTTCAAAATTTAAAACAAGATCGGGGTTAAAATCGAGTTTGGGATCGGAATCAGAATTGAAGCCTAGTCGAGATTGATATACAAAAGATGAAGGAACTGTTTCCATCGGCTTCGTCTAAATCAGAAATGTGAATGGTAGTGCAATGACAGTTGAAAGCAGGACGGGCAACATAATTGAGAATGGAAACAGGATCACAATTGAAAGCGGGACTGCAATTGAGAGCGAGACTGGGGTTGCAATCGAGTGGGATTGGAGTCGAAAGAGAGACCGGGCTTGAAAGTGACAACGATCTATACAAAAGTCAAAAAAGTCGTTCTATGTCCGTGCTGACGGAGATGCGGACATTAACTATATGGACAGCAAGCCACCCACAAGAAAGGATAGAACATCTGCCGGGTCTGCTAATACCCCACGAAAAGTTTATATGATAAGAAATTACAGAACGACTGAATATCGCAATAGGTACATCACACAATTGATCACTACGTGGAGTGGCTTCTCATTAGCGCCTCTTGTACTAAGTACACGAATAGTTTTAATCCGACAAAGACACGACTATACAGCCGGGTTGATTTCTTCTTGAAAAAACCGCAATACGATAAATAATTTTTCACAACGTATTATTAGAGTGCAATTTAGTAAAGTGATTCAAAAAGAAATAACCAATAGAACCGAATTTGTACAAATGCTGATTTAGAATGAGACGATGAATATTTTACTAATTCCTAAAATGAATATCCGAACTAGGTTCATAATGCAGAAAAAGAGAAAACGATCCAGTGATGAAGACAATTTTCACATTTTGTTATCTGTACTAATTAAAATAGACCTATTTAAATTGATAAAATCACAGAATATAAATAAAATATTAAAATATAAAACTCCATTTAAAATCCTGGGGATTTTTGATAGCGATGAAAATGCTTATAAATTATTGAAAAACAAGAACTTTAAAACAGTGATATTCATCTTATGTTATTTTACTTATAAAATTTCTACTTTATATGGAATGGTTGCAAATATATACATTCAATTAAAAGAAGAAGAACTAAGAGATTTATTTAATTCTGAGTACGAAATATTATCTAACGTAGAAGTAATTATAAATGTAGAATAATTATAAAACGTAGAAACTACAAGGGAGATTGGGTAGAAAGCGAAATGGTGCGCATTTGCTTTCAGAGTTCTGTATCAATTACCCCGATTTACGTACATATATAAATGCATAATGAAAATTTAACCATATATATTCCCAGCGGCACAATGATTTGGTTGTTGGAGATTCAGCCATACTGCAAAAAAATGTCGAACAAAGAATATTCTTTGTCGTTCTTGAAAATTTAATTTATCAATTAAATTTTGAAAATCTTTTTATATATGTATAACCATATACAAAATAACGATAGGACGACGTACCCAACTATAAAGAAGAAAAAAAGCAGTTGAAAACTGTATAAAACGGATAAAGATATCTATGTATCCTGATAAAGATATGTATGTATGTATAAAAGTTTAAGCTCAAAAATTATTGGAATCCTCAATTTTCTAATTCAATAGCATGTTAAAGATTAGATCTCAAAGAACTTAGAAAAAACCTACTCCTCAAAATTTAGAGAATTTCAAAAATAGGACCCTAGAAGTCAAAAATATGATAAAAAAAGCAAAATCTCAAAATTGAAAGAAATTCTGTACTGATATCCACGAAACTACGTCAATTTCAATGGAGATGCATGCGATGGGTGAAAAACTTAATAAAAAATAAAACATATATATCACCAGATCAAATGGAGTACCTACTATGCAAACTCGCTCCAGATATCGTTATTCCATCAACTCCTCAGATCGAATCTGTGAATCCGATGTTAGAATGTATACAATTACACTAAAAATAAAGATACTGCTCCGGGAGAAGATAAAATTACTTATTCTATAATATATTCTAGAGAGTAGCAAATCCGTTTTTGGTAGAGTTATATAACGTGATATGCAGTACAGGATCTGTATCTAAGCAGTGGAGAAATGTAAAATATCTACTCGTTCCAAAACTAAGCAGATTTCTCCGGTTGCTATCTTCTCTTAGACTAATATCATTAATATCCTGTCTTCCCAAAATCTTTCATAAAATGATTACAAAAAGCCTTGGATGGTATGTAGAAAGAAATAAAATGTTATCCTCCGTGCATGGATTTCATAAAACTCAATCGTGTTTGGACTGTATTTCATGTTCGGTATCCGAGGTACAGATTGAATATTCTAACGTTCTGCCTACGGTTGGTGGGTTTTTAGACATTGATGATGCTTATAATAATTGATGCTGGTAAAGGTATATGTTTATACATTTGGAACTATCTAAAAGCAGGCATCATCAGTACACGAGAAAAAACTTTGTTTAACCTGTAGAGGTTTAGCGCAAGATTATTAGTTATTGCCTTTACTTTTCAATATTTTAACATCAATAATTCATGAAAAACTAAGCAATATAAAAATACCACAATATGCTGATGACTTCGTTCTTGTAAAAAAACAATAATTGAGTCTCAAAAAATCTTCAACATTCATTAGATGCAGTAGTCTTAATTTTAGAAGATATAGGTCTCGATATCTTCACAGTAAATCCAAAATATGCATATTTCAAAGTAAAAGGACTAGAATTTATATAAAAATACAACTCAAAGGAATCCCATTAGAAATATTTAACAAATTAAATTATTAATAATGTGGCTAGATAAATCATTAACGTGGAAAAAACACATAAACGAAATGTATGTAAAAAATCAAAAATATTTGTAGACATTGAAAGTATTGGTGAGATCAGACTAGGGTGTGCATCCGATACATTCAAGAAGATTGTACAAAGGTAGCTTTTAATTAGAAATATAATAGATTATGGTCCATTCTTGTTTGATAATAGCGCAAAAACATATTAATATAAATTAGACAAGTTACAACATGAAGCTCTTCGTGTAATAGGAAGTTTCGTAATAAGCATGCCTTGCGAGGTATTTTTAATTTCCATTTCTCTAGAACTTCTAGCTATGTTGAATGCACTGACCTATGCTACCTGATTGCATATTCTATTTTAAAAGTACTGCACGAACTGAATAGAGTTCGTAAGACCGTATGTCTTCATTGGATTCCATCACACGAAAGATTGTGAAGCAATGAAGAGGCTGATCAATTACAAAAAATAGGTATAGCAGAAAGAGTAGAAATTATTTGGAACTACTACACTGCGTACCTTCCAAAAATTAAATTAGACTATTATAACCTTGGGAAAGAGACTCATAACAAATTTTCTAAGGAAGAAGGCGTGTGGTATAATACAATACAGGATCAGCCTTTTCGCCACCCATGTTTCTTTGGTGAGAGAGAAAATTGTAGAACAAATGTGATTGCTGCTTTTAGACTCCGTTTTGGACATATTCCGTTAAACAAATTTACATTCTTAATGGAGCAAACTGATTCTCGCCATTGTGACATTTGCCACGTGGTGGAAGATGTAACGCATGTTTTGACGGGCTGTATGTGATGTGATACGGATAGGAGATATATGTGGGAAAGCATTGCTTCTGTGGGTTTATATCCGGTATTAAGTTGAAACATTTTGGCCGAGCCCTGATCTAAATCTGCGAATTTTGAGTTTAAATATATACATAAATTTATAGTAGTACGTAAGACATAGTTTATAAGGTAAATATAGTCGTAGATGACAAGAATAAATAAAACTGAATACGAGGCTGACATGTCTAGAAGAACCAAAGCCTCATCAAATATAGAAGAGAAAAAAAGTATACCAACCAATGTGGAGTCCTTTAATGATCAAAGTGCTGTCGCTGTGATGGTATTGCGTTGCGGATGATGACATACTTATGTTTTATATGTTTATGAATTGCTTTTCTATATAATCATCGCATGTCTGGATAAATGATTCATCAATATTCTATTTTATGTTTGTTTTCACAGAATAATGTCGTGTATGGGATGATAGAATGAATGAAAAATATTTGCATTTACTGCTCGGAGAACAGAGCGGAGGCAAAGACGCCCGCTCGGCAGCGTGCAACTGCGCGTGAAGGCGTGGTCGTGACAGCTCCCGTGCTCCGGCACGGGCAAGCGCCCTGGGTACATCTCATGAATTCCGCAGTCGGCCCGTGAATTTCAACTTCCGGTGTATTTTCTCGGGCCGTAGCCATTGTCCGCCCGCCCGCCGCGCGTTACGTAATCGCCCCGCGGAGCCCGGAAACGCTGTCTGCTCTTTATTGTTGCCCAGATCTAGTACCGAAAAAAGGGCTTCCGTGTTATATGGTATTTAAACGTTTTTAAGAGTACAAGATTAACAGATACGCCCCTCTGGAAATAAAGTGTAGGCTGTACTTCCTTCCGGTGGATGAGGATAGGCGATTACGCCATTTCCGGTCGCCGCACAATGGCCCGCGCCCGAGAAAATATCTCGGAAGTAGAAATTTACGAGCCGCTCTCGAATTCAGATGTAGCCGCCGCGCCGCCGCCGCGGGATTGTTTTTTGACTAAATACTGCCCGTCCAATTTCTCGAGCCCAGGTATCAGGTTTATTCAGAGGTGGAATAAAATGTATAAAACCGCGTATTTTTGTTCCAATTTTAGGCAGGTACGTATTCAGTTATCTAAAATATAAAATTAAATGAAAACAGAATTTTTATAAAACTCGAGATCAATGAAAATTTTATTCTAGATGGTAAATGTGGGTCAAACATTGTACATGTATGTACAGATATTCTAAATATGCACAGATTTTATATAAATCTAATATTATTTTATCAGCACTTTTGAGCTTATAAACACCAGCGCTTTTATAACCCAAGGATTTCATAAAAAATTGTCTAGATCCGAAAATCTTGTTATAAAGTAAACTTTGCTATTGTTTGACTAAGGTCAATGTTAAAAAAAGAATTAAGAATGTTGCGTAACCGTTCAAGCTGAAGAATTTGTTGTCACCGTTTTTCCTTGTTCAATATTCGATTTGTAGCTCTAATTCAACAAATAAGGTTATAGTTAGGTTTTCCTGAATCCAGAACAATTCTTATAAATGATAGCATAAGAAATATTTACGATTTCGTTCGTTTCAACGATTCATTTAAAGATTTCAATTGTTCGCACAATCTACTTCACCTAACACGTATCCATACATTAAATGTATAAATTTGTATATCTTTAAGTATATTATTTTTCTGTTCTATTCTGCTCTTAAATGTTTGGACCAATCATGACGAAATTTTCGGTCTGAATAATTCCCTGGATGGTTTAAATTCATAAATGAATCCGGAATCGAGTTAGAAAATTTTGTTATTTTTATTACAAAATCTTTTTTTTTTGCATATCACATATAACTCCAAAGTTCACTCCTCATAATATTTTTTCAAATGAATACCTTTAAGTTTGTAAATAAAAATTCGTAATATAAAAAAGAAGGTCGTAAATAATTCAATTGAGAATAATTCATAGTTATTTTTGAGTACTATAGGTGGCGCTGATGTCGTAGTTTGTAGTATTTGACCTACACATAAATTCATGCGCACGTCACTCGCGTCGTAGCTCGGCATTGTTCTGGTTACGACGAAATTTTATGTTCGCTGCCTTTTAATAGATATGAAATAGGATATATCTCAGCGAAACATAAATACACGATTATTTGTGAAAAAATCCATTAATTGAACCTTTTTTTATTAGCTTTAGATCAAGTAATTTCCTATTGAAAATGTCTGTCTAATTCGGTGTACTTGAATAATAATTAACAAAAAAAATATGCATTTATAGACCAAGAGGAAATTCTCACAAATTGTAGCGACCTCTACTATTTGTGAGAAAAGTAAGTTAACATATCTTTTTTTTATCATCTGTTTCGAAGAGATTTAGTGATAATAGTGGCAATAATACATTTTAATTGCACTTTTCTTCAATTAAGTGAAAATGTTATGAGGCGTGCACTTTTGGATTTTCTTTATTTATTATGAAGCTAAATATTCCACAATTTGGAAATGGACGTAAGCAACTTTTCTTATGGGAACTAACATATTCCCATGACGAATTCGTAAAACGCCTAGCAAAGTTAAGTTGTCCGGATATTATACTAATAAACAAAAATTTATTTTAAATTCAGTTTCAAATTAGAATGTTTGTAACGTTAATGAAAACTTTAAGAGTGTAATTTTATAAGCGCAGGTCGCTTTGTTCTCTTCTTGCATAAATTAGTTACTGTTAGCGACGTGGCATCCCGGCCCCTCCGGGCCTATGCATCGATTTGGATTCAGTGAACAGGTAATTTAAACATCAAACTATTAAATAGTTCTGTTGAGAAGAATTATTTCAATCAGATGGAGAATAAAAAGATTTTTTATCAGTGTTTATAAAAAGAAATGTTTATCAGTGTTTTTCTTGCAGTCAAGTGCTAATTTCTTTTAGATGTTATACTGGGTAATGAAGTTTTAATTTGTTTGGCTGATGAAATATAATTTTGCAATAGTTGTCTAAATAATATATATATAAAAATCAACCTTATAAATTTAAGTAAAGTAATTCTCATTTTTACTTATTTTCTCATCTGGTACCTGTGCGTCTGTTACAGACTCAACTTTGTAAGTACGCAAGCGTTCTAAGTACATGACACACTACTCAGAACATAAGGTTTCATATAATTAAAAATAGGTTGTGTCTAATGGCACTGGGATCTTACTCTATAAAGGTGTTCAGCATGAATAATATTGTTTTTATGAAATTTGACTTTTCCAAATTTTGTTAATATCTTCTTTTTGATATTAATCTTGGGTGTGCAATGTAAGAAAAAAATACTCGTTTAAAATTGAAGTCTTTTTGACGTGGAATCCCTAAACATGTAATGTTTGACTTGCACGTTTCTAGAAAATTGAGTGTTATTATTTAAAGTACTGTTAAGACACTATCTCACGAATGGTTCAACTCATCTCAGCAAACCAGATGTCAGGTGATTGAGTCAGACGGCTCTCGTCCACCAACAGTACTGAGAATTTTAACTACTCACTTTGGTCGCTTCTAGGCTTTGACAAGTTAAGGACCTTAAACTAAAACAATTAAGTATTGTAGTTTCATAATAAAACTAGCATCACATGCCTTCTTAGCTGAGGTGAGTCGGTTATGGGTTATGAGTGTAAATAAAAAAAATAGTGCAGTATGTTGTAAATAAAAAAATAGATAGCCGAAATTCAGCGGTGTAGCCAGGGGGGTGCGGCGGGGGTAGCGGGGGCAGCCCGCACCAGGTGTCACCTGTTTAAGGGTGACACCTGCGTTCAACCAATCGTGAATTGTGGATTCACAAAAAAATAAATAACAAGAGAATCTTAATCATACATCAGCTTTTCTACCTATAAAAATTCGTAAAACTGTGGCAGATTACGTAACTGCTTCTTGTATTTTTTGGGGTGACACTACAATATTCGCCCCAGGTGCCACCCATACTAGCCACGCCACTGCCTTAAATCATCTGCAAGCGTTTTAGTTTAGAAGTTTTTAACCGATGTTGGGACAAAGTAAAATCGCTTTTATTATATACACACATAGATTTAGTAGGAACGTAGGTGAAGTAAGATATACTTTATATGTTTCATTAACATTTAAGATAATGGAAAATTATTCTATGTTTTGGAAAAATGTCTATAAAGCTACGAAAGGTAAAGCGGTATACTTGTAGTAAAAAGTGCATGACTAATCTTACAACACTAAATGTTGTGTCTAGATCGCAACAATGTTCATATTTTTTGTTAGTTGAAAGTTTTTGCACTCACAGTACGCCGGCGAGAGCGAAGCGGTGCTGCATAGGTATAAGGATTTCAACTCGTCTATAAATCTTCCGAGAGTTACAGCCTTTTCAATAAAACATTACACGGGAGATAAATCCTGGCTTATTCAAGGAAACGACTTCAATTTTTGTAAATAAAATCGTGCATGGGAGAGCGAAACCTTTTACGTTGGGATACTTTTAAACACAAATATAGGTGGGCTTATTACCGATTTAAATCGATTTCAACGAGTACCGAACGAATTTTAGAGATTAAATAGTTAATACGCAGTGAATACATACAGGGATAGAGCAAAAATCGAAAACGTGTGTATTTATATAGAAACTGCCTTACCCTACCTTTCTGCAAAATAAAATCATTGTAAACAATATTATGGTGTTAAGTTATGATAAATTCACTATTAAGGCATAACCTTTTTTTATTTCATATTAAGCATATTCGACTTTAAGTTCTTCATGCTAGTTCAGTACATGTCCTCTTATCACTTTGAATTACAATACTATAAACTCACGCTTATTTTCCAGAAGTGTAGGCAGAGACTATAGATTCTCACATGGTACAATCTTTGCATATCTCTCTTGTCTCGCTGACATCCATCAATCTTTTCATGCAAGCTCGTCGATTTCAGATGCTTAAAATTTGGTCCTTTTTTAATATGCCATCAATATGGTCTGCATAGGATTTTCTAGGGTGACCCTTGCCGACCTTTCCATCACACACATTCGCTCTATAGATTTGTTTTGTCAGTCTACTTTCATTCATCCTGTCCAGATGGCCAAACCACCGCAACATACCCCTTTCTACTCTAGTCACTACATCTTCCTTCAAACCATACCGCTCTCCAACATTACTGTTCCTACATCTATCTTCTCGAGACACTCCACGCATATTACTCAGCGATGGCATCTTCACTGCATTGATCCTTTTTTCATTTTTTTTGTACCATAGCCAGCTTTACTGTACATAAGCGTAGGGATTAGGACTCCATTATGGATAGCCAAGCGCGCTTGTCGTGAGATACTTTTACTATTCATAATAGGGAGCAAGGCCCCATTCACTTTATTTTCCGCATTCATTCTCTTCGATATCTCTGTCACGTTTACCATCATCTGTGAACAGACTACCCAGATATACAAACTCTTTCACTTGTTCGACTTTCTCACCTTCTATAAGTATATTGAATTCAGTTGTGCGTTTGCCCCTGTCCAATACCATCATTTTGGTCTTACCGACATTTAATTTCATACCCCTTTTTTTAACAGAATCATCCATTTTATTTATCATCTTCTGCAGCCCGCTCGCCGATAGCGCAAGGGCTACAAGGTCGTCGGCATACAGGAGGCGTTTGACGAACATAATCCTCTTTGTCCATCCATCCTTAGTCCACACTCATACTCTTTCAAATCATACAGACAGCTATCCGTGAATAGGTTGAATAGCCATGGCCAAGCTACACATCTGTTTTCTGACATCTCTGCCGATGCCAAACCAGTCAAGGTATGCCCCATTTATTCTGATTCAAGCACGGGAACCCCTGTATAGGGATTGTAATGCCTGTATCAATCCGCTACTCACACCATGTATCGATAGGTTTCTTAATAGATCATTTCTTTTCATTCTATCATAAGCTTTTTTTGATTTATGAAAATACAGAAAACCTTTTGGCCGCTGGTCAAAAACTTGTCTACGATGTTTCATAGAGAAAAAAATTGGTTCATACACCTCTTCCATAAATCCCGCTTGTACGTCTCAAATCTTGTTTTCTTGTCTTCAAATCTTGTCGCAAATCTTCAAATTTTGTCTCATTCATAACTTTTTCGAGTTTGCGTTATAGTTCCGTAATTAGGTTACCTAACCTTGTATATTTAGCGAATAGTCATTTTTTTCATTCACTAGGCTGGGAAGTGCGTACAGACACGAGAATAATCTTATAAGTTTGATGATAAGTGATCTTATAAGGTAATTATAATTTACTACATTATAAGATAAAAGATATTTTATGACGTAGAAAATTATAATATAATTATAAATGAATTAATTCGTATTAATTTACTTTATGAATGAAAATTAAAATGGACAGACCTTACATTTAAATCTCGAACGTAATCGCCAGTGGTCAAATTATCATTATATCTTTTGTAATATAATTTGGAAATTACATATTAGAATGTTTGTGAGTTGATTTTTGTTCCTAAATTTCTTAAATCAAACAATTTCTGTTGATGTCGAGAAAATGAATGTAATAGATGGGGTGATTGTTATATATCGTTGGAAATGTCGACTAGAAGAAATTTTCGGAAAAATCCGTCCGAAAAAAATAGTACGAACATATTTGAGAAATATTTACGGTAACGAAATTTTGTATGGAATTTGATGAATGTAATAAGGATTGTACGAAATCGCGTGAAAAAAAAAAAACACAGTTGCCAAAAAGTGTATTAAAAATTATGTTTTATGATGATATGCTACTTTTATTACAAGAGCAGTTTGTAGCTAACAGCAAAAATAAGAGCAAATTTCTTTTGGGAAAAAAATCTCAGACAACAACAATTGTTAAGCGAAAGCTGAAGCCGGTATCTTTTATAGTTGAAAAAATATTAATTAAAGAATGCAGTTTGAGTTTTTGAAAATAACATCTCGAAGTTTTATTAAATACCTCAACACCAAATGATAGAGAAATTTATTTAAAAAAAAAATAGTACAGGGAAAGTATTGTAAAAAAAATATAATTTTATTACTATTTTATTGCATGCTTTTATCTCATACGACACTATAGCGGTTTTTTATAATAAATATTTTAGAATAAATTCAGATACGAGGGAGATCCGTAAAAAAGCGGTTTAGTTAAAGTTTTTCAAATAGAAACATATATTTTTGACGTTCGTACAGTTAAAATAACATCCATTTTTCTATACTGAACTACATCTGTAATTAAGTAATTACTATACATTTCAACAGACATCTAATATGTCCGGAAAATGATGTCATTATTGTAAATTTAATAAACTTGAATCTCACTGAAGTGTAAAAAGAATACAATTTCAATAAACAGCAAGAAATAATTATAAAAAAAATGCTATTAAGGAGTTTGAGAAATATTAAATGCATATGTTTGGATTACGCCAATCAAGTGATAGTCGGCTAGCAATATGTCAGGTAGGTACTCTTATAAAGTATTAGCATTTGCTTATGGCTTTGACCGTATGGATATAAAATTATATCCAGAATCCGATTTTTATTAAAAACTTAATACTAAACCAGATCTTAACCCTAACAGTAAAATCGAACTTGACCCTATTACCGATTTCAACTCTTGTCCTTTTCTCATCTAAATGTTAACTTTCTCTTCGTCCTTTTCTTTCTACTAGTAAACTAAAAAGTAAGCATAGCCAAATAAAAAATATAATGACTAATCACAAACAAAAAGTAGTCTAAGACTTTAAGCCCAACCTAAAGTTTTCTTTCAAATCTCATTAAATTCGGTCTAGAACTTTAACCACGTAAACATAACAGAAAAAAGATAGCGTTACTTTCGCATTAAAGCAATTGGCAGATGGAAGATGTATAATGAAATCAGATCTCAAGAACTTCAAAATGACGCCACACGGCCATGTCTCCGCTGTTCATCTATTTCTTGTAATAACAATCAATCGAACACATACTCGATTAAAGGCACAGTGGAGAGTTTATCTGCCTCGAATTCTATAATTAAAAAAATAATGAAAACTTAATATTTATGTTCCAATAAAATCACTTAATCTCTTTTCGCCAACAAAATGGGTTCTGAGCGAAGCAGGCGCCACACAAAAGGTGTACTCTATTCTCTTTGTGATTGAAGCAATTTAAGGTTTCAGTGTTTAACAATCGGGAAATAATCGTCTTCGCGGAACATCCAAAGGTATTATCTACGCGTAGATCTACTCATTAAATCTTGCCAACTCTAAACGGATTAACAATTAAGACAAATTGAAATAAGATTTACAATATTCAGTCCCTCCTAAATCAATTTAATTTGTTAATTAATCCGCTTTTAATTATGAAATATTTCCCGGCGATTACCTTTATTGCTTAATTCTACATAATTGCAGAATCAAAATTTTCAAGTAAAATACAGGAGGCCTGAAAAGGTCTGCAATAATTATCGTCGACTTTATCGATTGGTGGACGTTCAAGCGAGCTAACGACTAAGACAGACAAAAGAATCAGGTGTTATTTCTTTATATTGTCTATTGTGACGAATCGTGGAACATTTAAAATATGTCGTGATCTTATCTGAAACGAATTAATTACAGATACTACGTTAAATACATCAGTAGTTTCTTTCTCGTATAACTAATAAGGCCGCTAAAACTTATTGGGTCAAGTTTTGTAATCACTCCACTATGGAGGTGTACCATCCCACGATGTTTTTATTTCAGTATGAGGACTTTGGGTCGTACCCATCCCCCCGGCTCTGCGCGAGATGGTCGTCAGCGAGACTGCTGATGACCGGCATCACCTATTAGATGACAACGTCCGACGGGTTAACGTGCTCTGTTAAGCACCGAGCGAATGGTTTGTTTTTTTGTGCTATCAAAAGTGGTATTTATCACTACTATCGCATGTTATTTCTGGCATTTCTATTAGGAATTTCCTAGGTGGGGACAAACAAAAATTACAAAACATGTTTTTGCATAAATTACAGCAGATATTCCCTTAAAATACAAGTGAATATTTATTGAAGTTTGTACCCTACTGCAATTTTTACTGAAATTCATTTAATATTATGGTTATATATTATAGTTTTATTATTTGTTGAAGTAGGTGTAAAAATAAACATTATCTAGTGCATTCTATATTTCCCCAACAAAGTTTTGTTTGGGCTTTCTATTTCTCTTTTCAATTAATGACTTTAATTTTTTCTTGTATTGTTTTTAACTTCCCTAAGAAAATTGAAAATTTTCAAAATTTTCGGGAAGTTACTGGTTTCACCCCATTTTGTAAAAATCGAGTTCTCATCAGATCTCGACGTTCTGAGGGTTTAGGAAGCTTCCCTGATCATTCCTGAGATGATGTCCGTATGTCTGTGTGGATGTGTGTGTGTGTGTGTGTGTGTGTGTGTGTGTGTTGTATGTACGTAAACCTCTTATAACTTTTAAACGGCTTGACCGAATCGAGCCCACTAAACGGCGTTCCAAAGAATTTCACAGAACTTAGATTTCTTGAAAGTTTGGGTTGATTCGGACCGGTAGATTTTGAGAAATTTCCAAAAAACTAAGAAAAAAAAGTTTTTTAAAAGTGGTTTTTTCAAAATAACTTTAAAATGGCTTAACCGATTAATTCCAAAATCTAACCGGCTCTTGACCCTGTAAAAACACGTCGATTACCGCAAACCGGGTCAAAATTGATTGATTCGTTTGCGAGAAATCGTTGTCGAAGGAAATCGAAACAAACCGTTTTTTTACTCAAAAAATCGCGTCAAATCCCGTATATTTTCGAGTGTTTTGAACTCGAAAATAGCGGGAAGTTTCAGGGTTAGCCTACAGGGTTAACCTATATTTTTATGTTTGCATACCTCTTTAAACAAATAAATTACGTAAACCTGAAGAAAGGGACATTAAGTGGAAGGTAAAACATAGCAATCTAATGCATTGGCTATAGGCATTAAAATTCGATATCACATGTGCATCTTTGAGATGAGTAGTTGCACCAAAGCGTTGCCTACGTTGCGTTGTCGCTGTCATTTCTGTCACGGCACTTGTGTGGTTCTGTTTCACATTAATGACGTAAAAAAAATGGATTTTTTTTAATATACTTCAAAAGTCGTAGTTCACATTGAAGCCACACTTAATAGGGTCGAATGTATATGCAATGTAAATCTTGTGTTTCGTGATTTGTCATTGCATATCACTTTTAAAGAGGTCCATATATATTTTTTGTAACTTCTCTTTAAAATCTTTTATTTTAATATCCTGTCAGACACGTTTGAAATGAGTATACAAATAATATGTAGTTTTAACATAAAACCAGTTATAATGTTTTTTTTTTATAACATTTATGCGAGAATACTAGAGTTACCGAGACGAATGTAATGATCTTTTAATAGTAGAAGTATATCTAGTGTATTCGAAGATATAAGGTAATAAAAATGACTACAAATATACAAACATACACGCGAAAATATTACATTTTCTTCGCAATCAGTCAAATAGACGGCAGCCCATGCTGGTGAAATAATACAACACGAGCTTATCGCTTTACTTGAATTACGAAGACTGTTAACGACAGAATTGATTTTGTATTTGTGATATTTTACTTTTTATATGAGAAGAACATGGTTTTCGTTTAATTACGTTATGCATTATATAATACTATATGTAATATAGTTACTGACGATTTACTATTTACAGGATTGTGCTAAATTATGAAAAAAATAATATAGCTAAATGTCGAGTTACAGGGTCGGGGTACCCGTAAAGACAAAGTTATTTTTTATTCTAAATAATGAAAAGTAAGGGATAAATTCAAAAAGTTTCATTTAATATTTTAAGAAAAATGTTCCTATAAAAAATAAGATATAATGGAGTGAATTATGAATAATACATCCCACCAAAAAAATTTTCGTGTAAAATGTTGCCAAGACGAGACCATTTGACACGCACGTTCAAAAAGTTATTAGATCTCATGTAAAGACAAGCTTCTAACTATACATCCCCTAACTCTACAAAGCTTAACTTCCCAATGTATGCACTTTGGTCAAACTATGTGGCTTGGCCATTTCACTACATTGACATTGGCGTATAGTGAAAAATTTATTCACTGTTCTTTACTTTTTTTTTGTTATAAAATAGTTCTTGTACGGTAACGAAACGGCCACATATTTTGACTAAGGTGTAGAGTTTATGAAGTTAGGCTTTGTAGAGTTAGGGGGTGAAGAATTAGAAGCTTGGCTCCACATGAGATCTGATAACTTTTTAACAGTGAGGGTCACATTGTGTCGTCTTAGCAACATTTTACACGAAAATGTTTTTGATGGGATTTCACTTCTTTTTGTAAGTTGCTTAGTACAATATTTTTTTTTTTTGGAGTGTATTTCTTGCACATTAGAGACACCTTTTTTATAGCCCACATTTTTTGTTTACAAAGGGTTACACTACTATTTTATTACATTATTTTTTTTTTATTATTTATAAAGGATCCCTTTATATCAATTTTCAGACCTTTAGTGTCAAAATTTGCGGAAGTCTCATACAACTTCCATCTCCTATTTTAAGGGATTGGGGGATAAAAGTTATAAGTTTTAGAATTTTTTTGTTGTTTGTGTACTAATACTAGCTAACATACCAAATTTCAGCTTTCTAGGATATTAGGAAGTACCTTAAGAATTTTGATGATCATCAGTGAGTCAGTGACGTAATCAGGGCTTTTTAGATATCAATGAAATTTGAAGTATAAGAGCTATGCCACTAAAACTTATTTGCTTAATAAGTCTGCTATTGATAACACATCTCGAGTATTTTGTTTACCTAGTATAATCCAAACTAAAGTTATGAGGGTTCAAAAAAACGACAAAGTGCTTCACGAAAATCTTGTGTAGTGGCCCTTGCGTTTCGTTTGGCTCGTCTCGGCGGGGGCACTACCTTGTCCCCTGATATAAATAAAAAACCGGCCAATCGCTGGTTGGACCACGCGTAGTGTAGGTTCCATACTTGCTCGTCACAATATGTGGACTTGGAAGGGGGCGTTTTTATTTGATACTCTGAACCTAATAATGGAGTTGACGGTTGAACGGCTAAAACGACTAAAACTGGACCCACATAAGACTGGCGTTAAAAACGTTAGGATTTTATATTTCCATAATTTTAAATGGTTCTAAATGGTTTAAAAAGTTATCCAACGATATTGCACAGCATTGGATGGGATGGGAAATGCACCCAAATGTATCCCAACTTTACGTGTAGAAGATGTACCCTAAATATTTTATTTTCAATATTTTATTTTCAATATTCTATTTCAATATTCTATCGCTTTGCCGGCGTTATTTATATGTTTAACCATACCAAATTACAGCTTTCTAGTACTGTTAGTACTTGAGTTAATTCGCTGGTAGACAGACTTATGAAAATGGCGAATCTATAAGGGTTCTTTGTTGACAACAGAGTCCTAAAAATACCCAAATAGTAAGTTTCAAGAGAGAGAGAGGGACAGAGTGAGCGAAAGTCGTATGGAGGGGGTAATGCTTTTTAGGGTAATGCTTTTTAGGAAAAATGTCCAGCTCGATATAATGCTGAGTTCAACTTTATTTCTTTTTGGGTCTGGCAACCTTTCTTGTGGCCGAATGCTGGCCAAAGTAATCTTATTGTACGAATCAGATTATTTTTATGACCTCGTTTTTTGATCGGCGAGGGTTTATCTATATGATTTATATATGTAAGACGATGTGTAGGGCGAACACCTGTGTTTGTACTTTTGTACTTGTCCATATGTACATTGAGTTATTTCATATGTATGATCACTATGGGTTTGATAATTATTTATGATTGTCGTAATTAAGAAGGTACATTTTGATTTTAGTTAAATGTTATTATTGTAAATGCATATTTTACGGATTAGGTGTGCATAATTATTAAATAATTATTTATAACGTGCAAATCATAAATAATTGCAATGGTGTTTTATACAAGTTTTCGTATTTCGATTTTAAAATATAATTTCCAATTGTAATTTCAGTTAAATTGAGTATTTTAATATGTAGTAGCAGCAGAAAATTACATATTTTTATTGATAAACATAAAAAAGATAGCCAAGAATGAATAATAAATTACAAAAGGTTCAAATTTCTTGAAACATTTTTGAACTTAATTTTTAGTCAATTTTCTGACCTTAATAAAGAATTCTTTGGTGATTGAAAAGTAGAAATCTACTATATATTTTCATTGTTTTTTGGTGAATAGATCATCGAAATGAAAATTAGGAATATTTTATAAAAAAATCCAATTAAAATTATTACAATAAAAAAAAATAGTCGTCTTGAGAAATAGTTATTGAATGAAATATTAATTGAAAAAAATATCCAAGAAATATAATAGACGTTTTAAACATTATTAGTTTGAGAGATGATAGATATATATAGTAATAGTTCTCTTATGAATAAAAAAAAACTTGCTACATTGTTTGATATGTCAAATTAACACATTATGATATATTCCATATATTTTAAAGGAATACCTCGATAAAGAAATTTAAAATCATATATAAAATTTTCAAATCATAATTAGAAAACTGTAATCATACTACAGTTCTCTAATAACCTTTGCATTAGTCACTCACCTTGCAGTTCACACTTAGCCAATTTCCTAGTCCTTTCCACCTGCTAATAGCAAATTTTGCTATAACATTTTAAGCAAAGTATGAAATACGTGGCTTAGACGTACCTAACGAGGCGCGCGCCGGTCAGCCATAGGTAATTTTAATGGGACATTTCCGCCGATCGCCGCGTGCGCGGGCGGGGCCATTAAAACTTGATTTTTCAGGGTCGCGACGCGTGCCGCCCGCAAATTGAACCTATTACGCGCACTGCAAAGACATCTCGTCCCGCGTCATGTCGTGTCGCATCCCCTAACGACACGTGTGATTTAAAGCAAGGGCTGACGGCTCGAAGATAGTGCATGCTCTTTATAGCGGATAGTTATTTTTAATATAGAAATATCTGAATGAATGCAACCACACGAAGAGATTAACTTTATTTTTGACTTAACACTGGGATTGATTAGTAGACGATAAATCCTAATAACGCCCAGGTCGATAACCTCGGTGCCGGGCGCGTGCGTCATGCACTGGGATTTAATTTATGTTGCGCCTTGCACCTAATAGAGTTGAGAACCTCTCGCCTTAGTAGCGCGCAAGACACCTCCTAGGGCTCGGAAATTGCGTGCACTTAATTAAGTAATACCTACTTCCAACTATATTTAAGTATTAAATTAAAACGTGAGGCGGTGGTTCAGTGTTAAAGGCGTCGCCCTTGAACCACAAGTTACTGGATCCGACTTTAATCACGGGTGAATTCATTAGTGAAGTTCTAAGTTGAGTAAAACTAGACCGTTCGCTCAGCCAGTTCTTGACGTTGTTATTGTATTCGTGATTGGGTTGGTTTGCAGTTCCCAACCCGATTTTTTTTTTGCGTTAATACGAAACTATATTATCCTTGAGTGGTGTAAGTCATTTTCGGTTCTGAAAAGTGATATTGGCCTCTGACTCCACCCACGTATTTATAACTTCTTGATATTCAATCTCATTTTGATAGAATTTTAGATAGTATCGCTACTACGACGTGGCAAAGGATATATATCAGCTTTCCTTCTAGCTTCAATTCATTTTCTATAGTCTGAAATTTCGATCTGATTTCCTAATTATAAATGAAGTAGGAGTCACACCTTTATATAAAGACATAACTGTATTTCATTTTGCAACAAATCCAGAAAATACTTTGACTAAATTTGATCGGCTTGTTACAAATGCGTTTGTGTGGTTACCCAAACAAGGGTATAGGACTTTGGTTTTTATTGTTTTAATTATAAGTCTTATGAAATTTATAAAATATTTTCCTAATACGTTAGTAATAACATGGCTTCTCTTAGTACAATTGGAGTAAGTAAGTTGTAACTTGTAAGTCAATATAGTACTCGGTTAACAACAAAGTGTCAAGGGAAATTCAGTTGAGTAGTCTAGCAGTGGGGATATTCGGCTATCGATGAAGTAAGTTCCTTATAAGCCGGGATTTATACTGTAAACATAAGCCGAATTGTAATCAGAATTAACGCGGGACCGGGATCAAAAACAAGAACGATATTAGTATAAAAATCAAGAGCGGTAGTGGGCGTAAACTAATAACATAGAAATTAGGGAACATACCCATACTACGTGACCCGTTTACGGGGGTCTTCAAAATACTACGATTAGTCACAGGACGGGGAGGGGCTTAAGGCTTTATCACGTAGTCAGAGAATTTTCGCTTTTCCGGAGATATATTCAAATTATGACGCAGCGTTTAGCACTTTTAAAACTCACAGATGGCAACACTAACGCAAATATGCCGGGACGCCAGCTGATTTAAAACTGATAGTTTTGTACTCATTAAAAATGATGTCCTTATATAGTATTCTAATTGTAGTAAAACGTAAGTACATGTTACAATATGTTTTTACATAAGTTTTTTCTCGTTGATTATATTAACTTTCTGTTAGCAAAAGAAAATGATTTAAAATCATATTTATGAATTACTACGTGAAAACTATGGGTCTCAACATATACTACAGTTGGTCACCGAAGGGGGGGGGGGAAGTTGTAAAATATGGGTCACGTAGTATGGGTATGTTCCCTTATTGCATGTACGCGAATGAAAAAGACAATGACAAATACAACATAAAATAACAATAGTATTGTACACGAATGACACTGTGAAGCTTGTAAATGAAGCGATTAATAAGTAATTGAGAACGACAATGGGATCAGAAACAAAAGCTGAACGGCACGAGGACCTGGGTACGGGCTGAGGTTGAAGATGAGGATAAGACGGACATCGAGACAGACAAAGGGAGAAGAACTTGAATCTAGACAAGGACCGGGATCGAAAAAATGATGGAAAGAGAAATCGTTCTCTCAGATGGTTAAAAAAATTAAAAAAGAGCTGCTGTCTAAGTCTAACGCGACATAAAAAGAACGTGAGGAGGTGTAACCTTGACAGTGGCGCCCGCAAGCATTAAAATATGGTGCTTTATTTTGTATTCTGAATACGTGTATAGGTAATATTATAGGTAAGTATGTACTATTATATAAATCACTACATTAGTATAAAGTACGTAATGTATTCATTTCATACACGAGCACGACGTATGCGGCATGGAAAACTCATCATTGTCGATCACCAAGTCGTTATATCTCCTTTTCCTTTGTAGCGATTTTTCAGGAACGTAATTTCATGAGCGACACATCGAAGTTGGTCGCGCAATATGAAGAAAGTTGCTGGAATCTGTTATAAGTTACGTCTCGTTCTACGCCGGAGTTCAAAAGAAGCAAGTTGCCGCTGCTGTGCTGAGAATTTTTATAATTTTCATCTTTCAGGAGTTTTGTATGGCGAGACTTTGACGCGAGGTATGTTTTTATTTTGTCGTGTTGTTTGTTGTTCGCCTGTTATCGAATTCGCAATTGGCAAATACATACAAAGATGCAATTTATGAATTGTGCGTTGAGTTAAGAAAATTTGGAAAAAATGCAACGGTCGTTTTGATTTTTTATCACATTTTTATCAAATCGCTTTTTTTTCTGATTATCGATTCTTAATAAACTGTTCAATGAGCCACAGACTTCATGTTTTAAGTAAATACAGGTCACAATTGGATGACAACACAATATTAACTTACATTAATTGAAGAATTGCGTGTGCAAGAGAGAGAAAAAAGGAGAAAAACAGAAAAAATATATTTGAACAGTATTTATTATACTTATCATGTTTTCAAAATAGACTTAAAGTATAAAATATCTTCTGCTACATTAACTCACCATATTGTCTTGAAAAATTGCAACTGAATTTTTATTGAGGGACCAGCATTGGACTTAAAGTAGAATGAAAGCAGAAAAACTTAGAACGGAATAGATTTTTTGACTTAGCTCCAATTTCGTACAAAATCCTGATCGAAATTAAACCAAAATAGGTATTTAATACGTGTCCGTGAACGAAATCGATAGAGGTACAAAAAACAAAATGGGAATTGGTATTAAGAGATGGATTAGATTTACAATCGAGAATGAGGCCACACCAAGAGAGTGGAACCGGAGTTGAAAACGAGAGCGGTATCACGACTGAAAGAGATACCGCCCGATATAAAAGACGAAAGAACAAATTCAATCTGAACGTGGGCGGAGTCGTGAGCAAAAGTTGGCTTCATCATAAATACTGATTGTAGTGATTAGCATTTTCCGATAACTAGCGGTGGAGAACATGTTGTACATTCTAAAAATATCGGCAGTAAGTTCGATTGGTGACGCTTCGTTCGCATCCGGCTTACGTTTATTTAACTACTGATAAATTAACCGGGCGCCTGTCGCTGGCGGGCGGCGCGGGCGCGCGGGCGCGCGGGCGGCGCTGATTCATCATCGCGCCCCAAACGAGACCTCGCCGGGCGCGGGCGGCGGATCGCGGAATATTAAACAAGCGCGTCGGAGACAAACCGAGTTCATTTGTCATCGGGGATCCCTATCGGACGAATCTATTCGGCGAACGTAATTTTACAGTCGGCGTAATCGCGTTGTTTCTCGACGCGGGAAAGCCGCTCGAGTTAATAGTTTAATGGAGACAGATTTGTGTAAACGAATGCTCGTCTCGGTGAGTTCGGCAGATCGATGCCGTCACCGGAACGGTCCGTTCAGGGGGCGCCGGGCAGACCTCACTCGACGACGGGAAACTTTAAATATTCCCATGAAATCGTTTTAGTCACATTACTCACGATACAAGAGTACCTAAAATCTTTGGACTTTTGACAAACCTATGACCTGATTGATGTCGGTGTGCCTGTTTTTTTTAATTACCCCAATATCGAGATATACCCATACATAGTGGGAAATGCAAAAGCATATGAAATGACACACTTAATACACTTAACATCAAAGCTAAGACTAAGTACGTTATATAACTTTTTATTTCATTTATTCACTATTACCGATGTTATCCCTACCTGAAGCTTAAATTACTATTAAATTTTAGTCCACTCTTTAATGACACTGAAAGAGAACGCCGATAAATTTTGAACTAGAAAATGTGAAAAGCAATATTTTGTTCTTTACGAGAGTGAAATCATTATTATTCTGAACATCTCTGAAGTTTTGGGCCTTCCTGTATTGTTTTGAGTCAAGTTTATTTTCTGTTCCTTTCATGTACAGTAATTAAAGACTAGTCTGTTGTTAAGTTCTTATACATTCTAGATTTGTAGAAATAGTATCGAAAATAAGGACAGAAGTATAAATATTCAAGGTTTTCAGTAATAACTCTTTAAATAAGTCGTTTTGAATTGTATAAATGGTATCTAAATTTGATCGAGATATTTATGATTGAGATACATATTTTCATTTGAGTATTTTAAATGCGTTGTATTGCAATTACCATCTTATTAGCAAATATGCAGATTAGTGTTTATTTGATGTACCAAATTCAGTTCGCTTTGTCTATGAATTTTAGGTGCAGTAAGAATTGAAGGACACTAAATAGCTTCGGTTTTAAAAATGTTATTAATCATGATAACTAAATTTTTGATTCCTTGCGTACAAGCAACTCCGGAATGAGGTGCATTTTCCTTTTAAAACAACTTATAATATTTGAAATTTTATGTTGCATATATTAATTATACAATATTTGCCCAAACAAATTAGATTTTTACAGTCTGTAACCTGTTCTGCAGGTCTTGTACTAAAAGGATTTCAGCGTCGAAGTAGAAATCGAAGTCATAAATCGTCATTATAGGATGTAGGACGTCGCTGCTCAGGCGCGGTGATGGATGGCCGGCGCGGGCGGCGCGGCCTCTCCGGCCCCGTAAAGCGCGTGCACTCATAAAATTCGATAGCTCTCAATATTACTTTCGACCGCTTCATGAATTAAAACGACGAGATCCAAAAAAAATAGATAACTTGACCAATTCAAAAGATGATTCTGCCACAGAAAAAACTTAAACAGTAAGAAAAGGCTATTATTTTATGTTGAAAGAAAATGAAGAAAGTTATATTGATGACTTTTTTATTACGATCATTAATTGAGGTTTTTCACTTAATACAAAGAAGTATAATACCGTTTTAAGTGATTAAATTCTTAAGTAATAAAATTATTTCAACTATCGGTCATAATCTTGTTAGGTAGTAGTTTAACTTTCGTTCAAAGAAACCGACTCAATAAAAAAATGTGGCAAATTGCTTATACAAAGATAACCATTAAATAAATTTTGGCAACATCACATCTATTTTATGCTCTAAAGTAATTAGTCTATTGCCACTTTTAATAATAAAGATATTATCAGTTTCCAACTCAGCAGTTTCATCCGCCAGAACGTTACCTCTAATTTAGGTCCTTTATTTTGTGAATCGGCCTCCAGGCGTTAGCGGTTAAAGCGTTGATTTTCGCTTTTTACCAAACCGAAGTAGTCCATTGAAAAGTTACATTTGGGGTTGCGTTTTTTAGAGGACGTAATTTTATTTTTGTGATGTGTGGGGGGGGGTCAGTGTAAAGCTAAAAACAAGTTTGTGGGGTCGCCACCCTTGTCCCACGGCCGCCATCTTGAAAATAGGGGTTGAAATGGTATTTACGATATATCTCTTAAACTATTTATTTGATAAAAAAAATTTGTTAACATTTTTTGTTACAAATTAAATTCTCTACAACTTTGGTCCAGTAACTTTTTGTCGTATAACTATAAATAAAAAAGTTATAAGCGAAAATCTTCAGAAATTCGAGAAAAAATTTATATTTTCGATTTAACTTTTTTTTTTATCATTTTACGAAAAAATGATATCTGACCATTTTTGTAGATCGTTTTTTGAGGAACAACTTTCATTCGCATCATTTTTTCATTAAGTCAATAGTTAAGGTTTTACAGCGCTCCGAAGTGAGTACTATTTTTCAGTACTCTTAACTATACCTATATTATACGTGTGTACCTATAATATGTCATCAGTTATTGATTGTTTTTATTTTTTTTTTACTTTATTATTATAATTTTTTTAATTCTAAATTTTGCAATATTATTAATAATTAAATATTGACTCTTTTCCCCACCACCCACGAGGTAGAGTCTAGAGGCGCGTTTTTTTTTACGTGGTATCCCCAATAGGCATAATCCACGGTGATTTTCTAAATTAGAACTACTCCGTCCTCAGTCGTTTCGATGGACCAGGCTGCGGCTCAGCATCTGATCGGGTTTCTGAATTAAATACCAGTGGGAGAACTGGAGAAGGAAGGGGAGTTAATGTTGGCGATTCATCATCAAAGTCATTTTCATTTATTAATTGAAGCTTCTAAAATTGATCTTTTGCAAATGCAAAGGAAACTGTGGAGCGATGTGTGGATGCCGAAAGCAGGAATGAAATGTTCTGCAGGTATGCTTCCATTGTTCTGGAGACTTGCAGCAACGTAATGGAACTCTCAGAATAATAAATGAGAATGAGCGATGATGAACACCAACTCTCAGATTACTGGATATTGCGCCTCTAATCAGCGTGAATAATTATCAATAATATTGAAAACGGTAAAATAAAAACAATCAATAACTGATTATATTATAGGCAAATATTATAGTATAGTTAAGAGTACTGGTATCACTCGAGCACTAATAAATAACTGACTTAATGAAAAATGATACGAAAGCTTCCTCTGATAAATGGTCAGAATCATTTTCGTAAAATGAAAAGTTAAATCGAAAATATAATTTTCGAATGAAATTTATAATTTATTTATAGTTACGACAAAAAACAAAGTTGTAAAAATTTAACAAATTTAATTAAAATAAACATCGTAAATTATCAACTATTTTCAAGATGGCGGACAAGGGTTACGCTTGCTTTACACGCAAAAACATAAAACCCGTCTAAAACGCAAGGTAAACCTAAAAATGTAACATTTTAATGGACTAAAGTTTTAATGCAAATTTTACTATGTAATACAAATATATACGTAACAGTCGTATTTTGTTTTGATTCGGCTACTTCACAGCCGATCTAAAGGCAGCAAAAAACGAAAATTCTAATTGATCAATTAAAAGGTAGCTTTGAAGATGTGGTTTGGAATGTCTATCAAACCTTACTGTTAACATTTAAGAATCGCATTTTTTATTTTAAGCCAATAAGTTCTAGTGGTGACGAACTATTTCTTACACGACTGTGTAATACATCGGAAAATATGTGTTGTATTTTAATGATCGATACACAAGGTCAACAATAAATTAATTATTTTTCTTTATGTTAAGTAATCATACCGGCGCTGCACGGAGGTTGAGCGCGCCGGCCGCTCGCGTTGCCGATAACAATTTCACGTATTGTCCGCGTATTTAATCAAAAGTTTCCGCGTCGCCGGCTCTCAGAATTAAATTCGCCGCGTGCTCCCGCAGGCTGCTCGCCGCTCCCGCTGCAATACCGGAGCGGCTTTTATCGACAACGGCTCATATTATTGAGCACTTCCCATTGTTTGTTGTCGGCTTTTTTTTTTTTTGGTAAAATAATTCTTTGTGTGTCGTGGGAATTTTTACTCTGTTTCGTTCCGGAAGTGATTCGTACACGTTGTGTCGGTTTGAAGCCGCAATATTTTGCAGTGCTATTTTTGTTGGTTTTTGTTAACTGCACTGTTAAGCAACATTCTGCTGTAATCCACACTTTATTTCAGGTAGATGGACTTGACCCGATCGGTGGTGCCCAATGGTTGGAAGCATTGCCGTTGAACCGGCAGATGTCTTCAGACTTCATTTCCATATGTTTCCACAATGACAATATTCACACATACACAACAAAAACAATACAATATTTCCACATGTTTTCAAACTCCATATCCGAGTTCAGTCGTCTCACTCCGCAGTGTTCACCCCGACCCGAACATACCACGCCCCGAGCAGTGGTATGTTAAGAGTAATTAAAAACTCTCCCAGTATCATATTGTTCTTCGTATCGGTCTATCCATACCTGTCTTACCTTCTTTCGAGGTTGTAATCCTGTGTGCTTATTATAAAAATAACGAAATTTATTAAAATGCTATACTAAAGATATTTTATTACATACAAAAGGAATAAGACACTTGTTTTATTTTGAGTGTTTAAAACTATAAATTTCTAATTTTAGTCTTTCTAAGTCTTCTTTATGGGCTTTTGACGTGATAACGTCTTATAAATCGAAGAACACCTGCTGCAGGCACGAAAAAGCATGATTCACTGTCGCGTTCCGCCTGAGCCGAGCGTGCGAGCGATCTCTCTTCCACTCCATCGGCCGATGCGTTCGAGTCGAAGAGAGACAGCGGCTGCACACAACCCACGCGTGAACTGTTTTATCAACTGTTTATAAAGTGAAATGAAAAGTTAACGAGGTTTCCATTGTTTATTACAACAACAATTGCGACAAGTGATAATAATTTAATTCAATTCATAAAACTATGCAATTTTTCGTCAATGTTTTCTTATGACGTTATTATGTAAAATTGTCGCTCGTAAACCGACTTTACAGACAACCAATTTTTTTACCATTCTTGTTATCCATTATCATTCCTATTACAGTTTCGTTCACATTTCAATTTCTTCCTCAATTTCCTCAATTTAGTATAATTCCGACCGACATCGATATCGCTCATTATGATGATTTTATAAGCCAAATTGGTAAATTAGGAAAAATATGTATAAATGTACCTTATTAAAAATATGGATAGGACGACAGTAATTTTTGTATTCGTCATGTAGTTTATTTCAATAGGCCACTATCGCATAGTGCGTTTACAAAGATCGCTGTATGACCCTAAAGCCTTTTATGTTATTTTTGATTTGTCTCTATCGGGCGAAAAATTGTCATCGTCTAGTACTATGACTACATACGCTACTTCGCCACCGCCGTTGGATATCGTCATAAATTACTTTTATTTTTTTGAGTAAAAACATTCATGTAGACTGTCTAAAAAACCGGAGCCTTCACCAACATTTGAATGTAAACAATGGGGCTTAGTTTCTTTTAATCCTGATAGCGATACATAGGCATTTCAGACCTTATTCAAATCAATTGAATTTACGCCACTCAACTTAACCTCCAATTTTACGCCTCCGAAGGCCTTAAAATATTAAAACTGTGTCTGAAAATCGGAATTTTCATTAAACGTTTTAAATTTATTCAAAATTGCACCTCAGACCTTATTCATTCAAAAAATTATTTTCTCAGAATAATGACACATTTTATCTTTAGCTTATAATAAAAGTCTATATTCTAATGTTTATATTTTGTTGTTAATGTTCATGCTGTTAACTACTAATACGATAGGATTTTTTTTAATAGTTTTATATTAATGTTGTTTCTTAAAGCAAATTTTAACACGTCATTCTTACTCCCAATCAAAAACTGAAAGACTACAAGATTCTCACATAACAAGTCCTTATCTATTTTGCCTGCTTTGAAGATGAACTTCGGAAATCCTCTTTTACTTTGCCCTTTTGTCCTGAATAGAACTTACATTTCAGGAGTCATTATTGCACGCATACGACTAGTTACGCACAGTTACCAGAGCGCGTGCGCCATCAGGCGACATTGAGCGCATAGGCTGTATGATTTTCATACCAAGTTGTTTGATCAGAATTTGAGTGAAATGGTGTACTTCAAGATAAACAAAATAGTGAATTTAAGATCAGACACCCATAATTTAATCCTAATACACATTATTAGATTTTGAATTATTTGAACAGATTTATTTATTAATAAAAATAAAAACGAAAACAATAAAATAAATAATTAAATTTTGAAAATAACAATAAATAAAAATTTTCAATAATGTCAATTTTTACTATCAATGCGACGTCTGAAATATTTAAATCGTTTTAAACATTTAATCTATAATTGTTTTGGTTTTAGATATATATTTTATATTAAATTTGCTCACTCAAATATCGATAGTATAGTTAAGCTTCACCACGGTCGACGGAAGGATCGTAGGGAACACGTTACTTGCAAATAAGAAGATTTAGTAATCTCATGTAACTTTTCCAATCAATGTATCTGCATATTTTAATGTGTTGACAAACATGTTGACGTAAATTTTTTACACAAAAAAAATGGTTGTATTTAGTAAGACGTGTAATTATTTCTTTATTATATCAATTTTCAATGCTCGATAGTCTCTATAAATTAAAGACGATAAGTCGCAAATTAATGACGGGTTATTAAATTTAATTTGTAATAATTATTTACCATTTATAAAATACAAATTAATAATTGTTCATTAACGAAAAAATTCCATGTACCTGAAAAACTAACCTATATAATTTATTATAATAAATTGTTTGTCATATTTTATGAACAAGGTTACCATTTTAAAAATTCATAATAGATATTAAATAGCAACATTATGTTATATTATGGAGACAAGTGATGCGGTGCTGCTTATTTATATATTATACAAATGCGACCATCTTTGACGCGTCGCAAGCAGCGATACCGCCTAAAATTGTATTTCTAATTCGGGACTGGAAATTAAAGCCTGTATAAAAATTAATGATTAAAAATAAAATACACGTTCAAAATCTTTTGTAAATTTTTTAATTGCTTTATGTAGCTATTGCATTATAATAAAGCGATGGCACTTACGTACTATATCTACAGAGATTTACGTTAAATTTCAAGACATAAACTATAATAAATGCATAATAATAAAAAAATCAGGTCATTTAAAAGCAGATTAAACAGTTATGCCCTGTTTTTGTACTCCTGTTAATAAAACACTAGATTGTATTCTAAAATTTGAAATATATGTAACATGAAAATAGAATTTAAAAGAATTTGCTATTCAGGTTACCAGGCTCGGTTCTAGTTTGATAATTGATCTTCGTGATGAGTATTTCCTTCAAGATATAAGACTAATTATTCATTTCTTGCTAAGTGTTAGCTTGTATTTTTTAAAGTCCTACAAAGTTTGCCACCATACTTACATTATGGCCTCTATCCTCCTCAATCAGCCAAAATAGCTGTTTTCTTAACGCGCTCATCTATACTAATATTATGAATGGGAAAGTTACTAAGTATGGATGGTTGGATGTTTGTTGCTCTTTTACGTAAAAACTACTGAATGGATTTTGATGACACCGTACAATAATATATAGCTTACACATCAGAATAACACATAGGCTATAATTTATAAGGATATAGTGTGAATTATCAAAAATAAAACGATAAGTGTCAAGTAAGTATGAAAAAAATCAGTCATCTGCGAGCTATTCTGGCGTGCACCGCAAAAACCATTGGAATTACACGTATATAATGTACAATGGAAATGTTTATCTTAAATAGTCCTACAAAAAAGCCTGGGACAGCATATATCTATCTTTTATGTGTAAGCCATTATCCCCAAAATAGTGAACCATAAATAGAATAATAATCGATAACTTATTTCTAATGTACATTTGGTAGTAACAAATTGATCCTTATATCAAAATAAGTACTTTTATCGAATTTGGTGTTTAAAGTAGATAAACTTTTTCTTTTACACTACATCATTTGGTCAAATATTTGAATAATTATGACGATAAACAAGCGAGTGCGCGATATTATGGTGAGGTTCGGCGGCAGGGTCAGACCTTAAAGGTAGCAGGCATATATTTGAGCACGCCATGTTTTCTCACGGCCAGCTCGTGACATGCTCACGCGTTTCTAAATCGCAAAATCTGCATGTTCATACAGACTGAAATAAATCGTTTAACATAGTTTATAGGAGTATATTGCAGTAGCTACCTATAACTTTTGCATTACCATCAATCATCATATACTTCCGTACCTATCTATCCTTACAAACTATAACGTTTATAATACCTATAATACATATTGGTGAGATTATCATAAAAAATAATTAGTTTCAACTTACATACATTACAAACTATAATTGTTCGAACACTTAACTGGAGAATAGCTGGACCGATTAGTCATTTTAATTAATAGTGACGTAATGTGTAAACTGAAATGCATAAAAAATCAGTATTTATGGATTATGTTTATCTTCCAACAATTTTTAAGCGGTCGCTTTATATTGCTTTAAAAAACATCAGCCATGTAAACGAAATAGCTACGAATATATAGGGGCTGTGGTTATATCATCAATATGTATAAATTGGCCCTATAAAAAAAATTTCCTTATGCACAAAATGAAAGAATTCATTTTGTGCCTACGCGGGTGGAGTCGCGAGCAAAAGTTAGTCATCCTATAAATTTCTAAGTCAATTTAGTGCCGGTTTTACGAAGAACAAAGCGGCTTAACTATCAATCAGCTCATTTGCTTATTATGCTAATTTTTTTCTTTGCACAATCATGTATTTGCCCGGACTAGTAACAGAAAAATAGATAGTGTAATAATAAGTCGCGGAATTTTTTTTTCGTATTTTATAAGTAAAAGTTACAATAAAATTTCTTTGGTCGCAATGTTTTTATATGGTTTGTTTTGATACCATTGAATAGACGTGCTTAAGGTCATAAATGACACAACTGGACTGTATTTTACCTGGTTTATCTTATTTTACCATGAAGATAGTGTGATTTACATTAAAATGATTGTGAACATGTTAACGGTCGCGATGATAGTGATGTGCCTTGTGTTGCCGCACGCTGCTCACCTTTGTTGAGTAGAGATGTGTTCAACAGATGATATTTTAAAAAAGAAAAATGAAAACAAAAAATGGTGTCCCATCATTTTTTATTGTTTTTCTGTCTATCAAAAGAGTGAATCTAACGTAGAATTACGATGCATTTTGAAGTTTTATAACAAAACAAGGATAAAATGCGACACAAGCCGTGAAAAAAAAAAAACTTTGACGTTAATGGACTTAATGCAGTGTCGATAAGAGTAGCGCAAAACTGGCTTAAGCGTTTTCAGTCCGGTAATTTTGATGTTAAAGATGAACTTCGCTATGGTCAACCGATAAATTCGATGCCATTTTGAAAAAAACAGAGAATGATCACCGTTCTTACGACATCGCTGAAAAGTTAAGAATTGTCCACAAAACAGTCTTGAACCGTTTGAAAAAAGCTAGATATACAAAAAAGCTCAAATATTGCTTAATGAAAGAAATCTAATGAACCGTGTACTCATTTATAATTCTTTATTGAAACGCATTGAATTCGAACCGTTTTTTAAAAAAATATCATTTGTGATAAAAAATGGATTATCTACGACAAGAACGTGCGAAAAAGATTTCAGAAACTTTAACAAAAACGATATTTCAGATCCATATCCTATTCCGAGAATTGAGGATTTGATAATAAGCAAAGCTAAATATTTCATTAATTAAATTTTTTATCTGGGTACTAGCAGATGGTAGTAAGCGAGAAGAATAGGCTGCAGACCGATAAGACCTCTTCAAAGTTATTCGAATTTTGTGTTTTACCGTAGGGGTTAAGACGAGTCCGGCCAACTTTCAGAGTAAGAGAGTTAGCGAAGAGTGAGTTAATCTCTCCAAAACGAAATTGAACGCAGTATTGTAATTAGAGAGGTCGGTGAGTGTGAAGAATTTAAGATCATTTGTAAGTCTCACGTCCTCATAGTTCTCATATAAAGAAAATTAAACACAAATTACTCAATCATTAATAAAATTGTTAAAAAAGGGTAATAATTTTCTTTGCTTAGAAGAATGTCAATCTGCATTTGAAATGCTAAAGAAACATTTATGTAATCCTCCAGTCTTAAAGCACTTTAAGAAAGACGACGATAATGTAGTAACTCGGTTATGTTATTTGTGGATGCTAGCGACAAAGTATCAGGTGCATTATTGATGCAAGGGGAGAACGAGATGAAGAAGATGCAACCCGACGCTTCGCGAAAGTCGAGCGACTTAGAAAGTAAATATTCTGCGACAGAACGTGAAAGGTTAGGAGTTTTATAGGCATTGAAATATTTTAGACTTATATTTACGGGATGACACTGGGAGTAGTAACAGATCAGGAGGCAGTATGTTCGTTAAAATGGAATAAAGACGTTAAGGTTAGCTAGATGGGCACTTTGTTTGAAAGAGTATGTTTTAAGATTATACGTATATCGAATTGTCTAAACGTAGTAACCGATTTTCTTTCTAGGAATCCACTTAAAGAGAATAATGAAGTAAAGTCAATAGAGTAGAAGATAAAATTAGCGTTGTATAGGATTTCAGAGGATACTTTAGTAGAAAAGCAGAGCGGTGACGAATTGTGTAGGTTTGCTGTAAAAACGTTAGGCAGGGATGGAGGTAGATATAGAGATTTTTCTGTGAAGGATCGAGTTTTATATTAAAAAAACAAATTGGTTGGGACAAAGGAAAGAGGTAACAGTTAGCTACCTCTTGTTACAAAACCACTTGTTACATACACCTGCGTGTATGTAACAAGAGATTTTGAAATAAATACACGATGAACCTTAGTCAGG
Source organism: Eumeta japonica (assembly GCA_005406025.1). NCBI lineage: Eukaryota > Metazoa > Arthropoda > Insecta > Lepidoptera > Psychidae > Eumeta > Eumeta japonica. The sequence goes on along the minus strand of BGZK01000808.1, from coordinate 114,516 downwards.
GGGGTATTTTGGCTTAACCAAAACGTTGGGAAAATTAAGAGAAAAATGTTTCGTGAAGAATGCGGAGAAAGAAGTGGAAACATACGTCAGATCATGTTATATGTGTTAGGAAAGAAAGAAAGTGAGTAATCAGGCTAGATTACAACCAGTTTTAGTACAAGGCCCTATTAGAAAAGATTGGTATTGATAGGGCCCATTAAAAGGTCTATACGCGGTAATGAATACATAATAACTATTGTAGAATATGCCTCAAAATATATTATTACAAAAACCATTTCGCGAGTTAACTGCTGAAGAGATATCGATTTTTCAAACAAATGAAATATTTTGTAAATTTGGTTCCGTAAAGAAAATAATATGCGATTGAGGGATTGTTTTTTGTTCAAGAATTGTGAAAGACACGATTGGAGCATTTTAGGGCAATGTCGCGATTCACTACTGCATTTCAATCGCAAACACATGGTATTTTAAGGAGATTTTATGGAACCTTTTTGCAATTATCATCGATGTACATTGAGAGTACCCAAGGTGTACGTTTTTGCCGTTAGTAATATTTTCATATAATTTAACTATACAGAGTACTACTCGGATGAGTTCATATGTATTAATGTACGGCAAAGAGCCAAACTTCCCTTTAGTTAATATTCAATTAAAAAGCACAATTAGATCTTATAATAACATGGCTCAGAGACAAGAATTAGTGAATAATATTATTAATAAGGCTCTTGGACGCATTAGAAACAAACAGATGAAAAAATAAGTTAGGTACGATAGGGGTAAGAAATGTTCGAAGTTTCGCGTAGGAGATTTGGTGATGATGTATGTGCCTAGAAGGGTTGTAGGTAACACCTTTAAATTATACGGTGTTATAGAGGGCTATATAGGCTCGTGGAAAAATTATCGAGCGCCACATATAAAATCGAATAACGTCACACATAGGCGAATGCGGGATACAGTCCATATATCTCGATCGAAAAAGTTTTACCTGAGATAATAAGCAGATACTGTGTATACCGACTGTAAATAGACGTATAAAGTTTACGGAAAAGGTACGTGATGAGTAGATATAGCGACGAATGTGTTTATATCACAGTGACATTAATGACTAATGTCTTTGTGTTATAAATTTGTGTTGAAAATAGAGAATTTTATTTGGCCTATTACGATATGTTAGAATAAGTACGGATTCAATAACTATTGCTCGTACAATCCGATTTCGTGAAAGTTGGGTAATGTTAAGATTAGTAAGTTGATGTGTATTGTTTTTTTTTTTTGTATTACAATGTTATATGCGAGAGCTGGTGGGCCTCTAGGCAGCTGACGCCGCGCTCAGAATCTGAAGTCACGGTAGAAAAACTAGAAGATGAGCAAAAGCTTAATGTGACCTATTCTAAAATCATTAAATATTATGCGAGAAAGTTGAAATATAAAAGAGAAATTACGTTTGTGATGGGAAGCAACTATGCTTATAGAGTTATGCAATGGTTCATCTGTGCGGTTCGTTTTCTGTCATGAAGTGATTAAGGATTGGTGGCTGATCGTATGGTCACAATTGGTTCCTCGCATACCTCATAGTTTCTGATGCTGAGAAGACTCGAGGGCAGAGCGGCGCCGGAACAGTGCTGGTCGAGCCACTGCGGCCCAGTAGCGGCCGACATCTCTGGCAGTTTCTTAAGTCTTCGGGAAGTCCACTGACTCAGAAACAATAACTTTTTATCGTAACATTTCTTATGATGATTTTTTGTATGTAGTAGCATGTTTGGTTTTTCTAGGTCGTCGTTCGTCTTTAATGTGGTTCTGAAAGATGAGTACATCTTGGCAGTGTGACTACCTTTGGTTATATGTAAATAATAAACATATGGTCACCTGTAAGAGAGTGAAACCATAAATCTAAAGCCATGACAAAAGATGTAGTGTGATAGTGACACACCACTTGCGATGTACGACGTTCCATATGTAAGTAGGGTATAGGGCCTCATACTGTCAACTGCTCCGAGGTTCATGTACAAAAAATAGTTAAATTTTTCTCTAAAAGGGAGGCATGCTGTAACAACTCAGCTATATAAGTAGCATGCCAGGCGTCCGGCCTTCTGAGTCCCGCGAATGTAGGTTCTATTAATTATTTTGAATTCAATTTGTAAAACTATAGTCGGCGAGAAAAACAAAATAGTAGTAAGGAAGAGTTGATCGGGCTCCGGCTTGGGTACGTAGACCTGGATAGTAATAAAATTGAGAGAATTGAATGTAATTAATACGATGGTGAATTTACATAAAATTCTTGAACAGATAATTGAGAAATTTGAGAAAACAATCTTGTCGCTTCTGCTTTTTTAATCAAGATTCCGAGTACCGAAAACCGACGAGATGCGGTGTGATAAGTAAGTGGATTGCTTATTTTTTGTAATGTCATTATATTATTGATCCTAAAACTAGAATTTTTATACACTATTGCATTACACGCTTACTTTGAAAATGTTGTTTATGATATTGTAAGAAACATATAAATTACATGATATGCACATAAAAACAAAACCATTACATTGTCAAATACGACTGCTATGGAAACTTGTTATCAGAAATTATTCGTAATATTCGTGCCTAACGAGAAATGACATTTTTGGTAAATACATGTTCTATGACTTTAAATGACAACAAAAATTATTTATCTCAGATATGTTGAATATTAAAGAGGATTAAAAGATATATTTTTCTCATTAGACAAAAATAAAATAGTGTTTGTTATATCATGAAAGTCTTAATTTTTTTCAATCTTTTTGATTTTTGTACTTACCGCCATAAGCACGCGCCTGCTATCTATCTCTTGTCACATCACATCCAAAAACAACTGACATTATTTCGTATTTTCGGCGGGGGTGCGCCCAGCAGCCGACAGTAGGCCACGCCTTTTATTGAACATTACTTTGAGTCGTATATAACATTATTTTGCTTCCCTCTAAACGAAAGCGTCGAGATGATTTCCTCTTTTATTTTAGATTATGGAGAAATGGCATCATTATTTTATGTTTCGGGGAAACGAAACCTTTTAGCAAATAATAGTCGTCGGTGTCTCCGTACAGACGATCATTAAAATCGAATAATTTCGCGTTTACGATACGCGCCGCTGGTTAAAATCGTAATATTGGATTCGTTAGGCCCGCGGTATGAATAATTACGACCGATAAAACGCAATCCTTGCCGAAGTCTCGAATGACCCTTAGGGGCGCAGCGGAGGTCTCGTCTTATCGCATTACAATTAAAAATTATCCGCGATTCGGAAATACGAATATCGGAAATTCGATGAAGGAGTACCATAAACAAATTGCGTTTTTAATTGCGGCGTAGGGCGGGGATACCCAACTTACCTACGTAATTTCGTACGCTCGATACACTCGAAATATCGATAAACGAGCAAAGCATTACCGTGATACGATAAAAATGTAATACGCATCCGAACATCACCAACAAAAAAAAAACTCCCTCGTTTCGATATGAGCATGTACATGTACTCGCGGCCCATATCGGGTCGTACTGTCAATTGTTATGCGTTTTTTTATTGCTTAATTCTATTTTATTTCAACGTGGTGTAGGAAATGGTATATATTCTGCCGGTCTCACGAAGAACCGATTTAAGGGAAAATGGTAACGAAAATTCTTCTTTTCAAAAAGAGTCTCGCTTTACGTAATAAAATAGAATATGTGATTTCCCCGGAACGTTCTTTAATATTTTACGTAAATAAAATTTAGTAAATAAACCAGTAGATCTGACTGTTTTTAAAACGTATATTTGTGCGTTTCTATCAATGCAATTAAAAGGTGTTTATCGAGAACGTTCACCCGTGACTCCACCCGCGTGGACACAGAATGAATTCCTTCATTCCTTAATATCGATCTCTCCAGATTGAAATCGGGGTCACAATCGACACCGGGCCACCACGGTCCCACTGTCGATCGCGATTGGCCGCGATTTCGATCCCGGTATCAATTTAAATTCCGATTTCGATCAAGTCATCCCAGAGGGGATGTATACTATAACACTGAAACAGACGTGCGGTCGCTAAATTATTTTATTATGCAACCGTTTCCCGAGACCTGGACCGGTGTTGATTTTAATCTCCCTTGAACATTACTCTTACTAATAACACATTACCAAACGGTATATGAAAGAAATTAATTAGTTCTATATTCAACCAAGCAAAGTCGCTGAAAAAAGTTAGTAAACATCAATTTTTGCGTCAACCTAAGTCACATGTTTATTAGGAATTAAATATTGAATTGATTAAATGATTTTTACACAATGTGCGTCCAAACAAATAGACGAACCGACAAATAGAGACAAATAAAAAAATGTTTTTGAGTTGTGTGTGCAAGTGTGCAAAATGTGCAAGTGTGTGTAAAAAGTGTGCTTCGTTGTTCTAGTTATTTTTGGGCAAACATAGTTACGTACAGACATACGAAATCTACGATTTTATTATTTATATTGTTTGAATGAAATAAATAGAGTATATTCTATATATTGTCAAATATTGCGATGTAAATAAATCTAATTTTCCAAGCATTTCCTACAACTGACACGGCGCATTGTAAGAGTGACAGTTCCCTGGGCCGTGATGGATCGCCGCGAGCCTGACGAGCGGAACACTCTTTTGAGTCGAACACAAAACCATCTTTGCGGGCTACTGAATTATCTATACACCTATTGGTTGTAAAAAACCCTTGTCGCACAAAAAAACGCACTAGTTATCGACGAAGAAACAAAGATAGTTTATGAAATACTGTAGAACTTTGTAGATGCTCCCTTGCATTAATTTTACAATGCAATCGATTTCAAACCTTAATCAAACCAAACATTTTTTGGCATTTATTGCATATGCTACGTTTATCGTATAGCATATCCAAAGGCATAGTTATTTTTAAGCGACGTTCAAGATGTTATATTGGGAAGAGTTTATATCGAGATCATTGCAAAAAAGAGGAAGGGAAACCCCTCAATTAATGGTAGTAGTACACATGTGGCGGTTCGATTTCAGACTGTTGGCGTCGTATTAAAAACCATACACAGAAACTCAAGCGCATGTGTTAAAACGGTTGTCTCGTATGGTCATGTACATTACAATATATATAACTAACCTATTGTTAGTATCTTGAATACATGTTCAATTAACTATTACAAAAAGAAGCATTTCGACCAAATGAGAATTTTGGATTTTATTAGAAACTGGCGACCCACCTCGGTTTCGCACGGGTGCAATGTAGATACTAATATGGGGCAGTGTGGAGTGATTAACAATACTATGACTAGTCTATGCTACAGGATATATTTATATACAATATTTATAGCTAATTTTTTATGAGACAGTACAAACATATTTTCTATAGAGGTTATTCTCGAAAGTGCGAGATATAACTGGCCGTGTGAGAAACACTCAACGCTCAAACCTGTGCCTGCAACGTTGAATGTTTGACCCTGTGACTTTTTAATGGTCATTGCAAAGGTAGCTTTACCGGAAATTGCAGGCGCTTAAATTGAAGCGATTAATTCGATGGTATTAGAGGTATCCGGGGAATTAAAACATCTTCTACATTACCACATCCGGTAAGTATTGTGCACTCTATTATGAAAGTTTTAAAGGCCTTTATCAATAATCGCGTACCGTACATAATTTAGGCGGATTAAGCTTCCTTAATAAAATAATAGGAAACCTACTTTCAACACCAGTTTATGTGGAGAGAGTCCGGACGCGCTTAGTATCTAAATAAATAAAACAGCCTAAACAGATTAATAGATAAGTTTACCTTAGTGCCTACTCAATTACTAACATCTTTTTTTACAGCCATTTCAAGTGTTCCACTGCTGGGCAAAGGCCTCCCACCCTTCCAATCCCTAATATCTATAATTCGAAAAGAAAAGTGTTTTAATCTTATTTATACAACAATGTACTGAAAATCGCCCTGATAAGTGCGGTTAATAGCGTGGCGCTGTAAAGCATGGTTTGTTTTTATTTTACTGCTTGGAGAACACCGCTAGACGCGTGCGATCGCTATGAATTATACAATGCCACAGGGCGAGGCGCGGACTTCGAGGCGCTGTGCCTTTGCTTTTTAAATCTCTAGATTTTAAACCTAAAATATCCATTTTAATGAAATGCTATAAAAGTTGAATTTGATTTACATGAAATGTAAAACGTATGTAATGTATTCAATTGGACAAGGAATAATACTGTATTATATAAAAAAGCTTGGTAAATAACCCATATTATTTGTAATAGATAAAATATATAAATGGTAACTGTGCGTTACCCTTAGGAGATAAATATATACCATCGCGAACTTTTTTATCGATCTTCTTAAGATATACGATTTCGTAGTACATTAATTTGATCTATCTCGAAAGGTTTAGTCAGTGTTTGTCAGTGCATAAAAATATGTTTTTGTGCTCGTAAAATGCATTACGTAATATGTGCACGTAATGCATCACATTACATCACATTTCTGTACTATAATATGAATGTATTATACATATAAACCTTCCTCTTGAATCACTCTATTTATTGCTGTAAACTGCATTGAAATCTGTTCAGTAGTTTAAAAGATCTAAGCGAACAGACAGCGGAAGCGACTTTTTTTTATACTGTATAAAGATAATGTGTGATTTAATCGAAAATTTATCAATCACATTTGGCGTCAAAACTTCGGTGTTCTGTTTTTAAGCTCTCGCGAAAGATTTGAACAATCCCATTTAAACAATTGCTTTTATCACAAAAGGAACTCGCATTTCGAATTTCGCGCTCTCTCAACTCGAGTTCGTTTACAGAACTTAGATCATACTTTAGATAATACAACTGTTTTATGAGTTCAACAGAGTTAATAAACTTCAGACAGTGGCAAAAGTCTGAAGGAATCCGTGAACGTCTTATTAAAATTGCTACTTTTGTCTCGTTCAGGTTTGTTTTAACGGGCAAAGTATTTACTTGCTTAAGTTGTCATTAAAGCTTAAATATGCATCACAATATTCGGAAAACACATCGTTTTTATTTCAAAAGTTTTGGTTCATCCAAAATTAAAAAAATACATAAGTAATGATATTAGCGGATAATGCAGAATCAGGTTATTTCAAGTGATTGTTTTTTTACATATTCTCATCTATTATTTTTCAAGAAATAATATATGAATCGAATTGATATGTTTATGCTCCGTTTTTTAAAATTTTCAAAGTTTATGCAATATTTGTCGTATAACAATAAAATACAAATTTTTTGCACATGATATATGAGAAACGTTAAAATTTTACGAACGTTAAATTTTAAAACGTTAAAATCAATTTAACTTTTTAAGTTAAATTGATTTCAGTACAATAAAAGACACAGTAAATATAATATTGTATAAATACAGAATACGGCGAATCGATTTATTTGGGAATCGAAACCAGTATCCGTTTAATATAATACGTACGTTTAATATATACGTACTACTAAGTAAATTTTAAAATCTATGAAAATAAGTAAATTATTATTGATTTTTCAAGAATGGTAACCAACCTGAACAGCTCTTAGCGACAGCGGTAGCATCGGCAGCTATGACAGGGAGCCTTTCAGAACTATTTCATTTTTTATAAGCGCATGGCCTAGTGCTTAATATGGGGGTGCCATAGGTGGCATACTTGGTACACCTCCACGTTTCACAGTTTCAACTCCCGTGGCTGGTTGCAAGCCTGCCGTATAAGGGATTCAATCAGAACAGTGTAGGTTTTCACCTACCCTTGAAGAGTAAGTTTTCTTTTCAGAATTAAAGAGTGGTATTGTTGAATAAAAAATAATTAAAAGTTTTAATTTAAATTACTATTCTACTTAAGTCATTTTAGAGCTAGAAAGCTCATTAGTATATATTCAAACTAAAAATCATTTTTGACAGGTCATATGATTTTTGAAATATTCGGCCGGGGAAAAGTTTTATCGTATTTTATAAGCAAAAAGTTGCAGTAAAGTCTCTGGTTGTGCTGTTCGTGTTCGGCTAGTTTTAAAACCATTTTTCTATTGTTTTTCTGTCCACCAAAATGAGTGAATTGAATGCAGAAATTTCAAACCTTTTAAAATTTCATTATAAAAAAGGGAAAAATGCGATATAAACTACGAAAAAAATTTGTCACGTTTACGGACCTAATTAAGTGTCAGTAATAGTAGAGGCAGGGGTAGACCTATAGACCGATGGACTGATGACCTACGAAAGGTAGCAGGAGACAACTGGATACAGGCAGCAGGAGACAGAGCACAATGGAGACAGTTGGAGGAGGCCTACACCCGAGAGGGGCCTTGACTTAATAATACTACTACTAATACTATACTATTACTACAATTTACAAACTTCCTTTTTGTATATAGCTTTAAATTTTATTGTAAGTTGTTAAGTTAAGGAACAATAAAGGTTTATTATTATTATTATTATTATTATAATAGTAGCACAAAAGTGGTTCAAGCGTTTTCAGTCCGGTAAGTTTGATGTCAAAGATGAATGTCACTCTGGTCGACTTGTTATAGATAAAGTCGATGCCATTTTAAAGTAACTAGAGCAAGATACCATATTAGTTCTTATAACATAGCTGAAGAAATAGCGATTATTCACAAAAAAATTTTGACCCATTTGAAAAAAGCTGGATATACAAAAAAGCTTGATACTTGGGTCCCACACAAACTCACTGAAAGAAATCTAATGAATCGTATACCCATTTGCGATTCTTCATTGAAACGTAATTAAGCCAAACCATTTTTGAAAAGATTGATCACTAGTGATGAAAAATGGATTATTTACGACAAGAACCTGTGAAAATGGTCACGGTCAAAAGGCAAGCAAGCTCCACAGATTATGGCGAACCCGGATTAACTCGCAATAACTTGATGCTATGTATATGGTGGATTAGAAGGGCATTATTCATTATGGGCTTTTACTGTGGCACAAAATCGTCAATTCGGTTTTCTACTGTCAATAGCAAATGACATTCTAGCAAGAAAAAGGGTCGGAATTGATCAATGGAAAGGATGTGGTTTTTTTGCCATGATAACGCCAGATCACACACATTTTAGCTACTCAGCAAATATTGAGAGAGTTTGGTTGGGAAGTTCTAATGAATTCACCACATAGCACTGAAGACACCGAAACAAGTGAAAATCTGAGAGTGCAACCTCAGATTTTCACTTGTTTCGGTGTCTTCAGAATTTTTTAGGTAGTGTTAGGTTAACATCAAGAGAGTACTGTGAAAACTACATGTCTCAGTTTTTTGACCTGAAGTTCCAAAGCTTCTGCCGCAATGGGATTATATTACTACCTACAAAATTACAAGTTATTGAACAAAATGGCATATATATATATATTGAATGTAAATAAAATATGTTGGAAAATTATCTTTAATTTGCAAATAAAGTACGAAAAACCTTTTTCCCGAAAAATTTTATCAAACCGCGAGCAAACTTACTAATTTCGTATTGAAATTCGAGTGTCTAACTACAAAGCCTCATTGCTCTGATTTTTATGGTTCGATATTCAATAAAGTGTTTGAGTTTCGCGATGTTTGTTTGTCTGTCCACGGCTTAGTTTAGATACTTTTAGTACTAGAGAGCTATAATTTTATATGGGTTTATATATAAGGTGGGGGAAAATTTTTTTGTAATTTATATACAAATTCAAGATAATAATTCGTCATATTTTCTTTACATTTTATTGTAATATATGTATATTATAATTAAATGGGATATATGTATATATATGCCATTTTGTTGAATTTATTGCCATTTGTAGATAGTAACATAATCCTAATACTATAAAAAATTTGGGATTTCTGATCGAGAAATTGCAACAAGTAGTTTTGACAGTCCTGTCTTGATGTTTACTTAGTACTACCTAAATAATTCAGAAAAAAACCGAAACAAATAAAAATCTGAGGTTTCATGTTCAGAACATTATGTGGTGGATGCATTAATACTTTTTAACCAAACTCTCTCATTATTAGATTTCTCTTAAATTCTTACTGTAAAACTGTAGTAGAAGTTAATTTAGGATCAAATTTTCAAAAATTGTACTTAATGTCGAAAGTACGATATATGTTTAAAGTTAGTAAGCTTCGACTTACTACAGCCTTTTTGAATATAGGAACGCGCAAATTGCGAGCCATGAAATTGATAAAAACACATTCTGATCTGCTTCTCCTGACGTACCAAAACAAGCTAAATATCATTTTAATCTAACCAAATAATATTTTTGAACTCGAAAAAATATGAAGATACTAGTTTTAGCCCTTGGCTTTGCCAGCATGGACATACGACCGTTATTAACTCTTCATTTTCTATGCCGAGAAATATTGCTATCATTGATACCAATCCTATCCTGTTTCCGATTTAAGTTTCGATCTTATAGTTAGTTCCAATTCGGTCTTGTCCTCTATTCCAATTACGCATACTTCTCTTTTCGCGCTATCTCTTTTGTTTACAATATCGATCCTATTTTCGACTATGGTTTCTTGTAAATTATTTCACAGGAAAGAATTAGTGGAAATTATGAAATAACGTGTGTATAATCAAGAAAATATTTTATATTTGTGCTGAAGTTCGTCTAACTCCGTGCAGCGGTTTATGTGTAATTGAGTTACAAACAACAAAAGATCGTCTCAAGTATTACATTTGTAATATTATAATAATAGAATTCAGTAGTGACAAAAAACGCGGTGTAAAAATCCTACATTCCGTTTTTATTTACTATGAATTTCTTAATATTAAACTGTTATTAGTTATATAGCTGCAAGCGGTCTGTTGACACACTCTTTATTTTGCTTTCTCTCTACTTCGTCCTATCGCACCTTGTCTTCTCTCCCCACTTCCTCTGAATCCTCGCTACTTAATCTAACACCATTATTTTTCTAAAAAAAAGCAAACAATGATGTCCTATAAAATAAAATTAAATTAACGACTTTCAAATATTCTAATTATAAGGTGTCACACAGATAAATATAGAAAAAAATGGTAATCTATATTTTATTTGACAATGAGTTCTATCAATTTCTTTTATATTCTATTAAAATTGATTAAGTAGTTTTTGAGTAATAAGTATATATACACAAAAAATAGACTCGTAAATGATTGTAGGGCATATTTTATAAACTAAATCAATATTAGTACATTAAAGGTTATTAAAAAATCAGTTTAATTATCATTGCCCCATAAAAAAACATGCAAACAAACAGGAAGACAAGCAAAAAAAAGTAGTGTACATTCATTTCCTGATATCAAACTATTTCCATGTCAAATTCCAACAAAATCTTGTAAACAGTTTAGGCGTGACGACGTAACAGATTATAATATTATGCTTATAATATTGTTATGTATATAGGCTTCTTTCATGGAGCATGAACATTAACAGACAGACAGACAAAAGATTTTTTATTACACATGCTTTCATTTTTAATACGTGTAAACTTTTTTGTATATCGTATGTAAATCTAAGCTATTAAGTCAGCAGGCTAGACAGGTGGCTTTCTATTGTATTGTATTTTTATTCTAACGCTAGTAGAATAAAAGCTACATGTACGGATTAGACGTAAGCTAACGAAATGTGAAACGTTATCTAATGTCAATCCATTTAACTTTCTACTCTACGAATATTTACGACAATAAAAAGCCACTTGTCTGGCCCTGTAGACCATAATATCGCAGTTGGTTGAAAAATAAATCGAGTACAATAATTTATTGTCATGGAAATTGTATCCTAAGCTATATCAAAAAAATTCCTAAGTTCTTAAGATTGCTTGATCACGAAAAAATTGAGATGAAGAAAGTTCATCAGTACAACTCATTAAATGTAAATGTCTTGAAACGTAATGAGCGTTTATGTTTGAATTTTGATTTGTGGCCGGAAGGTATAAAATTTAGACGCTTTATAAACTTCGAGAAACATATTACTAAGGCAGAAAAACAGTAAACAGTCAATGAATATCAATTTAAATGATTGATAATTGAATAAATGATAGAATTGTAATACTAAAATGATCAATTATATTTGTAAGATTATAAAACAGAGCATTCAATGTATAAGAAAACTTTATCACATCGCGGATGTACTAACATTGCTTTAAATATGGTTATTGTCAGTGAATAATGAATAGGTAATATACCTATACCAGGACTTCAGCTGCTATACGGGAAAATCAGCAGTAGATTTGTCGGCTTGCGTATTACGTGGACATCCCTACAGCAGACTGGTTATCGTGCGATGAAATATAGTGTTTCGAAACATAACAACCATAAAATTTAACAGTGAAAGTATTGTGGGTGTAAAAGCAGCGACGTACGCTTTACGTGACATACCATGGCCGTGCGTGCATATATGCCTGCTAATTATCTGGATGATCTGCCATTTTCTCATAGTGTTTAGGAAAATCGTATGTTATTTTAAAGGTCATGATTTTGAAACAGTATTTATTTTAGGTGATTTCAATACGCATGCATAAACTCCTATTTTTAATGAATTTCTTAGTTTCTGTGAGCTCTACATTTGAGCGAATATAATGAAATTAGGTATATGCAGTAATACTTATACTTTAACGCTTATAATGCATAAGTGAGGCTTATGGTAGTGAAATATCGTTGTATCATGTCTAGTTAGTGGCGCAACTTGGTGTACTGTATCTAAAATAAAAATATTATATGATGTGCAGTCGGACTTTCCCATTTTCCTTCATTAGTCGAAATTAATATTATAATACCTAACTTACAATTAGTAATAAGTGTAAGGTCTAGTTATGATCTATGTAATCGCACTATCTGCGGTCCTAGGAATTCGAAATAAGTTACGATATCACGAGTTTTTTAATAGTAAGTTAATCTTATAAAATTTCCAACTAAATTCAGTGCGTGTTTGGATAAGTGGTATTCCCGAATATAAAATAGTTATAAGATAATTTTTACAGTGATATCGCTAGTGACCTATAGTTAATGATTAAATCCATGACCGGTTCTCTTATAAAACTGAATATAGAGAGAAGCGTGAGTTACGTGCCCCGCGCCGCCCACAGGCGCCGCCCGGCCGATCAATCACGGACGTTAATCAATACAAGATGGGCACGTGGCATGTACGAAAATCGTACGGGCCTCGTGTGGTACAAAGCGGCGGTTTTGCCCCAAATTTGGGCATCGAAAACTGAAAGCCCCGCTGTCGGCGGCACAAAGCGTGTCAAAGTCGTTTCATTTGAGCGGCGCGGGCGGGCGGCGGCGCCCTGATGGATCGTCCCACTCCGCGCGGACGCCCGTCCCGGCCACGCCCGCCCACAGATCAATTCCTTCTTTGCTAAAAATGACTGCGACGCTCTCGTTACAGTTATGGCGGCTGGTATAGAAACGTAAGTTTGTAAAAACACTGAAAATTACGTTATAGCTTTAGTGTTTTTGATCTTTCTTGTTAGACTTGGAAGGAAACAAACAATAAGCGTCCCACGAAACACTGGTCTCTATAAAACTGCATTTAAATGAAACCCTTTAAACTAAAATTTCTATTTTATTCGAGAGTGGCCCCATCCGCATGGCCATGGAATATCTTTTTTATCCTTTAAGTTGATTGATTTTGCTGGCAAACATCATTCCTATTCCGGCCCTGCCCTCCATCTCACTTTAGATTCGAATCCCGATCCCTCTTTCGATTGCATTCTCGATATCGGTTCCGTCTTCGATTGAAATCCGATCGAATCATCCCGGAGAAACTCTCATTCGTACTTTAAAAATACGTGTACAGCCACATTTGTTTTTAATGAAAGGTTTTCGTTCCTGCTTGTGCACTCAATTTCGGGTATTGTTTGGAATTAGTCAATTCAGAACCCGTGTCGACCTTTATCTTTTGGGATACAATACTGTTTCCAACCATCAATAGGTATACAAAAGACAGGAATTCGTTCCGTTTTAATGCGAACGAAGTCGCGAGCAACTACTAGTGCATTCGTGGACCAATCTGAAAATCTGAAAACTAGCAAGTTATTTTTATTATAATTGCTTTTCAAAATAGTGTCCGTTGTCAACACATCGCTGTGTTTGATGAAATCACTGAACTTTGCTCATTCGCACTTTGGAATCGCTTCGCCGACCTTTTCATATGCAGCTGGTACTTTTTCGGCGTCCGCAAACCACTTTTTTCTAAGGTTTTCTTTTATTGTAGGAAATAAACAAAAATCTCATGGTGTTAGCTGTGGGCTGTAAGGCGAGTGAGCCAGTATTTCTATACTTATCGTTCCTAAATAGCAAATTGTTTTGTCGGTATGTGGGGAGACGTTGTCACGATGAAAGACAATTCTACAGCGAGGTTGATTTTCCCCAACTTTTTTCAGAACAAGAAGCAAACATTATATTTTTTAATCTTCCCAACAATTCTTGCATAATGATATGTTATTCTGAAAAAGGAGGTCACCATCTTTTTTCCACAGTTTTGTCCTCGTTTTACTTTAGTAAGCAACTCCTGGAAAGGAAACTTCACTAAGCAGACTGTCTTTTGGTTTCGGGATCGCAACATTAAATCTAGCTTTTATGACATGTAACTATGTTGTATACTTGGCTCATATACCAAAATCTAAGCTTGTCCAAATCAGCTAATAGGTCACTCTTTTGTCAGTTTCTATCATGAACCACACAGCAATGATGTTGTCTTCAGTCGTCGTCGTAAAAAAGATGTCCTCACGAAGATTGACCATCAGATTAGTGCAACCACCTTTGAACTCGTTAAATCAGTTGTAAACAGTGGCCAGGGATGGAGCTTTATCATTAAGGGCCCACCAAAGTCTATTATATCTTTTTTTGTTTTTAATGACAACGAAAATCATAACTCATGATTTCATGAAAATACTTTCGCTTTAAATTCATGTTGACGTTAGACACACAATTTTTTCCCCCGTTAATTTGTGCAAACAAATAACAGATTAATACAATATACATAATAAGATTGGCAAAAGTGCCATTTATAATATTTTTTTCATTTCACAGTTTCTAAGTTATCAACTTCGGAAAATTTTAAGTGTCACGTACTGAATTCCGTCTAGACAGTGTATTTACACAATAAAGTATTCTTATATAGCGGACCTGTGACTCTCGTGCTAAACCTCTACAAACGAGTAGACTGAAAAACTTTTGTTTCTAAGTGCAAATCTATTTAAATAGGTTACCACTTAGGTCACTCAGTTCATCACAACGTACGAAACGATTAGTGTAAAGATTTAAATAAATACAGTTTATCAAAGTAGAGCGGATCCCATGAATTTGTATGCCGCTTAATAATTAATTGTTAACTTAGAAGTCGAAAAGCTCGTGTTATTTCCACATTGCGCTGTGTAAATTTTACTTTAGTGTTTGTATTAACACTGCATATGAATTTCCGAATAGTTCAATTTATATTTAGGAGTATCTTTTATTAGATTCCTAGGTCTCGGTCAAAGCTTAACAATTAGTTAGCTAATAGTTACATATAATAAAAATAAGACGAAAATGTAATCTATACTAATATTTGATTATATTAGCATAAATTACATATTTTCCTTATATTTTTGTTTGATAAACAGTAAAGTTTGTTTATTAGTTTGTTTTTTAAATGCGCTAATTTCAAGAAATGTTGGAGGATTCTGTATTGAATGAGAAACGAACGTGACGTAATAGAGCCGAACTGTAAACGCCTGCGTTTGCGTGTACTAACCCGAATATCGACAGACGCGTGAGGGCAGACGTCGCTGCGTGTCGTGTTAGGATAGGTTAGGTTTTTCAATTTAGATTTTGTTAATTTTTGGTTTTTTGTAGCTTCCGACGAAGCCTAACGCTTTTTTAAATACATTTAAAACAACTGAACATATATAATATGTTTTTTTCATAGAGACCAAAAATATAGATTTGAAAAACATATAGTTTTGGTCTCTATGAAAAAAACATATTATATATGTTCAGTTGTTTTAAATGTATTTAAAAAAGCGTTAGGCTGATGTGATGTCGAAATCGAAACGTGATGTCGAAAATTCAGTCGACAATTGCAATCGCTTGAGAACAGAGAATGGAACAAACAATAGTATTGTCATAACGCTCAACATGTCGCGTCGACTGCAACATAAAACACAAAACACGTACGACACTCAGCGATAAGCCCATCAGATATAACGGATCGCATAGCACGAGATAAATAACGCAAATGATCTCTGCATTACGGCCATTATAAATGTTAGCCCGGCGCCTGGCGCCACTCCAGCGCACGCCAGCGCCGGCGAGCGCTTTTTGAGGAGACAATGTTGTTCGTTCACTACAAGGTATTTATTTATGAAACAGACTTAACGAATGTTCCAGGATTTAAAGTGTTTTTCAAACAGATTTAGAATTATATAATGGAATTTGAAAACATGAAGGTTTTAGAAAGAAGTCAACGTACTTTTTTTGTATAAGGTACATATTAAAATTAAAATTAAATAAGCCATTGATTAACGTCCCTTTCAGAACATGAAATTTTCAAAAACTCATTTTCATTTAGATTGTCACGTATGTAAAAATTAACAATATAACTATTAGCGGACTAAGATAAATAAAAAATTAATACTTTTTTAGGTATTCGGTATCTGTCAAGCATTTCAAACCAATATTCAATTCTTTGGATAGGGATTCGTAGTGTGTAAGAATCGATTAGGGGGTGAGCGGTGAGCATGCTGCACGTTAATGCATGTTACAGGCAAGCGTCGGTATGGATTTTCGCGAATTAATACCTCACACAATAAAATATACAGTATCATATTCTAATAAAAATAAGTAGAATAAATTCAGCAATAAATAAAACCAGAAAATCAATTAACTTTAGTTAATTATTAACGAATTGTCCTGTATAATTTGTGCATGCGCCATTTTGCGACTTTGCTACTACACTCTTAACCGCGACATTCTTCTGATTACCGATTAAGTACGGACACAATGTCATGTCAAAGTGCACGCGAATTAGATTCCGAAGATCTTGTAAGGCAAAATGAACGATTAGTTTATTTAATGCAAATGAGTATATTATGGTGTTAGTGTAAGCTCAGTGTGGATACGATATCGGTCGTAAATAACACGAATAATATTTATGTTATTTACCAAAACTACCTAGTTGAACAGGTATGTAACACGCACTAGATTTAATTACGAACTGTCCCCAAAACTTTATTTTGTGTGATAATATTGGTCGGCACAGTGTGGGTTGCGCTTCGATTAAATATTTTAGCGATTATATTTATTTACTCACAGTGAAAGATATATCAAAATATTTCTGGTAGAATTGTAAATCTATATATTTGTTACAATACAAAGTGAAAGTGTAATAAACAGTGATTTTGGTCCTAAAAAGTAATCAATATTTTCTATTACACAATCTGTTGAGTATTCGACACAAGCACATAAGCACCCCGATTTCACGGCGCTTAGGATCATTTGGACGTGAACGGAACTACGCTCACTTTATAACATTCCGAACTACATTGTTTGTAAATCAATACCTACTCACTAATAATGGCTCCTGTAATTGAATGCGCTGTATGTCATAGGGCTCCTACAAGTAAGGCGATATTAACATGTTCTATATGCAAACTTACATGTGACATTGAATATGTAAGTGTGACCTTCAAACGATTTAATCTCATGAAGGCGCGGCACAAAGCCAGTTGACCTTGGCAGTTGGCAGTGCCCTGCATAATGCTGTAAACGACCCAAGTCCGGCAACGCGAACACGTCCGTTCGTCTGTGCAACGTGGGAACGTCTGAGGACGACGGCCAATGTAATGTAACTTTACAAACAAATAAAAAAGATGAAAGGAGTTGTGTCTGTGACGTAAAACTGCTCGACTCTGAAGACGACTATCACTCTGATGCCCTTTCATTTGTTAAGAAAAACAATGAAAGTAAACGTAAATGACATACTTAAGAGATGCAATTATTTCGGTCGGGAATATCAGCAATGCGCTAAGCGATCTCTAATATCGAGGGCCTCAGTAATCGTATGGACAGCTTTGAACACAAGGTAAAGTGTCGAAAGACATTGGAGCGCAGTTAGTACGTCGAGTGACGTTAAAGTGTTACTTGGTACAAAAGATCATTTAAAGGTTGAGCTCGATGACCAATGTTTTTACTTGGTGTTTGGTAAGCATTCACTAGTTGCGCTTTCGGCCGTTGACAGCGCTAGCACAGCCAGCGTCTAGCACATACGGTGAATCGTGTGGTAAGTTGTAAAAAAAAAGAATTATAGCAAGAATTATTACATAGCATGTATATTTACCTATTTATGATTTAGGGGCATGTATATATGGGACAACAAGGTATGTCCAGCTTATTTGCTTGTATTGAAGCACATAAGCTGTACAATATATCTATATGTATGAACTCAATATCAACTTTGATTGGTCCAGTAGTTTCGTAGCGAATTGGCTGTGACAGACGGACGGATACACATGTGAGTGATCCTATAAGGGTTATGTTTTTTCCTTTTGAAGTATGGAAGACTAAAAATTAGTAATAATGTAAAATGTCAACACAACAAATAACGATAAACCGTGTTTAAATGTCAGTTTATTTCATAAAGTTGCGAATTGATGGCACTTTGTGTGCGAACGTTTAATAAGGTCCCGGTAAATATACAAATCATCCCTTTATATAAACTTAATATGATTAATAAACAATTAATTTGAAAAAAAAAATGCGATCATTTAGGCAAAGAAAAATATAATTAGTCATAACCAACTCAACTTTTTATTGAGTTGTTCCTTTTTGCGACAGTTCCATACATTATATTTTTGAGATTGATTGCATAGCAATAAATTTGAAAAGATCTACTCTTAGGTTTCTTGCTTCTTCTTCCTGAAGGAAAATGCCCTATTTACGAGTGGTAAATACACAATTATGCATGACCCATAAAATAAAAATATTTTTAAATTTTAATTTGCATTAAACATATCTGTACAGTAACTTTAATATCTGTTTACTGGAAATTAACTTTTGCCTGCGGCTCCACCTAGTAGATAGATAATCTCGATAGTAATTTTGATGTTTTCTAAAGCCTCGGTCTTAAACCTGATCCTGTTTCCATTATTATTAAAAGCGATCTTGATTGTATTTTCGATTAAAGTCCCTCTCTTGTTTTTCTCCGCTCTCGTCCTCGTTCTTTTAACCTTTCACTTTCATTTCTTAAGTTCCGTTACTAAATAAACTAAAAATAATAAGTTCCTATTTCTATTACTTACCTAAAACTTATTGAATTAAGAGGGCTTGTGGCACACGTGCCTTAATCAGGAATAAAAAAATTATGGGAGGGTATGACTCAGCAATGGAATAAATAAATCTCGACACTAACAAAAAACAGACAAAAAAACAGGGCGATAGAATAATAGTAGCTGTATTTTATACGATAATATCATGTTCTAGCAGTTAAATAAATTTTATTAAAACCTGTTTAACTACAGTGGAGTTATAAGAAGACATATAGAGTAACAGTAAGATAGATAAAAATAAAGTAACCTTTTGTCCTTTCCTACGTTTTAAGTTATCACCATATTATAATATATATTACAAAATATTGTATCAAATTTAGTTTATCGATTTAGTCCTGAAAATCTATCAAACAAATCAACAGAGTAATTTTCGCATTTATATGTTTAGTGTAGACGTCGATATCTAATTTCTACCTATTTGTTAAATCTATTGTAATCCTTCAGAACTATAAAGATATTTCACGATCATGTAGAAATCGGATATTGTCGGATATGATTACTCTACGTCTTTCTAAAGACTTAATATTTAGTTTCTAATAAAAAAAAATTAACGAGACTTGACGTGATATACACGGTAGGAATGAAGTTCTTTTCTCTATATATTACGTAATATTAGATAACAACCACGATTATAGTCCAAGAGCCAGTAACACCCGTTTCATGACGTGCTTGATGCACATTGAAATTTTATATTGTATTTATATTGGATTGAGGTAGATTTACCTGTGTTTGCTATGGTCTATCCTGGGACACCAGGTACTGCACATAAAGAACAGGTGTAAAAATTAATTCGAAAAAGTGTTTGATTCACAGGCCAACAAGTAAAATTGAAAATTTGGGCTATTTTAAAATCAAAATTAGTGAGGCAGACACTTTCAGGGGCTGATATCGAATAAATCTACCCAAAGTTGATTTTCTTAAATTAAATTTGAAGTGTTGATTTGCTGCCATTTTTTTAGCGTTTTAATTAAATAAAAAAATTATATGCAAAAGGCAGACACTTTTTCCGGGGTTTAATCACCGGAAAATGTGAAAAAATTATAAAATACATGAAAAGAGAGATGGGATGCGCGCGACTGTCATGAGTGAAACGCCGATCACTGTCGTTGCGGCGGTTCTTCTACGCTCTCATTGGCTGTTGGTGTGATCAGCTGGCTGCGGCAGTACTCTGTACGTTTACATCGCATCATATTTTCAGTTAACCTTTGTCTAGTGAGCCAATGTATTGTTTGAGACAATGTATAAAAGTTTCTTTTTAAACTGTTTGTGTTTATTAGAAAATCATTAGATACAAAACATGTAGTGGTTTTATTTAATTTATAGTTCATCTGTGAGTTTAATTTAGTTTGAAAAAATGGAAAGTGTTTTGTGTGATTTGTCAGTGATCGGCGCTCACTCATATCGACAGTCGCGCATCCTATCTCTCTATTATATTTTATAATTTTTTCACATTTTCCGGTGATTAAACGGAAAAGTGTCTGCCTTTGCATAATACACAATAAAACGCTAAATAATCGAAGCACTCATTCAATCAAAAGAAATCAACTTTGGGCTAATATCAACATCAAAGTGTCTGCCTCAATAATTATTTTAAAATAGTCAAATTTTCAATTACTGATATTGAATCAATGCCTCGGAATTAAACACACCTGCTATGCACCAGCCTGATGTCCCAGAAGACCAGTAAATCACCTAATCAATATACTATGCATCAAATACGTCATCAAAAAGGCGTAACTCTCAGCTCAGGAATAGGAATAAAATTGTTTTAACATTTTGATTTTTGTTTGCAAACATGAAATAACCAGTTACTATTTTTATTATTAAAATTATAAACTTAGTACATTCGATACATATACGAATATATTGCTGACATGTATATCGTACGTTTATACTGCAGGAATATACCTATAGTATCTACGCATATATGTATACAGCCGACGTTCACGCTGCATGTCTATATTACAGTGACGTATTTATATATAGACATGCGCTTGTATAATAAAAAAGCTATAAGATAGTAAACGAATCTAGAGGAGCAGTCGCTCCTCGTGCAAAGTACACGTTTACCTTTTCTGTCTCTCTCTCTCTCTCTCTCGTTTCTCTGTCTCAAAAGTATCGGTTGAATGCTTCTTCCCATGTGGCTTCCATTTGTGGTATTTGTTCCAATAATAATAGTAATGGTAAATAAGTTGTATAAGAGTAGGTGCTTATTTTACGAAGTTTAATGTAAAAAATAATTGTATGTCATTTTTCAACTCCTCGAACCTTCGAGACAATTTTCACTAGCGTAGGAGGCGGAATTTTTACTCTAATTATAAGTATCGAAATTTAATTCTGGTGCAGTAATATTGGAATTTTCGGATGTAGACAATACATCGCTATATAGCTTACACACAAACACACACACCGACACATACACTCACGCACACACACACATGCGCACACACACACACGCAAACACCCACACACACGCAAACACACACACTCACGCACGCACGCACGTACGCACGCACGCACGCGCCCACGCACATGTATATTTTTAACAGTATAATGATGGTGGTTGACAGAACGAACAGCATTCTCTTGAAACCAGAAGGTGCCGAGTTCGATCCTAGCGATGAGTTTCAGCTTAAGTCGAATTAAATAATTTGCATCGTTGGACGTCGTCTTTGCTTTGGTGACGAGGATTGTGAGCCGTCCCCGACCTACATTACGTCAGCATGGAAGGCTCAAGGTGCTCGAACATTAATCACGTCAATGAGAAATAAAAACTCTGTGGAAGGGTGAGTATCGGGCGCATAATAATTAAAACCTGACACGATATTACTATGTACAACTGTGATTATTACTTATGGTAATATTCATAAATTGTTTTTAATTACAATTTTTTCGGCTTGTCTTAAAGAGAAAGACTACGCAATGCATTCTTTGTCTTAAATCTTTAAAATTTTTGAACCGCATAAATTTATTTCATTAATTTGATTAGATATGTATATGTTCCGTCATTTTAATGGTCTTTTAGTAGCCAATACTAACATATGGAGGTAGGTACAACTAATCACTTACCTCTAAACCCGTTTAGTCCTAATCGTATAGTAATCACATCGCCACACGCGTGTTATATACTCAAGTACAGGTCGCATCCAATAAACAGGGCTTGAGATCTCGTGTCGCAAATTGTCTAGAGGATTAATATTAATCAGGAGGTGCCGTGTCAGCGCGCCGCAGACAGCCGGCATTCCGAAGAAATCAAGCCGCATGCAATATTACAACACTATTATGTAATCTCTTGTGTTGATACAATATTGTATTGCGTCAGAGGAAAAAAAGAATAAGATAATTTTTACTTAATCGCCGTTAGGTGTGTGTCTGTGTGTGTGTGTGTGTGTGTGTGTGAGTGTGTGTGTGTGTGTGTATTATAGTAAAAGTATATCGTAAGAGACATAAGAATGTTATTGACAATATTAAAAATCAAGTATGTTAATCAATATACGAGTACAAGAACGTCTATTAGTGAGAGAATTCGAATAAATGTATGTCAGATATCCTTCTGTCATTTCAGATTTCAATACAATAATAATTGAATATGTTTAAAGACGGCTTGAGTGGCGGACCGACTGAGTGGCCCTAGCGGAGTTCATATGAAATTCTGAGAAGCTACCATTGCACATTCACTTATGTGCTGAACTATACTTTTTTCGTAATTGTAATAAACTGAAATCGTGTCAATCTCACTCATTACTCCTTTTAAGAAAACTGTGCTCTTCTTCTATCCTGTTCCATCATTTCATAAACATAATATCCTTTCAGGTTTCTCCTAAAACTTAAACTAAGATTACGGAAATTAAAAAATTACTATTCCATAATGAAAACAACATTACGTCCCTTACTGGGCTTGAATGGAAAAGGCAAAGACTGGATAGCGGTACGATTGTTCTATCGTAAAAAAAGGAAGCACGGTTATTTTCAAAGAAAAGGCAGCGTGAAAGATAAGTTGAAAAGACAATAAGTGTATACAAAATTCCCACAATGAAAACTAATATTAATGTGAAAAAAAAAAAGAATAAAATAAAAGAAGTCTATGACAGAAGATTGTCCGATAATTTCCGGTAAAAAATGATCGGAATAATCATGAGACATTTTGTTTAAATTAGATTAGAGATATCAAAGCGATCTTCATTAAAAATACATGCAAAGGAATGCCGAATGAATTATTTCGAAAGTGATTTAATGAGTGCAGGTGGGAAGGCGGATGGCGATACCGCTGCACGTGGATAAACGAATGATGGTAAAAAAATTAGGTACCCTCTTCCATTTCTCTTCCCATTAAGTATCGTATTTTTTCCTAAAAGTTCTTGTGGCCCCACTCCTCCCCTCATCTGAAATCCTATTCCTTCTAAAAAGGCCGGTAACGCATTAGTGACCCTTTGGGCTTGCAAATGTCTGGGTGGTGCTGATCATCTACTATTTGAACGCACGCATTCTCCTTCGCCTAAACAAATACTCAAGTAGAAGATATTGTTTTTGAACGTACATTTTAAGTAGCGCATTGAATATTTTCCACTTTCACGCAAATGCTCACATATAAAATAATTTCATACGTGCACATGCTGCTCATAATACCAGTTTTAGATTTCCCCTATTATTTTTAATTTATGACGACAACGACAAACAAAGGATGTTTTAAGTTTGATGCCCATGTCTGTTTGTATTGTATATTTCTTTATATTGCTCATAAAAGTTATAATTTGTTGACGGTAAAAAAATTAAATAGTGTGAATGTTTTTCTGACGCTAAGAGGCCGCAATGCAAAACAACCATACTCCTTTCGCAGCCGCATAATTAAGGGGAAGCTTTTCCTTTCAAACTCAAGCTTATATAAAGAGGTCTCATTAAACCCTAGGAATCCGGTTACCTCGTAAAAGCGTTCACAAAGAGCTCCTCCAGAATGGATGTGGGAACTACAATCTGATCTTTTACGGATGCGGTAATCTGGAACCGTAAATAACCATATATTATTTGTTTTAATGATTACACATACATTTGTCAATATCCTTCGTCAGTTTAAATGCTTATTTATATAATATAGTATAAATTCTTTATTGCTCCTAATAGATGTTTTATATTGTTAACAAATATTCGTTTTTAATACCCTATTTTGCTGACAGCTTCAACAATGTTATTTTTCTATCATAAAATATCGGAATTTTTTTCGGAATGCATACCACCTTTACCAATGTTTTTTAATTTCATAAACCATAATGTACATCAAAGAAAGCTCGAGACACAGCCGCGGCTCATCATAGTTTTATTTGCAGTCATATCAGGCAAATGAAATAGATAAAATACAGACATCAGGTAAAAAAATCATTTCTTAGAATGTAGATATTATTAAAAGGACATTCTGTTCAGTTGTTAAAAACGTAAAAATATTTTTTATAGCATTTTCCAGGGATAAACGAGTTTGAAAGCCAATAGAGAGTCGATGGTCACCGCCGTGCATGCATACTCGCAACTACAGTGAGTTGCTGGTCTTTTGGGGAGGAATAGGATAACCGACGGGGGGAGACTGGACTTATCGTACATTCTTACACAATAACAGCGAGAGCTGTCACTTCACTTCTGTATTTTGTGCAGAATGTTCTATCTCACCGGTCGAGCCGGCCTATTAGCGTGCCGTAATTACTTATTACCGTCCCGTATTAATTAATCACAACATGGCTTTAATATTCTAATGATATCTATGTTTAATAAAAAAAAATGATTAAGCAAAATACTATTAAGAAATGATAACATGTTATGATTGTAATTCACTGATTCCTGTCTTAATACGAATGACAATTTCGCAAGTGTTGAATGAATTGAATGGTTGATTGGAATGGATCAAGCTGACGTCACGATTTTAAGGTCACGTTTGAGTTGAGATATATACTGGTTCGTTTATTTATTTACCGTGTAAGAGAATTCCACTGAATAATTCATTTGAGTACAGTTCCTCATTAAAAATTGAAATTGCGAATCACACCATGAAAAACAAAAAATAAAATTAGATTATGACAAAGAAAGATATACTTCTGGTAGACATTAGATTGAACAAAGTTTATATTTCTAAAGTTTATGATTTTAAAATTAATAATTTATGGAATCTGTCGAATATTGTCCTTTCTTTAAATTTTGATAATTAAATTTTAACCTGGAGGTTTCATTGGTACGTTAGCAGGTTTATAAACACCAGAAAAAGAAGGAAGCATACCTATGCTTCCTTCTTTTTTTGCGAACACTAAATCTACCTAGATTTAGTGTTCGCAAAGACCAGAGCTTTAAAAATGGGAATAAAAAAGTTTGAAAAAAGAGGAAATAATAGAATAAAAGAAACCTAAGCGTGAGATTCTTAGATAATTTATAAGCAAACTAAAAATTTTCTAGAATATGGTAAAAAGGCTCGGAACATTGACGTGATATTGTATATAAATGTAATTATGTACTAAAATGGAGGATGAAAACCATGTGTAAGGGTGTTGGAAGAATTAATTCGAAATTTACATGTGAGGATACAGTTGTAGATGATATTGCTATTGCAGCTGAGAATGTAAATGATTAACTAGATAATTGAAATGATTTTGCAATAATGAATTTATGAAAGTCTTGAAAGGTATGAAAGTTTTGAATAGCTGCTGGATATGTGGGTTCTATCAGAGATGTTGTGGGGCGGTGGAGGTATAGTGGCAAAGTCTGATGTACTCTTTGATATGTCTCTTTAAGTCTCTATAATATGTGTTGGAGAAGCTGTTGGGTACCTAATAACTGGTCTAACTTCGTTATTGTACTCTTTTATCAAGAGAAAGGTGAAGGCAGTCTTGGATACTTTACGGATATATAATCTTTTCAGAGTCGTTAGCAAACTGTATGCATAAATCATTGTCGAAACGGTTGTACATGAGATTTAAAATAAAATCTGAGATATACAAATGAAAGTCCGAAAATGGATGGGGTGTACAGATCGTTTTTTTTTTTGCAAAACATTACAAAAAAGTTTTGGCCAAGGATTAAGAACCTTTGGACAAGGGTCTAGTGTACTTTCGTAGATCCATGAAAAGCATATGATAAAGTGACAAGAAATGATCTATGGAGAATCTAATTAATGTATAGTGTGAATATTAATTAATAAGGTTACTGCCATTTCTATACAGAGGCCATTGCCTGTCTTAAAATAAACAGGGTCTATACTGACTGATTTGACATGCGTAAACTATCAAACAAGGATGTTATCACGTTTATTCAAAATATTAATGAAATGCCTCTTGCACGTTGATTACTTCATAATCTTTGCACCGTTGATGTGTGAGTTGCCTTCGATGGTAACTATAACGAATGATTCTGTTAATGTAAGAGGTATGAAAGTAAATTTCAGCTAGACTAAGATTGTGGTATTTGAAAGAAGCGAAAGTGTGACTGAATGCGATATACCTAATAGAAGGTGGAAGAATTGAATAAGTGGAAGCGTTTGTAATACTTGAGGGGCTTGGTAACGAATAAATAATGGTAAACATAATATGTTCCAGTGATCCAGAGCTTGTCTTGATGAAGTATGTGTTCCTGTTAAATTGTGATTTCTACATAAGTGATAAACTTAACGTTTTAGGAAATGCAGGAGAAGGATATGAAGGTGCCGCATAACTAAGTCTTAAGTGTGTAGTTCAAATTTTTTTTAAAATGAAACCTTTCGCACGACCCGAGATAATTTTTAAAGCCGATCTAGGAAGTAATTTTTTTATAAGTTGCTTTACAACAGGAGAAGTGGTTCCCGAGGAATGGCCAACAAATGCTATACCAAGATTAATTTACAAGCCCGGTATCGGTTGTCAAGGATATGAAACGTAATAATTATATAGGAATTGTTTAATTTTATGTGAGATTAGGTGAGAAAAAAAGGTAGTTATACCATTCATGGTAATAGGATTTGATTTAGTTTAGTTTGTGTTTTCGTTTCGTTAGTTGGATTTCGTTACTTCTCGTTAGTTAGTTGGATTGACATTGGATCTTAGATGATTATGATATATCTAGTGTAGACTGAATGTTGTCTACTTGGGCTTGTGTATTATTGTATGAAGTTTTAGGTGTGGTTATTAGTAATTGAATTGATGTTAAGTGTTGGATAGGATAGCAGTTGAATAAAATAAATATTGTACCTATTATTTTGTAAGTGTTGTAGATAACATTAGCTTGCATTATTTAGGTATATTATTTCGTTCATTATTGTGTGATTATTTGATATTTATTGCTTTATCGCTTACGAAATCATTTTATCGTTGTTATATTCAATTACAATTACTAATTTTATGGTTTATAATGAATATTGGTTGGACAATTTACTTTTTAAAAAAGTCCGTGAGGTGTGGGATTTATTTCTTTATTTTGATTACCATAAATATAATCTAGATTGAAATTGGCAATGTATGATTCCATAAAGTTTATACGAGATAAAATTACTTGCAAGGGTTTGTAATTTATGTTCGATTGAAGGCTGGGAATGGTACTACCAATCAATAATTAATTTTATATTAATACATATTATTTTTGTTCTATATATGCTATTTTACCATGCGTGCGCGCATCAGCAGTCCGAACTGAATTGGAGTGGAGTATAGAAACGTTTATTTTATAATGAAAAGCACACCCCTGACAATATCAATCGGTCGGCAGCCCCATCGCGATTCGGTTATGGGTACCTGATGCGAGCTAGATGTTTTTTCCAGGTAGTATTTCATAGTCTATCCATGACTCACTCAGGCAAACCGGTGACGTAGCCTAAAGAAGAGGAGCGGCATGACTGACTTCACAGTGAGGCATTCATAGAAAGCAACTAAAGGGATGTCCAATTTTTAATTAATTTGTTACGTGTGAATTTTAAGCATATCCAAAATATATTATTAAACAACATACATTAGCTTTAAATGTTTAGTGTGATTGCCTTACAGGAGCAAGGTCGGTTAATAGTCCCGTTTGGACGTTGCTCTCTATGACGTTTTCGATTTTTTTTTTTTCAGTTGGGTTTGATTTTCTATAACATTTATTTAAAAAATACTAGTAATCTAAAATGAAGTCCTAATGACCGTTGTTTGAGTTTCAGCCGAGAAATTGATGGGGAATCCCGTTGGTGTTTCGCATCATTTGGTTCTTTATATACTGGTATTTGATGTGTGATTTACTTTCGATTGTGCTATTTACTTTAAATTGTGTTTAGTACTTGTGAAGTTCAAATTCAAACTACATTTTACCTATTTCTTCGTCATTGTTCATACAATGTTCGTGATATCACGGAATACTCAAGTGTTTCCGTGATATCACGAACATTTGTATTGTTATACATATGACTATACAAATTTTACAATTTTGAGGCAAGAACTAATGGTGCCTTTTATTACGATTTTGTGTCCCTTTACCTCATATTAATACATGTTACATAATCCAGTTGATTTAAAATAAGTGGATAACGAGCTTTGGCATTTATTGAAATATAGACGTTAACGCTTAAATTATCTGAATACTGAGTGCCGTTACGAATTACTTTTTTAGAGTAACTATAGAGCACAACCTGGTCGTGGTCGTATAAGCGCTATAAGGGAGAAGTTGAAGGTTACACGGGACCAGTCGTCATTCTAACGTAGGTAGTTAACGAAAACACACCAAGCGCACATACACGCACTGTAATACGGACCATACGGTCGCGCATCTAAAGCAAACATGATTTACGCAAGACCTGCGGTTTACTGGATAAACCTATATCGTCCCTCGTATCCAGACTGACCGTAACAACTCGGGGAAAAACATTCCAACAGGTACTAATGGTCCACGTCGCTTTTAGTGCGTCTGCGATTGTTTGCTTTTACAATGGATATGCGATCTCTGTGTATCATGTGTGAAGTGTCTTTGAAAGATTGGAGTAGATACAGTGATGTCATAAAACGGTATGGTATTAAGAAAATGTGGACTAGAATAATAAAAGGTAAGTTCCGGTGTTTTCGCCATTTATAAATGAAAGGTTCGGATCGCCCTAGTAAGTCCTATGTAGACCAAATTAGTGGTCAAAGAATGGTTAAATATTAAGCAACGATGAGTCTGCATGAAAAGACCAATGAATATCAATGAAGCAAAAGATTTGTCGAAGGATCGTATTGTATGTGGATTTCTTTGGTCTCTAGCAAACCTTTTTCAAAATAAGTATGAGTATATGCAATTATTTTTAATAATATGATATATTAATTTCATAGTAACTACATGCTAAAATATCGTGACATGTAAATGTTTGTTTATTATAATTTATTTATATAAAACAATTTCTATATGGTAGTCGATGAGAACGCGCCCTCTGTAAACGATAATCATATTTGACTTTCTAAGATTAAAGACAGGCGTATCCACGCCTGTAAACTTATCGCTCTGCGTTCGACAGAAGTGCCTCGGAACCTTTGATCGTGCGGATTCTTGTTAAGCTACAACTCGTTACCAAACTAACACTTTCAGAGCTTTGAATTCAGATCCAACATTCATATTCAAACTTTTGCTTAGCTCCGTTGCGAAACCGAATGATAGTGGAAACTGACGCTTCGACGGATACAATCGGATAAAATACAGAATTAAATTGCGTTTCTTTGATTTGAGAAAGCAGTTTTATATCTTCAAATATTTATCATTTTCGTAATTCAAACATGAAATTTATGCATATAATAAAATCGTTACCGAGCTGTCTATATATTAAATATCTTCAAAAAAAAAAACAATTTATATGCATTTTTTATCAAAATCATGGTCAAAACCATAGTTTTTAGAATTTTTGTCTGTCTGTGCGTTTGTACACGCTAATATTAAAAACGGCTTAACCGCTTTGAATGCAGTTTTCACTAATGTATTCTGGCAAACTTCTCATAACAGTTAATGTTTATTTCATTGCAATCGGTTCATAAATAAATCATCAATCTCTTGAATTATCAACGATATTTAGTAGTTGACTAAAAACAATGAAAAAAAATAATTTATGAAGACTATTATATACATATATAATATATCTGTAAATGTATTTATTCGGTGTATAAGATTATTATAGTTAGAAAACTTTATTCATTAAACTAAATTACTGTGTTTATAATAATTACTTCATTATACAGAAGTGTAGTTATAATAATCAGGGTGTTATTAAGTTGGTACACCAGTTTTTATTTTTGTTGTTAGTTTCTAAATATTTTATTATTATTAATGTATAATTATATAAATAAATAATAATATATAATATGTATATAACTTTTGTTTGTTTTATTGTGTTTGATTAAATAAAATAACTAATGTATAAAATAACTAATTTCAGTCATTTTTATGAATAGCTACAATATAGCCCAAATTTTATTTTGATACTAGCATTTCTAAACCTGAACCGTGAGAGGATCTAAATCAACTACACGACCAACATCCGAATCGAAATATTCAAAAGAGATAATATCAAAATCAGATTTAAGTGTGGGACCTGAATCTTAATATACATAAGTTAAGGTCTAGC
This sequence comes from Eumeta japonica, assembly GCA_005406025.1. Classification (NCBI taxonomy): domain Eukaryota; kingdom Metazoa; phylum Arthropoda; class Insecta; order Lepidoptera; family Psychidae; genus Eumeta; species Eumeta japonica. The sequence goes on along the minus strand of BGZK01000808.1, from coordinate 83,689 downwards.
TCGGAATCAAAAGCAAGACCATGATCGAAATCGAGAGTGTAATAAATTAACATCGAGGGCAGGATAGAGACCGGAATCGAGCAGGTTACAGCGATCAAATAAAATGAAATCAAAAATAGTTTTGTTTCGTGGTGTTTAAAGTAAAGAAAAAAATAAAAATTTACATAAACTAAATATGTGGCGCCATCTATTGGCATGAAAAGGTAACTCTTCGCCTGCGCCTAAAAAATTCGAGCAAATGACATTTTTGGAATGTAATTCTTCAGTTTATTGTCTTTTTAATTAAAATCTAAGTAATTAAAATAGAATTTGAGTAAACTGAAAGCGAAAATAACTCTAAAATAATTTCATACATTTTATTCAGTTTATTCGTAAAATCAGTAATTTCAAAAATAGAAAACTCTCAAATCACATCTAGAACATTCGGAGTGACGATTCGAGAATCCCGCCAGTTAAGTATATAAGCAGGCACACTCGGCGCTGCGAGTCAATCTTCTTTTCAAACGCTTACAGTGAACATCGAGATATAAAGTGAAAGTAAAAGCTTTATACTGTCAATTGCTGAGTAAATTATTCAATAACGTTCTTTATTGTGATTCTAAGTGAGAGTAATTATTTGTATCATTGAGTAAAGCATCTAAGTAAGTGAATATTTGAGTTGTAAGTGAAACAAATGTCTGTGAGTGAAATACAGATCTGAGGGGCTCCTCCTCGAGCCAGAGTCTATTCCTGTGAGTGAGTTTACATCCTATGGGGCCCCTCCTCAAGCCAGAATCTATTCTGTGAGTGAGTTTACATCCTGTGGGGCTCATCCTAGAGCCAGTATCAATCTTTTCTTGAGCAAATCAGCTATTGGTGACTTCTAGACGAGAAACTCACCGTATTCAAGGCCTGGTTTATCTTTTCACCTTGCAATGTAGCGGGCAAGCTCCCTTGTGGTACACTCCTGAGAAAATCACCGTACCCAAGGCTTGGTTTACGGGTTCAACTTGTCTAGCACTTGCAAGTTCCCTTGAATAGATTCTAGAAGTCTTCCTCTTTTACTTTTTCTATTCCTGTGAGTGAGTTTACATCCTGTGGGGCTCCTCCTCGAGCCAGAATCTATTCCTGTGAGTGAGTTTACATCCTATGGGGCTCATCCTCGAGCCAGAATCTATTCCTGTGAGTGAGTTTACATACTGTGGGGCTCATCCTAGAGTCAGAGTCTATTTCTGTGAGTGAGTTTACATCCTGTGGGGCTCATCCTAGAGCCAGTATCAATCTTTTCTTGATGGCTGTGGTGACTTCTAGACGAGAAACTCACCGTATTCAAGGCCTGGTTTATCTTTTCACCTGCAGGTGGCAGGCAAGTTCCTTGTGGTACACTCCTGAGAAAATCACCGTACCCAAGGCTTGGTTTACAGGTTCAACTTGTCTAGCACTTGCAAGTTCCCTTGAATAGATTCTAGAAGTCTTCCTCTTTTACTTTTTTATTCCTGTGAGTGAGTTTACATCCTGTGGGGCTCCTCCTCGAGCCAGAATCTATTCCTGTGGTGAGTTTACATCCTATGGGGCTCATCCTCGAGCCAGAATCTATTCCTGTGGTGAGTTTACATACTGTGGGGCTCATCCTAGAGTCAGAGTCTATTTCTGTGAGTGAGTTTACATCCTGTGGGGCTCATCCTAGAGCCAGTATCAATCTTTCTTGAGCAAATCGGCTATGGTGACTTCTAGACGACTCACCGTATTCAAGGCCTGGTTTATCTTTTCACCTTGCAAGGTAGCGGACAAGTTCCTTTGTGTACACTCCTGAGAAAATCACCGTACCCAAGGCTTGGTTTACAGGTTCAACTTGTCTAGCACTTGCAAGTTCCCTGAATACATTCTAGAAGTCTTCCTCTTTACTTTTCAGCTTCTTTTCAGAGTCTAGTTGGGTTTCAGCTGAGAGACTTCACTGAATCCAGAGAGTATTACAACCACACGCAATTGAGTGTCCAGAGGGTTAACTTCAAGAGAGTATTATTGCTCCACTGCCTATTTTTGTGATCATAAAATGGTAATCGTATTTGTGCGTTCAAATCATTAACTTATAACTTTAATTTTGTAAATTGAGTTTGTGATAAATAAATCTAAGAAAACGGACTCTCTACCTCTTATCTTTAACGTGGGTAATAGAAATTACAGTGGAAATGCGTTGTAAACATTTGTGTTCGGCATTAACATTACCACCCATTCCACATGCTGATTTACCGTGAGAAGAATGGGTAAGAAACTCAAGGGTTGCTCTTTGTACTCACCGATGCAAAATATTGAGTAATTAATAATTTAGTACAACACTTAGAGATAACATGAAGCAACCAGATAGCCGAGCTGTTCAATCCCATGGGTTTTTAAGGTATTGCATAGCTTTTATCGCGGGCTTTGAGCGCGGCGACCGAATCAAAAAATCCAGTAACGAAAATAAAACCTAACACCCCCAACTCCGCCTACATGTAGCTTGGCCGAGCGTTTGCTTAACGTGTATGTATATAGTACGACTGTACGAAGCTTGCATGGATTGAGACGAGCTGCTCCGAAATCGGACAAATACGTAAGCAGCTGTTTATGGGAAAGTATATAGGTGTATAGTTATCTATCATATCTTTATAATGCCACACTCACCGCATGTGCCACGTAAGTATACGTGTAGGTATATATGTATACATAGCTGTACCTATGTACAACAGTGAATAGCATGTTGCTGATTTATAGCTATACGCGTAAAATTTGTGTATAAAGTGTTTTAAATATGAACAAACAAAGTGAATTTATTAATGAAGAAATTGATGAAAAACTTGAATTAATATCAAAGAAAAAAAATACTGCATAAATAAATAAATAATTATAATTGCATAAGTTGATAAAAAATGCTATGCAATAGCTTTACCGCGGCAGTCCCCGAGTGCCACACGATTAATTTTTTTTCTTTAAAATATTCAGACACGGTGTAATAGCCCTTGCCATGTAACTTTCTTTAGAAGAAACGTTTAAATTCATAAATGGCAAATTTTTAATTTCAGCTGGGATCTTGTTATAAAAGTGCACACATTGCCTCTTAAATGATTTATTATCTTCGCTTAGTCGGGTTTAATGAGCAGCAAAATCGTTCTTATGTCTAGTGTTAATGTTATGGATGTCGCTTCTTTTTTGGAATGATTATATATGTCAAGGTTTTTGTATATAGATCGGCATCACGATTGAGTGCGTGGTCGGTTGATATGAAAAATGAAGAAATTAATTCCATGTCGACGCGGGCGAAGGCTAGTTTGTATTAAAAATGTAGTCGTTTTGTCGTTCGCTTGTGCATAGGGAACGATCGAAAGAGAATTACAAATTATTACAGCATTTAGCATTCGATGCTCATAATACAGCAAAGTGATGAACGACAAGGGAGTTTAGTGCCGTTTCTCTGAAACAGCCGTCTTATAGTGTAGGGCGGGCGGCGGCGGCGCACTGACGATTTGTATTTAATTTCCGTCCGCGCGCCAAATCACTCAAAGGGAAATGATTAAACTCGTTCCGTAAAACAGGCTCAGGGACGGTTTTCATGAAATTGTGAATCTCTTTCGTTCGCTCATTAGGAGGGGCAGGTGGGGCGGCGCGCGGGCGCCTTACCGCCACGAGCTGAGCGTGCGGCGAGATGGTATGTTGAATGAGGCAAATACAAATGCTGATGTACCCCGTATGGGTATCTCAAATTTGTATTTTTACATTATATATAATATCATACTATCATGTAAAATAGTATGATAGATATTATATGAAATAATATAAATAATGATATTATACATAATACAGGATTTCATACGACTTTCATGGGTCTTTATGGGTGTTCAGTTGAAATATATTAATAAAATAATTCAAAATTATATTAACCAGTAATTTAATAATGCGATTTTATAATTACAGAATGCATTAATACTAATTCAAGTATAAGGCTAATGAATTTATTTTAAAGTCAAAACTTTAGGTTGATTTAAAATTTCGTAATACGTTTGAAAGCATTTTTGCTGGTGTATAATTTGTATTTGTGTTTTTTCATATTTGTTTTCAAAGTTTTGATTATCTAAAAGGCAATCTAATAAACCGGACGTTGTAACGAGTGATCGCTAATTTCCACTCTCGCTAAGCCTATTGATTTGACGCGCGACGCCTCCCTGGGCGCGGGCGATGGTTCGCAGGCTTAATGACGCGAATTTTCGGGATACCTTTAATCACACGCTTTGTAGAAAATTAGACACATCAAGCGTTGGGAGGTGTGCGCACCCTCGCGTTACACAAATTGGGACGGACGACCGCACCGGCGTTACAGCCTTTGCCAGATTCTATTGACTTTACACATTTCATATGGATGCATTCTTTTGGCTATTAGACGTCCACTGGCGAATGTAATTTCTTGAGTTCTTGCAGCCAAAATGTGCCAAACTGAAACAAAAGGTGATTCGCTACTTTCTGTAGATTGCCAGTCCACGTTGAGGGGGCCGTACTAAGCTGCGACGTCAGGTTCATGGTTAACAATCATTAATCATCCCTTGTCAGAGGTTATCGCTTATAGAAGTGATGTGGCATATCCATTCTCAAACATTGCTGAATTTGCAAGCCATATATTTATTTTACTTTTGGTCTTACGGATTCCCCATACTGTATCTTATTTCGCACACGAATTTCGAGAACACAGTTGGAGCATCCGTTAATCATATTGAGTGTTTGGGTAATGAGGTATGTTCAAAGCGAAGCGTACTATCGAGCTAATTTCTTATATCATCTCGCTTACAAAGCTGTACGAGGGCTGCTATTTATGTATCTGGACCTGGCTACATATAGAACAATATTTAAAAAGTAATTACTACGTATAAAAATAGAACTCGTTGGCTGAAGAATACAGTTTATTTCACGTAACTGTCATTTGTTTCACCATTGTGGCGTCGTTTTCAACTTTGCGTGTCCATGTCTATGTCTTTGCTAAGACTTTTAAGTATCTTTAAAGAGTATAGAACAGGGTTTCCCAAACTTATTTTCACTGTGACGCCTTTGGGGCTTTGCTATTTTTTTTACGACGCCTCTCATCTCAGCCCTCAAAGATATATACTAATTTTAGTATTAGCCTAGGGATGTTTGTCAGAATGCGCACGGCGCTCACTAAAGTACCCCTGTGGCTTACTCGACTCGGTCGCATCGACATGCGACGCCTCTGGTACAATGTCGCGACGCATCAAGGCATCGGGACGCATAATTTGAGAGGCCGACTATAGAATATTAGGAACCGACATAGGCTTGGTTTGTCCATATTATTTTAGACCCCTTTTCTTAAGGAACTCATTTGTATCCCGATCGTGGATTGAAGTCGTCCAGAGATTTATATATAAGGAGCATACTTTCAATAAAACGGAGTGTGAGTTGTCATACTATTGTCATATTATTTAGAATTTTAAAAGTTAGAAAACGTAATTTAAAAAGTTTCAGAAATATATATGTATATATTTAATTCTTTCATCTTTGTATATCGCCCCATTACGAAATCCAGATCGCGATCGCTATCCCGGTTTCGATTCTGACCCCGGTCCTGTTCTCGATGTCAATTTCTCTCGCTGTTGATTCTGACCCCGGTCCTGCTCTTAATGTCAATTTCTCTCGCTGTTGATTCTGACTTTGGTCCTGTTCTCGATGTCAATTTCTCTCGCTGTCGATTTTGACCCCGGTCCTGCTCTCATTGTCAATTTCTTTCATTTTCGATTTCGATTACGCTTTTGCTTTTGACTCCGGTTTTGATCTAAGGAGATTCCGATTGTGTTCTTGAACCCGGTCTCGCGCTTTAAATTCTAATATCAGTACTGCTTCTCATTCCGATACTTGTTTCCAGTTTTATCCCAACACTTGATTTTCACTTTGGTCTCCATGTTGATTTTGATCCCGATCTCAATTTTAATTCCAATTCTCGTCCTGTGTGCAATTTTGATTCTGCTACCGATCACGGTTCCGATTTGGACGAATACGTAGCAAATACTAATTGTATCAAATAAAATTTAGGCTATATTATGTGGGGCTTGTGTAGCTTTTTATAAGTGAAATAACGTTTGGAAACTTTAAACATATTCAACGACATATATATTTTTCAAAATTATATATGCCGTTACTTTCGTTTATAATAAGCAGCTTAAATATAAATTTTACGTAAATAGCTTCAATGGCTTTTTATATAAATTTCAAGACTTATTTCATTCTCTTTAGGGTTACTTTAAAGAAAAATATGAATGTCATTGGTTTTATTAATAATGAATAGATAAAATATAAATTATGACTTAAACACCTATAGCAGTTTTATTTTCCAAATAACATTTAATTTAACCTTTTAGGGTAGTTTTAAAAATCATTGAAAATAAATATTCGTATATTTCTTGAAGTAACTAAAATATTAAATTTGACATTCGTAGCTTAAATGGTTTCGATTTTTATACTACAGGATTTTACTCCTTTCATCTTTTAAGGGTTAGATTTCCGAAAATCCTTTTTTAATACTCGTCTACGTTATAATAGGAATCTCTAAACAAAATCTCAAGTCCTAAACCCAGTAGTTTGGGCTGTGCGTTGATATATAAATCAGCCAGTTTACTATTTTATATATTATTACATAGATGACATATATAATAATATATAAAACACACCTATATTAAGGTATGTATTACATAACCATAAAGGTTACGTTTTTAGGTGTTAATTATACAAAAAACAAAAGACTTTGAAAAAGTTTCTCAAACTTTCTGTTTTTGTCATATGCTGTTTTGCACTTCTAAATGCCTATTTAAATTACAATTTGAAAACTATTGCGGTCATCAATGTTAGACCGATAACTCGTAGACATCATCGTATAGAGACCTTTTTAGGTTTATATTTTTCAAGACGTCTAAATTCTATTTGCGTATCAATATCAATTTTAATATGTTGATGTATGAAATACAGGTTGACAGATAATATCTGTCTCATATTTTGTAGCAAAAGCAGAGCTGATCTGTGTGGTCGATTTTGGAAAAGAAATTTGTAACGAAAGATTCCACTTTCTCCAAAATATCGGTCAGTGAGTGCCTTTTCGGTTCAGTTCCCTATTTCCAAGTAGTCCATCTTCCATTACAAAGTAAGCTAAGAGATAAACAAGATTCTAATTATTAAAGCCACATTGTAACTTGATATGCGTTAAAATCTCCTTTGCTGTTACATATTGATTGGTCCGTATGGATTTGAAATATCTTCGCTAGTGAACTTCAATTCTACCTCACTGTTAAACCACTGAGCCAGCGTGGAGGTTAAGGTTCATAAACTTCTCAATATAAGACAAAGGATTGTGAGAGAGCATGTCTTATCAGTGGGGTAAATAAAATCTGATACGGCTACCACAACAACTATTTGACTTCCGGGTGTATCTTACCTTATTCTGTCGTCACACTTTTGAATTTTATTTCTTTATTTGGTAACGGCTCAAACATGACGAACTAACATCGTTTATAAACGAGATTGTCTTTCTAGCGATAGAACAAATCATCACACTGAAGGTTTGTTGCTTTTCCATGGCTTCAGACGGGTAGACTCAAAACTGCTCGTTATAGATTTGTTAAATTTTGTTATTGGATTCTACCTTTTAGATCGGGATTTGTGCAGTGTCTTGTCTCATTGTCACTATGAACTTTAGTGTAGTTAGAAACGCGATATCTCTGATTAGTCAGGACCACATCCATTCGCGTTTCTAGATTAGAAGGGGCTGTACCTAGGTACCGAGGTTTGTTAGAGCCGGTTGGTGGTCGTAGTGGTGTAGAATATTTTTCCTTTAGATGCCGCTCCTCATTAGTCCCACTGTATCAGTCACCTATGGATTGCATAAATTAATTGATTGCAAAATCGCCGGTATTTAATGTAGATATTGTGTTAAATCTTCGGGAATTTCTCATAAAATTGAGTTGTTTATGATGAGTAGAACATATATATAGATATATTCATATATTCTTAATTTAATATTTACTTGTTTTTATTATAATATTTCCAAATTCCTACTACATATAGTGCTTAACCATAAGAGTGATCGAACAGTCGCGGATGTGGCGGTCGATATGACGGCGCGCGCTAGGACATGCGACGGCGCAAAGCACGACGAGTGCGGTGTCAAGTCTGCTACCGAGCTGCGTGGTGATAGATTGAATGCATTTTCAATAATAATTTATTCGACGGATACAATCGGATAAAATACAGAATTAAATTGCGTTTCTTTGATTTGAGAAAGCAGTTTTATATCTTCAAATATTTATCATTTTCGTAATTCAAACATGAAATTTATGCATATAATAAAATCGTTACCGAGCTGTCTATATATTAAATATCTTCAAAAAAAAAAACAATTTATATGCATTTTTTATCAAAATCATGGTCAAAACCATAGTTTTTAGAATTTTTGTCTGTCTGTGCGTTTGTACACGCTAATATTAAAAACGGCTTAACCGCTTTGAATGCAGTTTTCACTAATGTATTCTGGCAAGCTTCTCATAACAGTTAATGTTTATTTCATTGCAATCGGTTCATAAATAAATCATCAATCTCTTGAATTATCAACGATATTTAGTAGCTTGACTAAAAACAATGAAAAAAAATAATTTATGAAGACTATTATATACATATATAATATATCTGTAAATGTATTTATTCGGTGTATAAGATTATTATAGTTAGAAAACTTTATTCATTAAACTAAATTACTGTGTTTATAATAATTACTTCATTATACAGAAGTGTAGTTATAATAATCAGGGTGTTATTAAGTTGGTACACCAGTTTTTATTTTTGTTGTTAGTTTCTAAATATTTTATTATTATTAATGTATAATTATATAAATAAATAATAATATATGTATGTATATAACTTTGTTTGTTTTATTGTGTTTGATTAAATAAAATAATGTATAAAATAACTAATTTCAGTCATTTTTATGAATAGCTACAATATAGCCCAAATTTTATTTTGATACTAGCATTTCTAAACCTGAACCGTGAGAGGATCTAAATCCTACGACCAACATCCGAATCGAAATATTCAAAGAGATAATATCAAAATCAGATTTAAGTGTGGGACCTGAATCTTAATATACATAAGTTGGGTCTAGCTCGGAATCAAAAAGCAAGACCATGATCGAAATCGAGAGTGTAATAAATTAACATCGAGGCAGGATAGAGACCGGAATCGAGCAGGTTGCGATCAAATAAAATGAAATCAAAATAGTTTTGTTTCGTGGTGTTTAAAGTAAAGAAAAATAAAAATTTACATAAACTAAATATGTGGCGCCATCTATTGGCATGAAAGGTAACTCTTCGCCTGCGCCTAAAAATTCGAGCAAATGACATTTTTGGAATGTAATTCTTCAGTTTATTGTCTTTTTAATTAAAATCTAAGTAATTAAAATAGAATTTGAGTAAAACTGAAAGCGAAAATAACTCTAAAATAATTTCATACATTTTATTCAGTTTATTCGTAAAATCCAGTAATTTCAAAATGAAAACTCTCACATCTAGAACATTCGGGTGACGATTCGAGAATCCCGCCAGTTAAGTATATAGCAGGCACACTCGGCTGCAGGTCAATCTTCTTTTCAAACGCTTACAGTGAACATCGAGATATAAAGTGAAAGTAAAAGCTTTTATACTGTCAATTGCTGAGTAAATTATTCAATAACGTTCTTTATTGTGATTCTAAGTGAGAGTAATTATTTGTATCATTGAGTAAAGCATCTAAGTAAGTGAATATTTGAGTTGTAAGTGAAACAAATGTCTGTGAGTGAAATACAGATCTGAGGGGCTCCTCCTCGAGCCAGAGTCTATTCCTGTGAGTGAGTTTACATCCTATGGGGCCCCTCCTCAAGCCAGAATCTATTCTGTGAGTGAGTTTACATCCTGTGGGGCTCATCCTAGAGCCAGTATCAATCTTTTCTTGAGCAAATCAGCTATTGGTGACTTCTAGACGAGAAACTCACCGTATTCAAGGCCTGGTTTATCTTTCACCTTGCAATGTAGCAGGCAAGCTCCCTTGTGGTACACTCCTGAAAATCACCGTACCCAAGGCTTGGTTTACGGGTTCAACTTGTCTAGCACTTGCAAGTTCCTTGAATAGATTCTAGAAGTCTTCCTCTTTTACTTTTCTATTCCTGTGAGTGAGTTTACATCCTGTGGGGCTCCTCCTCGAGCCAGAATCTATTCCTGTGGTGAGTTTACATCCTATGGGCTCATCCTCGAGCCAGAATCTATTCCTGTGGTGAGTTTACATACTGTGGGCTCATCCGAGTCAGAGTCTATTTCTGTGGTGAGTTTACATCCTGTGGGGCTCATCCTAGAGCCAGTATCAATCTTTTCTTGAGCAAATCGGCTATTGGTGACTTCTAGACGAGAAACTCACCGTATTCAGGCCTGGTTTATCTTTTCACCTTGCAAGGAGTGGCAAGTTCCTTGTGGTACACTCCTGAGAAAATCACCGTACCCAAGGCTTGGTTTACGGGTTCAACTTGTCTAGCACTTGCAAGTTCCCTTGAATACATTCTAGAAGTCTTCCTCTTTACTTTTCAGCTTCTTTTCAGAGTCTAGTTGGGTTTCAGCTACGAGACTTCACTGAATCCAGAGAGTATTACAACCACACGCAATTGAGTGTCCAGAGGGTTAACTTCAAGAGAGTATTATTGCTTCCACTGCCTATTTTTTGTGATCATAAAGTGGTAATCGTATTTGTGCGTTCAAATCATTAACTTATAACTTTAATTTTGTAAATTGAGTTTGTGATAAATAAATCTAAGAAAAACGGACTCTCTACCTCTTATCTTTTAACACGTGGGTAATAGAAATTACAGTGGAAATGCGTTGTAAACATTTGTGTTCGGCATTAACATTACCACCCATTCCACATGCTGATTTACCGTGAGAAGAATGGGTAAGAAACTCAAGGGTTGCTCTTTGTACTCACCGATACAAAATATTGAGTAATTAATAATTTAGTACAACACTTAGAGATAACATGAAGCAACCAGATAGCCAGAGCGTTCAATCCCATGGGTTTTAAGGTATTGCAGCTTTTATCGCGGGCTTTGAGCGCGGCGACCGAATCAAAAATCCAGTAACGAAATAAAACCTAACACCCCAACTCCGCCTACATGGCTGCCGAGCGTTTGCTTAACGTGTATATATAGTACGACTGTACGAAGCTTGCATGGATTGAGACGAGCTGCTCCGAAATCGGACAAATACGTAAGCAGCTGTTTATGGGAAAGTATATAGGTGTATAGTTATCTATCATATCTTTATAATGCCACACTCACCGCATGTGCCACGTAAGTATACGTGTAGGTATATATGTATACATAGCTGTACCTATGTACAACAGTGAATAGCATGTTGCTGATTTATAGCTATACGCGTAAAATTTGTGTATAAAGTGTTTTAAATATGAACAAACAAAGTGAATTTATTAATGAAGAAATTGATGAAAAACTTGAATTAATATCAAAGAAAAAAAATACTGCATAAATAAATAAATAATTATAATTGCATAAGTTGATAAAAATGCTATGCAATAGCTTTACCGCGGCAGTCCCCGGTGCCACGATTAATTTTTTTTCTTTAAAATATTCAGACACGGTGTAATAGCCCTTGCCATGTAACTTTCTTTAGAAGAAACGTTTAAATTCATAAATGGCAAATTTTTAATTGGGATCTTGTTATAAAAGTGCACACACTCTTAAATGATTTATTATCTTCGCCTAGTCGGGTTTAATGAGCAGCAAAATCGTTCTTATGTCTAGTGTTAATGTTATGGATGTCGCTTCTTTTGGAATGATTATATGTCAAGGTTTTGTATATAGATCGGCATCGATTGAGTGCGTGGTCGGTTGATATGAAAAATGAAGAAGAAATTAATTCCATGTCGACGCGGGCGAAGGCTAGTTTGTATTAAAATGTAGTCGTTTTGTCGTTCGCTTGTGCAGGGAACGATCGAAGAAAATTACAAATTATTACAGCATTTAGCATTCGATGCTCATAATACAGCAAAGTGATGAACGACAAGGGTTTAGTGCCGTTTCTCTGAAACAGCCGTCTTTAGTGTAGGGCGGGCGGCGGCGGCGCACTGACGATTTGTATTTAATTTCCGTCCGCGCGCCAAATCACTCAAAGGGAAATGATTAAACTCGTTCCGTAAAACAGGCTCAGGGACGGTTTTCATGAAATTGTGAATCTCTTTCGTTCGCTCATTAGGAGAGGGGCAGGTAGGGCCGGCGCGCGGGCGCCGCCCCACCGCCACGAGCTGAGCGTGCGGCGAGTTGGAGTATGTTGAATGAGGCAAATACAAATGCTGATGTACCCCGTATGGGTATCTCAGAATTTGTATTTTTTTTAGAAATACATTATATATAATATTATCATACTATCATGTAAAATAGTATGATAGATATTATATGAAATAATATAAATAATTATTAGATATTATACATAATACAGGATTTCATACGACTTTCATGGGTCTTTATGGGTGTTCAGTTGAAATATATTAATAAAAATAATTCAAAATTATATTAACCAGTAATTTAATAATGCGATTTTATAATTACAGAATGCATTAATACTAATTCAAGTATAAGGCTAATGAATTTATTTTAAAGTCAAAAAACTTTAGGTTGATTTAAAAAATTTCGTAATACGTTTGAAAGCATTTTTTGCTGGTGTATAATTTGTATTTGTGTTTTTTTTTCATATTTGTTTTTCAAAGTTTTTGATTATCTAAAAGGCAATCTAATAAACCGGACGTTGTAACGAGAGTGATCGCTAATTTCCACTCTCGCTAAGCCTATTGATTTGACGCGCGACGCCTCCCTGGGCGCGGGCGATGGTTCGCAGGCTTAATGACGCGAATTTTCGGGATACCTTTAATCACACGCTTTGTAGAAAATTAGACACATCAAGCGTTGGGAGGTGTGCGCACCCTCGCGTTACACAAATTGGGACGGACGACCGCACCGGCGTTACAGCCTTTGCCAGATTCTATTGACTTTACACATTTCATATGGATGCATTCTTTTGGCTATTAGACGTCCACTGGCGAATGTAATTTCTTGAGTTCTTGCAGCCAAAATGTGCCAAACTGAAACAAAAGGTGATTCGCTACTTTCTGTAGATTGCCAGTCCACGTTGAGGGGGCCGTACTAAAGCTGCGACGTCAGGTTCATGGTTAACAATCATTAATCATCCCTTGTCAGAGGTTATCGCTTATAGAAGTGATGTGGCATATCCATTCTCAAACATTGCTGAATTTGCAAGCCATATATTTTACTTTGCTGGTCTTACGGATTCCCCATACTGTATCTTATTTCGCACACGAATTTCGAGAACACAGTTGGAGCATCCGTTAATCATATTTGAGTGTTTGGGTAATGAGGTATGTTCAAAGCGAAGACGTACTATCGAGCTAATTTCTTATATCATCTCGCTTACAAAGCTGTACGAGGGCTGCTATTTATGTATCTGGACCTGGCTACATATAGAACAATATTTAAAAAGTAATTACTACGTATAAAAATAGAACTCGTTGGCTGAAGAATACAGTTTATTTCACGTAACTGTCATTTGTTTCACCATTGTGGCGTCGTTTTCAACTTTGCGTGTCCATGTCTATGTCTTTGCTAATTTTAAGTATCTTTAAGAGTATAGAACAGGGTTTCCAAACTTATTTTCACTGTGACGCCTTTGGGGCTTTGCTATTTTTTGACGCCTCTCATCTCAGCCCTCAAGATATATACTAATTTTAGTATTAGCCTAGGGATGTTTGTCAGAATGCGCACGGCGCTCACTAAAAGAATACCCTGTAACCTCGACTCGGTCGCATCGACATACGACGCCTCTGGTACAATGTCGCGACGCATCAAGGCATCGGGACGCATAATTTGAGAGGCCGACTATAGAATATTAGGAACCGACATAGGCTTGGTTTGTCCATATTATTTTAGACCCCTTTCTTAAGGAACTCATTTGTATCCCGATCGTGGATTGAAGTCGTCCAGAGATTTATATATAAGGAGCATACTTTCAATAAAACAGGTGTGAGTTGTCATACTATTGTCATATTATTTAGAATTTTAAAGTTAGAAAACGTAATTTAAAAGTTTCAAATATATATGTATATATTTAATTCTTTCATCTTATATCGCCCCATTACGAAATCAGATCGCGATCGCTATCCCGGTTTCGATTCTGACTGGTCCTGTTCTCGATGTCAATTTCTCTCGCTGTCGATTTCGACCCGGTCCTGTTCTCGATGTCCAATTTCTCGCTGTCGATTCTGAACCCGGTCCTGTTCTCGATGTCAATTTCTCGCTGTCGATTCTAACCCCGGTCCTGCCCTGATGTCAATTTCTCTCGCTGTCGATTCTGACCCCGGTCCTGTTCTCGATGTCAATTTCTCTCGCTGTTGATTCTGACCCGGTCCTGTTCTTGTCAATTTCGCTGTTGATTCTGACTTTGGTCCTGTTCTCGATGTCAATTTCTCGCTGTCGATTTTGACCCCGGTCCTGCTCATTGTCAACTTTTTTCGATTTCGATTTGCTTTTGACTCGGTTTTGATCTAAGGAGATTCCGATTGTGTTCGGGTCTCGCTTTAAATTCTAATATCAGTACTGCTTCTCATTCCGATACTTGTTTCCAGTTTTATCCCAACACTTGATTTTCACTTTGGTCTCCATGTTGATTTTGATCCCGATCTCAATTTTAATTCCAATTCTCGTCCTGTGTGCAATTTTGATTCTGCTACCGATCACGGTTCCGATTTGGACGAATACGTAGCAAATACTAATTGTATCAAATAAAATTTAGGCTATATTATGTGGGGCTTGTGTAGCTTTTTATAAGTGAAATAACGTTTGGAAACTTTAAACATATTCAACGACATATATATTTTTTCCAAAAATTATATATGCCGTTACTTTTCGTTTATAATAAGCAGCTTAAATATAAATTTTTACGTAAATAGCTTCAATGGCTTTTTTATATATAAATTTCAAGACTTATTTCATTCTCTTTAGGGTTACTTTAAAGAAAAAATATGAATGTCATTGGTTTTTATTAATAATGAATAGATAAAATATAAATTATGACTTAAACACCTATAGCAGTTTTTATTTTCCAAATAACATTTAATTTAACCCCTTTTAGAGGTAGTTTTAAAAAATCATTGAAAATAAATATTCGTATATTTCTTGAAGTAACTAAAATATTAAATTTGACATTCGTAGCTTAAATGGTTTCGATTTTTATACTACAGGATTTTACTCCTTTCATCTTTTTAAGGGTTAGATTTCCGAAAATCCTTTTTTAATACTCGTCTACGTTATAATAGGAATCTCTAAACAAAATCTCAAGTCCTAAACCCAGTAGTTTGGGCTGTGCGTTGATATATAAATCAGCCAGTTTACTATTTTATATATTATTACATAGATGACATATATAATAATATATAAAACACACCTATATTAAGGTATGTATTACATAACCATAAAGGTTACGTTTTTAGGTGTTAATTATACAAAAAACAAAAGACTTTGAAAAAGTTTCTCAAACTTTCTGTTTTTGTCATATGCTGTTTTGCACTTCTAAATGCCTATTTAAATTACAATTTGAAAACTATTGCGGTCATCAATGTTAGACCGATAACTCGTAGACATCATCGTATAGAGACCTTTTTAGGTTTATATTTTTCAAGACATCTAAATTCTATTTGCGTATCAATATCAATTTTAATATGTTGATGTATGAAATACAGGTTGACAGATAATATCTGTCTCATATTTTGTAGCAAAGCAGAGCTGATCTGTGTGGTCGATTTTTGGAAAAGAAATTTGTAACGAAAGATTCCACTTTCTCCAAAATATCGGTCAGTGAGTGCCTTTTTCGGTTCAGTTCCCTATTTCCAAGTAGTCCATCTTCCATTACAAAGTAAGCTAAGAGATAAACAAGATTCTAATTATTAAAGGGGTTTTCCACGTGTAACTTGATATGCGTTAAAATCTCCTTTGCTGTTACATATTGATTGGTCCGTATGGATTTCGAAATATCTTCGCTAGTGAACTTCAATTCTACCTCACACTGTTAAACCACTGAGCCAGCGTGGAGGGTTAAGGTTCATAAACTTCTCAATATAAGACAAAAGGATTGTGAGAGAGCATGTCTTATCAGTGGGGTAAATAAAATCTGATACGGCTACCACAACAACTATTTGACTTCCGGGTGTATCTTACCTTATTCTGTCGTCACACTTTTGAATTTTATTTCTTTATTTGGTAACGGCTCAAACATGACGAACTAACATCGTTTATAAACGAGATTGTCTTTCTAGCGATAGAACAAATCATCACACTGAAGGTTTGTTGCTTTTTCCATGGCTTCAGACGGGTAGACTCAAAACTGCTCGTTATAGATTTGTTAAATTTTGTTATTGGATTCTACCTTTTTAGATCGGGATTTGTGCAGTGTCTTGTCTCATTGTCACTATGAACTTTAGTGTAGTTAAGAAACGCGATATCTCTGATTAGTCAGGACCACATCCATTCGCGTTTTCTAGATTAGAAGGGGCTGTACCTAGGTACCGAGGTTTGTTAGAGCCGGTTGGTGGTCGTAGTGGTGTAGAATATTTTTTCCTTTAGATGCCGCTCCTCATTAGTCCCACTGTATCAGTCACCTATGGATTGCATAAATTAATTGATTGCAAAATCGCCGGTATTTAATGTAGATATTGTGTTAAATCTTTCGGGAATTTCTCATAAAATTGAGTTGTTTATGATGAGTAGAACATATATATAGATATATTCATATATTCTTAATTTAATATTTACTTGTTTTTTATTATAATATTTCCAAATTCCTACTACATATAGTGCTTAACCATAAGAGTGATCGAACAGTCGCGGATGTGGCGGTCGATATGACGGCGCGCGCTAGGACATGCGACGGCGCAAAGCACGACGCGTGCGGTGTCAAGTCTGCTACCGAGCTGCGTGGTGATAGATTGAATGCATTTTCAATAATAATTTACTCGGGTTGCTGATGATGTATACAATGATATTACATGCTACAGAAGTTGTTTTCGAACACTATGCACATTCTATCCACTCTAAACACTACTACAAGATTTATATTTATAATAAATTTAACAATTAATTAAATAACATGTCTCGTTTCCGAACGTTGTCCACAAAACGAAAAAAACGCACTTAATAGTTTTTTTTTTGTACTGGCATTGTTTGTAAAACGGCCGATTCGAAAGGACATAGTGTTTTTTTTAATTTGTTCGAGCACATACTCAAGTGCTCGAACAAATTCATTTAGCGATTTTTCAGACTTTCTCATTAGGATTCGAGTTATTGCTGCGTTTCTTTTACTGTCCATAACGTAAAAGCATATCAGTGCATTCTCAGTCGCATCGCTTTTTTTGATGCATTTTGCAAAGCCAAGCCGCTATTTCACCGTAAACGAAAACAGAAGTGTATATCTATGAAGTAATATTAAGTTACTATACACTACAGACATGACAAAATAAAAAAAATGTAACTCTGAAAACAATTAGTATAAAGAATTACAGTTTGCTTTGATTATTTTTTGATTTCGCAGAGAATCTATTGAATTAAGAAGTGCCCGATAGTTATTTTTGCACTCCTTTATTATAAGTTAAACGATATGCCTTAAACACTATGATAAACATTATGCAATTGCATTTTATAGACCTCGATAGAACGTATTTAAGAATACCACAAGTCGAAGTTCAACTGGAAACCTTAATTCAAACATCGCCCAAAGAACCGAGCCGGCCCAAATGGCCATAATATTTTAATACGTCCATTATAATCACTTTTTCTTTTACCCCTCATTAGCGCAGAGAATGAATGAAGCCTCTCAAAAGTTAACGAAGAAAAAGGCTTTTTATCGGAATAATACGGTTTTTTTCAATGGAATTTGAGAAATGAGATTTTACGCCTAAAAATTTATCCCACCAGTCTCTTAAATTAATTAACCGTATCCAATAAAGCAATAATTAGCCGCCACCCTCGCACGAACCTAAAGGGAGATAAAATCTATCCACTCCTTCAAGTTAAATGTTTCATTAATCGTACGTAATCTAGTTTATCGTACAAATTACTTCCAGACTTAACTATAATTTTTCTCATTGAAACACATTGCTTTTCCTATTAATAATTTTTATACATGCGTTTCTCTTTTTTTTGAAAACTCTAGTGACGCATACCTATATTAACATGGTTTTGAAAGTTGGCTTTACATCTTTGCTTTTTAAAATTATTAGGATATGTGAACTAGAATTGTAAACGACTATCATTAAAGATATATATCTTAAATTTATATCAGAACTAGCTTCCGCCCACGTGGGCGAAACATGTGGACAGAATGAGTTCCTACATCTTATGTATTGACCGATTACGATAATAATAATTAATCATGATCCTAACAGCTTCCCCGTTCCGATGGCAATTTATAAAACTCTAGATCCCTAACTCAATTTCGACTTAAGAAGCATCCAGTCCTTATCCCGCTTCCGATCCCGGTTCCGCTGTCAATTCTGATCTATTCATATTTTGATTCCGATCATGATCTTGATTGTGCATTTTAGTCCTATGGTCGATTGGTCTTGATCCCGTTCTTAATTTCAAACCCTCCCGGTTTCAACGTTTGATTCTACTCCTCGTTTATCTCATAAGGAGTTTCTTATTAATGAAGTAATTCTTAGCATCCACTTAGTAATTCAGTTTAATAGCGAAAATACGCAGATAACATTGAATACGAATGCTAATTTCCTTATTCAGAAATCTTCCCATACAAGAGTACATTCCATATCGTCAGTTTTATAATTGTATGATAGATTTAGGGAAACAAAAAAAAAACCACCAACTTTTGAAGATTACAAAACCCCGCTCCCCCAACCTAACTGCGGAAGCCCCATCTCGATTTTAAAGTTGTACCTCGCTCCATAAAAAAGTTTTTAAAGAATGCGATCCCCCTTGACTGTCATAAAAAGTAAATCACGCACACGTACACACCAACGTAAATACATAGAAACAAATAAATATGGCTACTAAAGAACTAAAAATAATATTGATTGATTTTTACAGTTGTCATTCGTTGTATGGAAATAATATAAAACCTATCTTTATTTTAAATCACAGGTTCTGACAGTGAACTAGTTTTTATAGAGATTAACCAAACCCTTCTTAAGTTGAAAAAGAACATACAGAGTGATATATAATGGCCTGTTATATGCTCTTACTGTATACTAATTTTTATTGTGATTTATTCAATCATTCTCAATTTACATACATATAGACAGACGGATAAAGAGTAACTTATAATCTGCACAATCACATGTATTGACTCAACGCCAATTTTCTTCAAGATCGGCCCAGCTGTTCTTAAGTTATAAAAGAACATTTGTAAAGACTGGCAGGCGGGCACACAGTTACTTATCATTTGAGAAATTACATGTTTTGACTGTGCACTAAATTTATCAAGGTCGGCCAACCCATTATTAAATTATAAAAGAATATATATACACACAGACAGACAAATAGAAGCCTATCATTTGCTCAATCACACAATATACACAAGCAATAAGGCTGTAATTCGTTTAGGAAGTGAACTTTGTATGCAAATAGGTGTGATATAGGGGACCCCCTGTCTCTAAAAATGTTCTGTTCAGTGTTAGAAAATATTTCCGAAACTTAGATTGGGATTAATATAAAATTAATGGGTTATAACTGCAAGATGTAAAATTTGCTGACTATATTGTACTGTTTGAGGAAACTTAAAATAATCTCAAGCATATGATAAATTGGAAATAAGTACTTAGAATTTGAAGAGGAATATACTTTAATGAAATCATTGCTACAGATGACCAAATAACGGTAGAAACTAGCCGAATGATAGCAACTGATCGTAAAAATACTGGTCATTAAAAGAAATTATGAAATCAAACGACTTAAGGATGTCAATAAAAAAAAAAGTATTCAATACCTGCAAATTATATTGTATAATTTAAAACGTGAAGCCTGGAGCCTCACAAAAATATTAAGAGAAAAACTTGCAATAACACAGAGAACAATGGAGATGAGTATGATTGGTTGAAAACGCCAAGATAAAATAAAAAGCATTTACTTAAGGACAGCAATAAAATTCACCCACTTGCTCACAAAAATGAATCAGCTGAAATGGAGGTGGACAGGGCACATGATGAACAATAAAGTAGAGAAATAGAGCATGAGAGTAATAATATGATACCAAATAAATAACAAAAAAAAAAAAAAATTAGAGAAAGGCAAAAAAAAAAGATGAGAAGATGAACTAAAGTTGACAGTAGGATCTAATTGGACAGGGGTTGCTCGAGGGAGGCTACAATGAAAATTGTTGAAGGAGGCCTTTGCCAGAAGGCACGCTGAGTTAAGAGATATTTTCTAATATTGTGATTATGTTATTGTTGTATGAAGTACTATTAGTTTCGAATATAGAGCTTTAATATTACTATTGTATATACTCATATTGTTGGTATTTGTAGTCTTAATGTAATTTAATATCAATAAAGTAAAAGAACTCATAACTAAGCATTCTTTATCAGGTTTATGTAAACAAAGAAAACAAATCTAAGGAATGAAAATAAATTACGAAACCGATTTGAATATTTTATAATTTGACATACACATTACACATGCATGTACTTATTTTAGTACAATATTTCTTGAACTACTATTTCGTATAACTGCCAATAAAATCATTGTATTTGTAAATTAGCGTATTTGCGAATCGCTAATTACTACATTCGTTTTATATCATCGAGCTGATATGATGCCACTAAATATTTGTAAATGGTTATGGATCGATTGAAAGGATTTGGGCCCATTTTATTTGTTTTGATGATTTCTATTCTTTACATGTAATGGCTACGCCAATGGTCCAAACATGGAGGCGGAAGTTAATTTGTGGAACCCCTTAACAATAATTATTCACGATAATGCGGTATTTCAAGGGATCTCATGTAGCTAACGTGAAAAACTCGTCGTTATACGGTACGATAATAGTTCGAGAGTTGATGAAAATATCATGCCGCAAGTGTAATTTTCGGGTACCAAATAAAACTTCTGCCCAAAAAAGTTTAGTCCTTACACGGACCATTGGATTGTCGATCCAGTTATCCGACTATCATTCACCACTCGTGAAAATAGGAAGTAAGCAAATTAATCAATGTAATAGAAAAAGCTGGAGATATTGACCAGAGCCAAGATGTTTTTTAATGCCATGTAGCTAACAGACCAGCAGTATTGTCGGAGTTCCGATAATAATGCCGGCAATAACGAGAATGAAAGTTAAAAATGAAATCAAAACCGGGTTTTTAATTAGAATCGAGAGATTAGACTTAAATTTGAGTTCTGAAGAGAATTAATTTAAAAAATACGGAATATTGTAATTTAATTTTCGTATTACTCAAAATGCATGAGTGAAGCCAAGTACTGTTAACCTTTAAATGTTACAGGGGGTACAGGTGTACCCCAGACTAGTTCAAATTTGTTGCATTTCCGAAATGCTTGCGGTAACCTGTCTAGCGTTCCAGATTATTTTTAATGGATAGCGGCCGAGTAAACGAGTCAGCGATGGTCAGTGTTTAGTAGACTTTCTGAACGTGCACACGCTTCTATGTATCAAGCGGGTACACTTGCACCCGACGATAGTAATAACGATAGTATTAGACTATTGTTATGATTTTTGTTATTGCTGTTACTGCTGTTGTTTACGTTAGATTATTCAATTATTATTTTAGTGTTTATTGTAAAAAAATAATTAGTCGGTATCTAAGAGCAATGTAATTATTTTTTTATTCACAGGTAGTTTTGAATTAATTGGGTAAAATGTCTCGGCGACACCCACTACTACACCATATCGAAATCTTGTAACTTTAACACAAAGACAATGAAAGTGATAGTCAAGAAAACTTGTCAGATAATGAATCTGACATAATTATCGAAGATCATCGAGCTACTACTGAAAATTAAAGAGATAACTTTGTCGAAGAGATTTCTAAAAAGGATGTCGAGAAAGACAATGAGTTAGAGCAGACCGAAATTAAAGAAAATTATAGAAGGCCGGTTGCTGTTGTTGGCGTACCTCTAGTTTTGTATGGACATGGAAAACGTAACCGCCATAAATGGACTAGTGTGAAACCTGTACGAAAATGAATACCTCATCGGAATATTCTATTCCATCCACCTAGCTCTAAAGGTCCAGCACGAAATGCTTCTCACCAATAGAATTATTTAAAATTTTCTTCAACGATCAAGTCTTTGAATCTATACTGAAGTACACTAATGCACAAATATCTAAACAAAGACTAAAATATAATATAAAGGAATTCCAGCCGACGAGGATGATTCTTCGCCAGATATAGCAGAACCCTCTTATATTTGGGATACAAATGTTATGGAGCTTCGTGCTCTCATAAACATTTATTTTCTTTTGGTGTTTTGGGTGTTCATCTGAGCGCTTAAGAAATATTTGATAAGTTTACTGGAATAAATATATTTAGAGTAGTCATGCCAAGATGTCGATATAATTTTCTTACAAATTGTTTAAGAGTTGATGACAGAGAAACGAGAACTGAACGCATTGCTGCAGATCGCTTATCACACATTAGAGAACTTAACTATCATATTATAAAAATAAGCAAAGACCTTTTTACTCCATAGGACGGTGGAACTGTCGGTGACCAGGTGTTATTATTTCGTGGTCAATGCGCACTTAAAATGTATATACCATCGAAATCTGACGAGTACTGGTTGAAAAATAATTTGTTGTGATGGCAAAACTGGTTACATTATAAATAGGTTCATGTATTTAGAGAAAGAAACATCTTCAAGAGGAAAACCAGTAGCAGAACACTTTATAATAGAATTAACAATTACCGTATATAATTTCAACCGAAATGTTACGTGTGACAATTGGTTCGCTGCTATACCAATAGCTAAGAAGTTATTCGATAAGGGAATAACTATAATAGGTACAACAAAAAAAATAAGACTCAAATTCCAAAGCTATTTTTGGAGCTAAAAAATCGTAAAAGAAACTTCTATGTTTGCGTATGATGGGCTATTGACCTTGTTATCCTTCCTCCCGCCGAAGTCTAGAAAAAAAAATTGTAACCTCATCATCTACCATGCATGATGAAGGAGACAAAAACGGAGAATGTATGTTTATCTGAGATAATCGATTTTTATAACAAAACAAAATGTGGAGTTGACTTATTTGATCAATTATGTAAAAAATATTTAGTGTCCAGGAAAACTAAGAGATGGTCTATCTGTGTGTTCTATGGGCTCCTAAATGCTGTCGAAATGAATACCTGGATATTATATCGATTTTGTGAATGTGTGGAAAAAGAAAATATTAAAAATGGACAAATTTTTTTGAAGATACTGTCATATGAACTTTTTGAAACATATCTCAAAGCGAAATTAGAGTGGTCAAATTTACCCCGGGATACAAAAGATACTATTAGAGGTATACTAAAAATTGATATTGAAACAAATAGGGCTGATCATAGAGTCATCGAACCCGGACGATGTTTATTTTGTTCCAGACAGAAAAAGGAAATCGAGGAATATTTGTGTTAATTTTTCGCGTCACTTTTATCAAGACCGTAAGCTAAAATTTGCTCATTATGCATAAAGAAATTAAGTTTTTTTTTTGGTTTTCCCATTATATGTATCTAATTAGATTAAGTTTTAATTAGTTATAATTTTTCTTATAACCCAATGTACGCAGGGGCACACCTGCACCCCGTGATAATAATAACGTAACTGAAATTACGGTAGCATTTAAGGGTAGCTTTCAAGTTTTTTTTTCAATATAAAATAAAATGTTAAAATCTGTTGATTAAATATTAAAATAAAAAAAATACGAGTTACAATTTCCTTTTGATTATACAAAAAAAAATTCATTTTAATAATTAAAACGAGTTTAGTTTCGGTTGTTATGCTAGTTTTAAAATAAAAAAAAGAAGTATAATTTTGAATTCAGAAGTTCCTTAAGTCCTAAGAGAGAATAAGTTTGTATAAATTTGAGTATATTAGCAGAATTGGCGAGAGACTTATGCCTAACCATTCGGGAACTTACATATTTTGCTTTCTTGCTAAAGCTGTCCAAAGTCATTTTTGTCAACAATCGTTTTGACCCTAGCATAGATAGAATAATTCACTGGTCCACACTGTAAAAGAGAAAACTGAGTCTTTAGGCATTCTTTTTGGATCAAATATGACTCTGAACATATTTTCACTTGACATTCACAAGTCAAGTCTTATACCTCCCTTAATGCATAATTATGGGAAGTATTTCATCCTAACGACTCAAATTCCTAAAAGATCGCTTTAGTCCATCCTATCCCTAAGAAAGATAAGCGATCAGATCCGTCCAATTACAGACCTACAACAATTAACTACTTGTTCATTAAAATAATTGAATCCATTACTAACCGCCAGCTTTTGTATTACTTTGAGAAATACCAGTAGATTTATGGAATAATGTAGGCTAACTCAGGCGGTTATAAAGAAAACGACTATTCAGAGGTAACAAGCGCATTTAATGCTCGTACACGTATTTCGTGCGACACGCGTAGACAGACGCCGGGAGACCATTGTTTTCGGTAAGACGTGTGTTTTAAATCTTAAGCAAAGAGTGGGGCGTTACAATAATTTTAAACTATTCAAATATAGTTTTCGAAGTGGCCATTCAACTGGCGATCTTATTACTTTATTGACAAAGTGGGCAAAGAATTTAGCTCTAAGTTTGGATAAAATAAAGGCCCTTGACAAAGTCTGTCACAAGGCCCTTCTCAGGAAACTTCCTTTTTATGAGCTTCCTGAGTGATTGTCCAAAGTGATTGGGAGTTTATTCACGAGATAGAGCATAACGAGAGTAATTGACGGTACTTGCTCAAATCCTATGTCCGTGAGTGCAGATGTCCCTCGATGCTATGTAATATTCTCTGTTATGTTCGTTCTGCATGTCAACGATTTACAGAAAATCAGTAACATTCGTTGCTATGCGGTTGAAAGTACTGTGAATGCACTATATTCTGGACGCTATTTCTTGGGATTTGACTGGAACATGTTGATAAGTGTCGAACCCAATTTATGTCTGAATATGAAACAGCCTTAGACAAATCTTGGGTTGAGGTATACAACTGCATCCAATGTAAATCGTTCCGAATCGTGGATAATCGTCTAATAACACACTAGCTCGATCCGTTGGATTTGCGAAGAGACTTAGCATGTTTGCGTATACTTTATCGTGTACGTAGCTCAATGATATGTGTAAGTTCTTAGAAAATCAAAAACTGAACAAACTGGAAAAGTATTTTTATTATTATTGTTTTTTAAAACAGTGTCCGATAAAATACATTACTGCATTCAATGGAACCACTGAAAGAAACATATTGCCCACTCGCACTTAGGGGTTACTTCAACCGCCTTTTCATATACAGTCACTACTTCTTCGGCGTCCGTAAACAACTTTCTTAGAAGATGATCTTTCATTTCAAGAAATAAATAAAAATAATATGGTGTGAGGTCAATGCTATAAGATGGGTGAGATAGTATTTTTATACCTAACGTACAAAAAATTAGTTTTTATTTGGCGATGTGTGGTGAGACATTGTCATACTGAAGAAGAATACTACTGCGAGGTAGTTTTTCTCGAATTTCTCCAAAACAAGAAGAAAATAATTGCTAGTGTACAAGTCTGCAGTGACTATTTTTTTTTTATTTTGTAAAATAATTGTTGCATAATGATCTGTGATTCCGAAGAAAGATTTTTGGCTTCTATGGTAACAAATCATAAAAAATTATTTCACAAAAATTTTTTCGCGTTAAATTAATGTTGAACTTAGACAAACAATCAATTTTCTTTTCGCCACCAATTTGTAAAAACAAATGACATATGAATGCTATGTACATAATAAAGTTGGCAAGGAGTTCCATTTTTTAATTTCAAGTTTTTTATTTTACAGTTTCTAAATATTATTTAAAAACTTAAGTGTCACGTATGTATACTATAGGAAGTGCTCTGAAAAGCTGTGCAACCTCATACCTGTCGTTGAATGCCGTCGTCCTTTGGGTCTCCGAAAACACATTGTCACATCAAACACATCGTCATTCGACAGCTGGCGTTCTACCACCCTACGTTTCATGCACAATTTTTTGTCGTCATATAACTTTGAAAAGATATAATAACAGTGATATTCTCAATTAACTACGATAAAGAGATTCTAAGAAACTTCTAAGAGCCACGGCATGATTCTACCACTGTATGTCCCGTTATCCCGTTATTTTCTTGTTTAAACATTTAGGTCATGTCGATTTTGAAAAAATGATGAGATAACGGTAGCAATTTGCGAGGAATTTGATAATAAAAGAAATAAATATTTTGTAATAGCATAATGTATCTTCATGAGAAATCAAATAATGTACATTTGCCTTTCAGGACAATATGAGGTATTACAATATTTAATATTACTTCATTTTCATTAGACGTTGGAATATAAATATGTGTCCATGCTACACTTTTCTATCACAAAAATGGCACATTAATTTTTAACTCTAGCTCGTGCTTTCATACAAATAATCAGATCAAATTAATGTCCACGAAATGATTTATCTGTCGATTTTTAACGTCCCCCAAATTATTTATAAAATTGGGAAGTTACAGTTTTTAGTGAGATTTTCGAAAATCGAGTATTCAATATATCTTGACGTTTTAGGTTCCATGAATTCTATATTCAGCGTTTTCTAAGTGATCTCTGTCTCTCTCTCTCTCTCTCTCTATTTCTCTCTGTCTGTACGTGTGCGTGTGTGTAAACCTTTTATAACTTTTGAACGAATTAACCGATTGAAGCACGGTTTGTGGCATTCAAAAGGAGTCTACTCAAATTACACTTCCTGTAAATGTGAAACGAAAAAAAGTTTATTATTACTATTTAAAATCATTTAGAGCGACACTAAGTTCATTTATTGAATAAAACTACATTTATGTGATATACCATGTACGTTGTTTTAAAGAGGACATCCTTCAAAACAATGTAATTTTATGTCATAAATAGTTTATATATTGAATTGTAAGATTTATTAACAACTATTTAAAATGAGCTTGTTCCATGTTTTTTTTTTCCTTTTCTTGACCAAAAATTAAAGCCTTATAGAGGTGTGTAATATACTAAAACTATCCCTAAAATTAAATAATGACCTAAATACCTAATAGGTCTAAAAATTGTAATGTTAGATAAATATCAATGTCTGGGATTTTATAAAAATAATTTTAATTTCAGTCTGTCAATAAAATCAAAACATAAGCGAAGTGGATTTTGTTAATTTAATTTAATTCTATCCTGAAAGGATAGATTCTATGATGTAATGAAATCATGAACTGTAATTCTATCCTTTCAGGATAGAATTACAGTTCATGATTTAAAATTTTTTACTACCGTAAAGTGAAATACCTACCTGTCCTACCTACATAAAATGTTCAAAATGTGCGCTACGACGAGCGAGTACAGATTAATTATATTTTACACGGGCGTTCCAAGCGAAAGATGCAAAAATCCTTAAAAAAAAAAATTTTTACTCCGTAATATCGCGCAGACGTGAATAGAGTCGCCCTCCCGTCTCATAATATTGCGCCTCCCGAGTCGCTGCAACTCAAATATTTGCCGATATGAAGCCACTCGTGTGCGAGCGCCGAAGCTTTGATCTTCACTTACCCAACTCTAGGTCGCAGACGGTCTCCTCCGCGCCGGGTCAAATTACTCCCGGCGCCGTAATATTCCACGACTCGCCAAATGAGTTTCTTTACAATTTTACCGAGTGTTCCATCTGTCCCTTACTTCTCGCGTCGATCGATCGCATATCAAAACGTGCCGGACGCCGTTCAAGCTCGTGATGAACGGCGATAGTCGACAGATTTTGCACCCCCGCCAGCTGAGAGCGGAGGCCCCTCCCCGCCGCTCGGATACCGGCTTTAACCAGATATCGGCCGCGCGACAGCGAACTTTGATTAGCGCACTTAATCAGTGCGTTCCGCTTCGCTCGTCTTTGATGTGATTTTATTCGCGCCGGCCGCAGACGACGCGATTTAACTGGGTTAGTTTACGTCGCGCTTTGATGATGTGCTGAGTATTATTATGGTATTATGAAATGCAGTATTTTTAACAAAAAATGAGAAAGAACAAGTTAAAATCAATCGGCTAAATCATTTTTTACAATAAAGATGTAAATTAAACAGTTTTGTATACGTATATTTTATTTATGACAATTGCTTACAATTTAATAATTCTGACTTTTGAAAATATCCTGATGGCTGAATAATTTCATTCTTTTTAATGAGTAAGTTTGAATTTTTAAGCATAAATAAAATTTATATTGGTTTTTTTTTGTATTCCAAATTTCTAATAAAATATGCATAATAAGAAAAAATAAGTAAGAGAAATGAAAAAAAAAAATTAAATGGGGCGACATTGAGATATATGAATGATTTTCAAGGCATTCTCCAATAAAGATAGCTAACGGAAAGTGTAAAATTTTGAAAAATTTTTTTCGGCTGTATTTTACTCTTGTCATTATTAGGTGCCGAAAGTAATTAATTTTTGTTATAATAATTATTATTTACCTTTTAGTAGAACAAAACAAATACATTTTGTAAATAATTTTCGTATCTTTAGCTTTTCCGACGCCTAGCGATAAAATAGTGTATTTGAGAAAAAATGTAGAAGTTTTCTAAAGAAAACAGATATATATAATATTTTATAGCATTTTAAAAGGCTAAACAAACATATTAGCTGCTGGTGGGGAGTAGATGTTGGATCACCTCCATACGCGAACATGCACGCCCTCGGTGTTGAATTTAAGGCGTTAATAAAGGAGTGACTAGTGCATTGTCGAATTTTTAGAAAGGAATAGGCTCACTACGTGAACAACTTTTTGTCACAATTAATTTCCATATCTTAAATAGTATTTTCAAATACGATTATTTAATTAATCGTAATTGGAAACACTGCTGATACTCGATCATTCGAAAATATCCCGTAAGTAACAAGAAACTGGGCATAATGCGCATGATGGCGAATTGCCTGCTATCAAAATGGCAATCATGATTTTTTGCGGCAAGTGGGATGATGACGAATTTAGCGCCAGGAATATAGTTTAATAATTCTTCTGAGCACGTACCGTGGTATATGCGACAAAGTATGCACAGAGATACTACAATACTACATCCCTTTGCAAATCGAACGGGTCTAGTTAGCTGGATATTAGACGATCGCCAATGATTCAAAACTCTCGACGTTGGATGTAGTTTGAAGGTATTAAGATGATCCTGTCCAGACGTGGTGATAGGACATCAGATGTGGTTGGACCTGTGCTCTGTAAAGTAAGAGGCGTAAACCGCGGCTCTGATGATAGTTCCATTAAGTAATTGCCAATGCATATGCACAATTTGTGGGGAAATGTATAGAAAGGTAGCGCTAAGAGAAGAGCTTTGTGCTAGATCTTCCAGAGGCTTTAAGTTTCATCCAAATTCATTCACAAACCAAATTTATTCCTTTGCTGTCGGTGACTTCGTCCAGCAGTAGGTTAATAAAGGAAGAACATCAATTAAGTGGCAATGGTATTCCTCTAAGTTGCCAGAAGCCGGCGGTTAATAAAGAATTCTATTATTTTGGCAATAAAGGAGGTACTTGCGATATCTGACCGTTCACTTTTCTTTAGGATAGGGTTTACTAAAGCAGGTTTTCAGAAATTCGAAAAGATTATGTACTGATTTCAATATCGCAAATACTTTTTATAGCATATTCCAGTAGCAAATGAGCAAGAGAGCCATCAGAGAGTACATGGTCATCGTTGCCCATGAATAGTGGTAATCTCAAAGGAGTCACCAGTGCGTTACCGGCTTCTTGGGAGGAAATAGGATATCTAATAGAGGGGGATCATGTTGATGGAAGGCGGAGAGGAGGGGTGGGTGACCGGAACTTACACTCATTGAACGAAAAGCAACAACAAAAGCTGCTACTTCACGACCGTATTCTGTAAGTAGTTGCTATAGCACCAGTCGAGCCGCCCATTTTTGTGCTGCAACAAGTATGTATGTATCGCTATCACAGTAAACACTTCACTTAGATATTTCTAAAAAAATGTATATGTAACTTCATACTCAATAGTTAGAGTCGTACGTAGGAACTAATCTTTGTAATATTAACTTGTTTAGTTTAGTACCACTATCGAAGATAGTAATATGAGTAAACTGAGCAATCTATCAAAATATGTGTAGATATGGAATTGTAAGCAAAATATTAAAAGAAATATCTACAATATGTAAAATAAACTGTGTATGAAAAATACGCTATAATTCGGATATCATAGTCTGCATAAGAATAACAGAGCGAGCCGCCGCCGCACATCAGTCATCGGCCCTTCGCGGACGTCGGCCGGGGCGCGCGGAGGTGCGCCCAGAAATATATATCGGGCCATCATCGCCCGCCCGGCGGTCATCGTATAGCCTTTAATAGTAGCGATTCGTTTTGAGGATTCACTATTATGATGGCATACGGCACATTCGTCATTTTGATAGGGGATCCTCCTTTACTACGAGGCAGTCAAACATAGTGACAGTGCACCCGGTCGTACTAATACTGGATTCGAACACGGTTTATTTGCATTTAGACATTTTGTTTTTAATGACGTCAATAATCATCCGCTAGAGATGTAATTAACTTTGACAATTCAAATTTTTTCACCTTACTGATGAGGCACATGATTTTACAACTTTTGATTGAAGAACTTTGATCTTTAGTCCCTCACAGGATGCATGTAATTGAAATGTATGGCATCTTTTTTAAAATTCTTAATATTTTACGCGAGAATATACAATTTCAGACAAAGCCTATTTGTAATTAACCTATCATTTCGTTGAGTAAATTTATAAATATTGTTGTAATTTGTATAACAGTCGTCAATAGAAATTGTAAAATATACATATATTCTTTATTACCCAATTAAATCTTAAATAGTTCAATAATGGGTTACAATTAATTTTAACTATAATAGATCTCAAATTAAACATTCAAAAAACCTTCGATATAGAGAAAAGACCTAAAATGTAAAAAAACAATGCATTTACACCCTTTAAGTTTAATGTAAATAGTAGGTAATATTTTGGTCCAAGAGTCATCACGTCACTTATTCATTTTTTAATTTAAGTTATATTTCTTACATTTTAAACTTCATATATTACTAGTAGACATGGTACTTAGGTACTACATGGTACTACACGGTAGAGCGACAACTGTGCATAAGTTGTAAGAGATTGTAGTAAGAAAAGCTATGATTTATATAAGAAAAAGTATAGATTTTGGTATTTATGAACTTAAGAAAAGAGAGCTATTTAATAATCCTCATGGCAACAACACATTTTGAGTACTTTAATTTTGTGCCAAGTATTGTACTTTAGTATTGATTACACCATCCATACCATAGTGTGTTCAGCACCCTAAGTTATCTTCTCAAATCGTAATTCATGTAATTCTTTTTACCCACTTTCTACGTCCGTAGTCCATCTTCCGTACTTAATCCATCCGCCGTGCCTAATTATGTTCAGCTTCGTACCGTATCAAATTGGTAAATCCATTTCATTCATTCAATTTTTTCGTTCAGTTTCCCCTTAATACATTAATTCATCAGAAACGGTTCAACATCCAACACCAAAATTTTATATCAGTTTAACGCGCGAAACCAGCTTAGAATTCTTTAGTAATTTAAATTTGTTTAACTTTACTATTCGACTATTAGACCCTCATCAATATCTATGTATAAGCTATCAATTGAGACCATTTCAATGGGCCT
Source organism: Eumeta japonica (assembly GCA_005406025.1). Taxonomy (NCBI): domain Eukaryota; kingdom Metazoa; phylum Arthropoda; class Insecta; order Lepidoptera; family Psychidae; genus Eumeta; species Eumeta japonica. Next base: position 51,687 of record BGZK01000808.1, on the reverse strand, counting down.
AAATACCACACTTCTGCTGTAAGTAGGTGCGGGAGTTGGAAATCCTGTACCTTTCAATGTCACTATTTTAAATTCTTATAACATCCATGAAGCTGCAGAATTCCAAATTCCGATTCAATGAGATCAGTGGAAGATGCTTACGTCCCTTAATCCCTTTGGTTCATGGCTAAGAACATTCTCGCTCAAATTACCTTTTAAACAATAAACACCAAATCGAAATCGGTTCAATCGCTTGGGAAGTACAATGCCTCAGTCGGACACACAGATTCATAGATCCACCTCAAACTTATAAATCTACTCTGTTTGAGTCGGTGGTTAAAAATAAAAGAAATCTTCTGAATAATTTTCTGCGGAAAAAGTGCTCGCTATTTTATTCAAGTTTGCGGTTTTTTCGGCTCATAACGGTTTATAAAATCAACTACCACCGATGTATTTAGAACTTTACAACGATGGTTTAAAGATATGACAATTTTTAATCACTAAGATATAGACTTTCTTCATTTAATTGTGTCTAAAAAGCGCCTTTATAAATAAAATCTTTTAAACCTCTGCCATTGAATTTGAGATGTACGCTCACGAATTCCGAAATACGAGATTCAAGTAATGGCACGTCAAACATTCGCGGAATTTTAATAAACATTCGCGAACGTTGTCTCGTTTAACTGAGTAATATTAAACTCAAAGCAAATTATGAGTACAAAGTCGAAGCTCGCTCTCCGTCTTCGTCTGGCCCGAACTACAAGAATACAATTTGTGAGCGCTAAGCTCGAGCGAACGGAGTTCCAGTCTCCAGGAGACCGCAAATCAGTCTGAAGCGGCGGCCGCCTACCGCCTGAATGATCGTTGCGGTCGTTTCCCTGTCGTTATTGCAGGGGGCTGAGTAGCAGTCGATCTCGAGGACGCTCCTACACTGCCTATGTTCTTTAGTTTTATCGAAGTCATTGACGCTTCCGGACAATTAGTATTTAGGGTTTTGTACCTCCAAATGAAAAAAAAAACAGAAGCCTTATACGACCATCCCGTGGCTGCTTGTCAGCCTCTCATAGGCAATTTTTTCTGAATCTGTTTAACCGATTGACATTCGATACATATATGTAGGTTTATAACCAAAATAGGGATGTGTAACGTAAACATATGAATTTCAAACGTGAGGGATATTTTAAAAGGAGTGAAATAGGAAAATAAAAAAACTTCACATGATGCAGTCTTGGAAACTGCATCATGTGACGATCAAATGAAAGTGCTTATTGTGGGAGATTTAAATTTATCTATTACATATATTTTTAAATAAAATAGATTTCAAAGTTATTTAATAAAATAGACGAAAATCGACAATACCCCCTCCCTTATTTATAAAACTATTGTGCCTAAAATTTTTAAAAGATGTACCGAAAGTAAATTGTCAGTTATAGATAAGAGGAAGCTCTACAAGAAGTTCGCTTCATTTAGGCTCGTTTCAATGTGCAGTGTCAACTGACACTACACTGCAAACAAACTTGAGGAAAACGATAAACAAAAATTGGTCAAGTGTAAGACCGAGACCGAGATCGTATTGAGAATATGCAAATGAATTAATTAAAATAAAATCTTTTAAGTATTGTTGTACCCCTCGGTGCACAAGTCCGAATTGCATTCGGCAGGTTTTGATGTATAAAATAGTAAGACCGACTCGTATGCTGTGACGGAAAATGACACTTTAACAAATGCGTCATCCACTGACAGGCATTGCTCGAAATTCGAAATGCGTCATTCAAACGCTCACAGTAGAGCAGGTTACCGGCCAGTGTTAAAACATTATATTTAGGAGGTTTTACATAGTGAACTTTATTATTGAAAATTTTGGTATTAAACTTAGTTTGTATTAAAAACAATCTTTTATATTGTGCATATAAACTACCAAAACGCAATATTTGCTTCTAAGTACGAAATTTTACAAAAGTTACTTCCAGTCTTAGTTGATATTTTCAAATACTTATAATTTTATATTATTGAATATATGTTGCCGTTAAAAGTGGTGAAAATAAAAATATAAAAAATTATTTGGAAATATGAATTGTGAGAACATTATTATTATTTTCAAAAGTAAATTGCTGTAAAGTACGTAAATATTTTAAGTTCAGAATGGTTTTATTTCTTTATTTTACTTTTAAACATATTTATTTATTGGTTTTCTTCAATTATACATTTTTTCAGCAACCATCAGTTGCTCACATTAGTCTGGCATACCGTGACGACATATGTATTTTTATTGAAGTCATCGGTAGGATGCCCTTTTATAACTTCTGTCTATATTAAATCCTGTTTGTATTTAAACTTGTTAGTATAATAATGATCGAAAAACATAAGAAAAACGCATGCACGCACGTACACACATACACATGCGCACACGTACATCTATTTATTTGTTATATAATGTAATCTAACATATATGTTACAAATTACTGGGAAGATATAATCTTTAAAAATTACAAGCTTTTTTTTTTCGATATTATGCGTTAAAATACTATACAATGAATACAAACATTTATAAAGGAAATCTTCTTCTTCTAAGGAGGCACAACTGTGTCTGATTTATTTTTGGCTGGAACCGACTTCAAAAATAACTAATTAGTTGTTTTTGACGTCTGTTTAAACAATTATTTAAGACAGGTTTTGAAGGCAGTCTATATATGTATATTTTAAATATTTAATTTTGCATTTTTTTTTGTTATCGTGTGATTTTAACCTTATAATTCACTTAACCACTCAGCAAGTGCTTTAAGCCGTGGTTAATAAGATCGACGGAGCATGTCCTGTACTTCTGTGCGGAGACAGGGTAAGTGGAAAAGAAATTCCGATCACGAATTTATTGTCAAATGCAATCATTTCAGGGTCTTTAGATTTTCAATCGGAGTGCGACTACCAAATTATTCTTATACAAACCATATAAATTATACTTATTCTTTATAATGTAAAAACCCTACAATTCATACAGATCACATTGTCGTTCACTTCTACATTAAATAAATTCACCCTATTTCTACTGCTACCACTGAGGAGTTTCGATGTGGTCCTACTAAGATTGTCACTTCGGAATTATATAAATGAATGAAAATATGTTGGTAGATTAACAGGTAATTAATTTTAGTTCTGTGTATAATTAACGTGTATATGGTTTTATTGCCATTGAAGAGTAATATCTGACGACTTATCGCAGTATTGTCCCCTAGTTCTTAACCGTTAAGCAGTGCCGTGGGTTTCATCATCAGTAGCATGTAGCAGTATGAAATGATAACTAACAGACGCAAAAAAATGCATATCTAAGGAAAAATATTTTTTGATTTCTCTGGGATTTCCAATAAATTCAAAATCGGCCTACAATTAATGAAATTATCGCTGAACATACTTAAAAAATACTGGCCAAGAGCATGTCGGACCATGCTCATCATAGGGTTCCGAAGCCATTAGTACAAAGAAATGCAGTACAGATGAAAAAAGTACGTTGTTACATTTTTCCATGTTTCCCGCACAGAATATTTATAGGCACTTTAGTAATCTATAACTAGTAAAACAAGTAGGTATGTCGCTTATTACTATTGAAGTAGTTTAAACTAAAATACATCAGTAAAAGAACGTATATTCATGTCACTTACGTCCTTTTTTTGAGAAGCACAGTTTTTCGGCAATAACTCAAAAACAGTAAATCTGATAATATTCAAAATATTTTTTGTTGAAAGTATTTATTAAGCGTTATGTTTGTTCTTTATTTCTTATTTTTTGGAGGTATGATTTAGTAAATAAAGGGGAGGGGCACAAATTTCTGCGAATTTTGGAGGGATTATTTTCAAAATTATTCATGTAATCAGAAAAATTGCTCAAAAACCTTAAAATGTTTTTAAAATAACGGTCAAAATATGTGATACACTTTGATATTTGCTGAATAAAAATTTTTTTCAGCTTCTGTTACATGTATGGAGTGTCCTTAAAATATTTATTTTTTTATCTAACTACCAAACTAAATAGCGGCTTAGACACTTACAGTATAAATTTCATCAAAATGCGTATTTTGGTTTTTGAATAAAATGCCTGTGACATACGGACGGACAAACGGACGGACGAACGGAAATGATGAAACTATAAGGGTTCCAAGTTTGCTATTATGACCCGGAACCCTAATACCTACAGACGAACGTAAAACCTCCTTCTTTTTTTAGGTTGATTAAAAATCACAAGCAGATTAAAAATGGATCAATTAAAGTATGATAGATAAGATTTTAATAATTTGACGAAATCAGTTAGCGTTGATCGGAACGCTGTTCTAGAAGTATCCGAACACCATGTATTATGCCCAAGTATCACCTGATTTTGTTTTAAAACAGTTCCTCGTTGGCTTTGTTATGCTTAGCTGATATAGGATAGCTCAATAGCCATGGCACTTAAAGGATATCTGTTCAAGAAATGAACGATCTGTCAAATCTTACGAATTACGTTTTTATTTTTGATGCACTCCACCGTTAGAACTAATTGAAAGCGAACTTTTTTTTGATAAAACGCTAGTTTCTCGGTAGATATTGTAAACACTTTTAATTTCAAAACGAAACGCAGATAATATGAGAAATTTATTTATTTCAATTTGTGGAATGAAACATAATTTTTTGTTCCAATTTTTTTGTATTGAAAGGTTTTGGAATGAAACTAAACAATGAAAGTTTATAGGTCATGCTGTATTTGTTTATGAAAATTTTATATTCTCATATTACTGTCAATCATATTAATAAATAAATGTAACAATTTATTTTTATTTTCAATTAACGTTTAAAATAATATTAAAAATTCAATAGATCGGACCTTTATTTATAGATAAGTGCATAATCATCTTGGAGAGTATGAATATATTTTATGTAATATTTATATGTTCATACAATATTGATTAATATGGGAACCGAATCAGAAATAATTTCGGGTCAATTTCGAATAAAATTTCCAAATATCGTCAATTTATATTTGTGTTCGACTGCGATTTCGTTAAACGTGCGGGTTAACGACTTCGGAGTATGACGATCGTAATTTGTATTTGCACAATGAAACCCAATTACCTAAAACCATAAATTATGACGTTTTCAACGAGTAATTCGTTCGGGCGCCGTGGCATAATAGCGTTACATTCGTACCTATGATCATAAAATCAGCAGTAAAGGGTTAATTTTGACAAATGCTAGTGCAGTTGAAACTACCGTTATTTGTACAATCGTAATGAATAAACAATGAAGCGGTCGGGCTCGCTGCCTTAGCTTGATTCGTACACTCTCGGAGTCTAGCCTATTAACCTTACATTTGTTTTCTTATTAAGAGTTTACATATAAATCCTACCGTTGCATGTTAATATGAAGATATTTCAGGGACAGATGCATCAAACTGATAAGTGCTTTTGAAAACTTTTTAACTATTTTTTATCGTTGAATTAATAACTTTCTTTGCGTTGTGTTTTTTATAAATCCCGTGCGTTGTACCACGATTTTTGTGAAAATGGCAAGCGTTATCCATTGCTTTTTCGGCTTATAGCTTACAAGGTTTTTTAGAAACAGTTTACATGTCATAAGATGACAATTTCTTATGAACACAAAGGCCGCCACATTTCGTTATGTTATTGTCTAATACCCTCCTAAGTCTTGTCGCCCGTCTTCTCTTATCGCCACTCGTCTCTTAGGAGTAGCGGTAGTCAATAGCGGCTAGTCTTCATCTCCGATAGCTCGTCAATGTCATAACTGGATTATTATAATTAGTAGATTAGACTTTGTTGTTAACAATTCTAGTGCTTTTCTGAGTATACTATGAATGATATCAATGTTTAATGAACCAAAAAGAAGCAGCACCGCGTTACACGCAACGTCATGTATTCTGCTGATGATAGTCCTGCACATGTCCGGTATCAGGGAAAAGAATCTTGTTTTTATTAACGATTTTTGATTCTTTAAAAGAAATGCGGTCGACTTTGCAAATTTTAGCTGTATTAAGTGTGACATTTAAATCTCATATTGAGTGCACGCTCATAGAGTAAGACGATAATAGAGGCGGCGGTAGCGATCTCTGTGGAAGCGGCTCACGAGAGTAGATACTAACTTCGACAACTTAAGGGAAGTTATGTATACACAGCGTAAGGGTAAATGAATCTGCTCGAAGTAAACTCCTAATTTATGACGTGACCAGCTGTATCTAAGTAATGCGGATAGAGAGATAAAGTAAATAAATTCGTAGGACAAATCCACGTTAATAGATGTGTATAATTCCCAAAAATCTACTAGTTTAATTGAAAGTTTAATGATAGATCAATAATTTGGAGTCGTATTTTATTTTAGTTTTGGCTATCCGATCCCATTTCTTGTTGAATTCAATAATTTATAAATAAATCTACAGATTAATTGTTAACAAAATGGTTTACGGTTATATTATAATTTTATGACTAATTCATATTACTGAGATTCAAACGAAACGGAAATTATCCTAGTCCTCTTTATTTTGAACTCAAAAATCGGAAATATGAATTAAGTTATATTAATTTAAAGAAGAGATTGGAATTAAATGCAGTTCCTACAGGCAATTATTTTACTTTTTTCTCATAAGTACGTAGTAGTATATGTAATTCGATATGATATAAATATGTATATACTATTGAGAGAGATCCTTCAGTCTACAGGAAAAAAATGCTAAAAATGTGTATGTCAACTATTACTATTAAACTAGTGTAAGCTGTAGTGCATCAGCAGAAGAGCGTATCTTCATAGCACTTACGTCCTTTCATTGAGAAGCGAAGTTTTTCGGCAATAACTCCAAAAAAGGTATATCCAATCAAATCCAAATAGTTTTGATGGAAAGTATTTATTGAGAGTTACTTTTGTTATTTTTTCATATTTTCTTAACATAGTGTTTAGAAAATTTAGGAGAGGGGACACAATTTCTGCAACTTTCGGAGCGATTATTTCCGAAATTATTCACATAATAAGAAAAATTGTTTAAAAAATGTAGTGTTTTAAAATGAACTGTCGGAATATGAGCCACAAATTGCTGTTTGTTAAAAAAAATTTTTTTAAGCTTTTGTTACATGTGTGGAGTGCCCCCCAAGAAATATTTATTTTTTGTTATTTAACTACCAAACTAAGTAGCCGCTTATACAAGATTTCTATAATTCAAGACTATAAATTTCATCAATATATGTCTTGCAGTTTTTGAATAAAGTGCTTGTGACATATAGACGGACGGACGGACGGACGGACGGACGGACATGAAACTACAAGGGTTGGGTTTTTGCCATTTTGGCTCGGAATCTTAATTCCAGTTCTTGTTTCGTACGTCATTAGTCGAGTCGTACGTTATAAGAAGAAAACAAACAAATCAATAGAAAAAGAAGAATAGTAGAAAGATGAGTTTCGGTGCACATAAATTGTCATGAACATGTTCTACGCGCAAAGACAACGCAAAACATGTATTTTGCGACTCGTTATTTAAAAGCAACTTTAAGCGTTCCAAAAAAGAAAAAAAGGAGTGGACACCACATGCCTTGTACTGCAATGAATTTGCTCCTGATTTGGCTGTCCAAAAATCTTGAAATTTTCATTTTAGAAATTTATATATATTTAACTACCCTTGTTGTGTTGTGTCCCGTTTTGCACACATCTTGATATAGGCACAATTCACTTATTAATACCATGAGTAATACTATTAGATCAATTATGACCATACCTTATTAGGTATAGTTATATTTGACCTATTGATTTAAATTATCTGTGATATTTATGGAATTTATTTTAAATGATTAGATAAAGTATCTAACAATGATTTAACTGGTTAAGTATGATGTTGATCATAGGCTTATTTACAATAAATTAGGTGACATGTGACTTTATCATTTGAATTGATTGTTTAAGTATAGCCGATATATTTAGTTGATTAGTTGATATTGGTTGGTATATTATTTGGTTTTGGTTAATTATTTCAACCACAACATTAATTAGATTACTATTGTTTATATATAAAATATATTTTATGGATTTTAATTGAATTGCACGTACATGTGAATACACATATCAATGTGATAACAAATTGCAACGTCGAGTTAAAGAGAGGATGTTATGGGTCCACATTTCTAGAAAAAAACCAGAAAGGGTCGTTTGTTAAAACTTATTGTTACAGAAAAAAAATACAACTAAAAGAAACAGTATAGTAAAGCGCACGAAATTTTGCCGTTGTGAAGTTAGTCACGAAAGAGTTACAATGGCGTAAAATTAGCACGCAGGTGTGAAGAAAGAAGGGACGGGGAGCGTTAAACCTGCGCATTACATCATTCTCTGGCAATTCAGGGCGATAAAGTTTCGCGAGTTGTACTGTACAGCGGATGAGCAAACGCAGAGCCGCGACGTGTGGAAACTACTCGGGCTTCAAAGACGGTCGGGGCTGGCTCGAGCCGGACAACGGATAAATCGAAACTTGGGCGAAAGCAATTTCGATGCGATCGCGTATTAATCGACATGCGTAAAGTTTGACTAACAGTGTAAAGATGTGGACATTGCAGAAACGGTGGCAACTAGCAGCGGCAGGATATGACGGCAAAGACGGCCATGGATCGTGACCGGCAGAGAAGCGAACACTATCAATAATGTATTATCTTGCACAGATATCGTGACAGATATTTATCTTTCAGGCTGGCAGTGCATTTGTCTTAGTGAGCATTGGTTTCCGGAAGCCGTCCTTAATTTTGATATAAATTTTATTGACCAACATTTAAATTTTCTCTTTTTGCATTTGATGTATCTCTATGAATTTAAATTAAAATGTACTTTAAAATATTACTCGGTAGATGAGAAGATCTGATGTGCATCAGAACTGTTCATCGAGGGTTATATAGACGTCTTTCAGGGGATCTATCTGCATGGAGATCAGTTCAACCTCCTGGCTCCTTTGCAAATCGAACTTCTTTTCAGGGGTGGTTTTGGAACAAAAAAAAAACATTTTAATTAAGTCCCGTAATAAAAATTTACTAAAATACTTTAAGTTTAAATTTAGAAAATCTTGCACAGTTCTATAATGACAATTATATTTAAAATTCTTAATTATATGATTTTAGTACTTTTATTTAATTTTATTTTTTTTAACTGTCCCTTTATTTATGCTTACTGCACATTACTTTATTTCATTGTGTATTACATAAAATGTGTTATTTACTATTGAGTTATATATAGTAAGACGTAATTTGTTTGTAGTTTATTTATTTAAAGAAATTTATATACTTAGTCTTTCGATATATAAGAGAACCTACCTAGGCGCTAACTTTGCTTGATTTTGATAGAGTTCGATATTTTATTGATATTATTTTGTCTCATTCGGGACTTAGTTATTACCCAATGATAGTTTGTCGAATCTTTGATTTGACTATAATATTGATAGTCTAATATTGAAATTTTATGTAGCCAGCTCGAATGATATAGACGATGATTCAGAGGTTAAATGTTTGTGAATTTTGAGTGTAAAACTTTATTTTGTATAGACATTTTATGTTTAACCAAAGCTCTATGAAATTCAAGAATTAAATAAGTTTTCTCTGTTCATAAATGATACTAAGTATATGTATCTAATTTTTGTTGTTCATAATTATTATCATACGGTTTAAAGGGGCTACATTGTACAGAATAACATACCGAATAACATGAACCACAAACTCACAGACAGCTACACTACGTCACTCTAATCGGAATCTTGTTTGTAGAGACCGGTGGGAAAATATGCCCTTGCGCTTTAAGCGCGGGAAAAGAGTTCACAGTTCTATATTTGTGAACCGTGAAAAGCACGCGATACGAAATAACTGCCCTTGGAATGCTTGCGACAATCCGATAACTTAGAGGCTCAAATCGTGAACCCTCGAAAAGCAAACTACTCTTCGCGTTTCAAAGCCAGACGGTTTCGCATTATACATGAACTAGACGATTACACGTTCTAAAGCACACATGTGCCAACAAACTTGTTAAACACATAGGATTCCGTTTCACTACATACAAATTCAAATTCAAAATATCTTTATTTCATGGGTTATAATATAACACTTGAAATACGTCAGAACGTTTAAAGAATTTAGAGCTTTTTCATTATTTTTTTTAATTACCACTCTTTTGTACAGCAATTATCTCCTAATGAAATACGAGCAAGAAACTTGAGGATAGTTCTTTTCAAACCAATTATATAGAAATACAGTCATATATAATACTATTACAGGAAAGAACCTGTAGGAAGTCAAGCTCATTATATCCATTTATCCTCTAAATATTCAGAGATTGTATAATACCCTTTTGTGCGAAGTGTTTGCTTAATAAATACTTTAAATTTGATAACGGTAAATTTTGTATATCCACAGGAATCTTATTGAACATGCGCACACAGAGCCCTCTTACTGAATTTGTGACTCTGTGCAGTCGACTAATATGTAAATACAGTTTATTTTTATTTCTAGTGTTGAACTTATGTCTATCACTATTTTTATCAAAACATTCCAATTTTTTTTTTTACATATATTAAATTTTGATAAATAAACTATGAGGCCACAGTTGAAACTTCAATTTCACTAAACTGACGTCTAAGAGATATATGAGGTCCGTAAATTACGCGAATGGTCCGCTTTTGTAACAAGAAAATTTTGTGAACATTCGCAGCATGTCCCCAAAGCAAAATGCTATATGACATTAAGTTATGGGAACAGCCAAAATAAATCAATCTGGAGGTTTTGATATCAGACAATTTTTTTATTTTTTTTAATTGCAAATGCAGCAGAGCTAAGGCTTTTCGCTAACTCACCGATATGGGGACCCCACTGAAATTTATAGTCTAAAATAAGACCAAGGAATACAGTAGTGTCAAGAAGCTCTAATTCCTCGTTCCTTATTAAAATAGAACCAGATCCGTTTTTTACATTCGGAAGTGAGAATTTCACACATTCTACTTTTGTCCTATTAAGAAGTGAATTATTTAGAATAATCCAGTTTTCAATTTTGAAGATTGCAATGTTCATCTCGTAATAATCGAGTGGTTCTTTTAACTTTGAATAATAAAAAGGTATTATCTGCAAGCAGTACTACCTCATGAAAATGCGCTACAAGGCTTGGTAAGTTATTAATATAAACTAAAAACAGAAACGGACCGAGCATCGATCCCTGTGGCACCACCATGCGGCCCACAGATCGAGACGATCTCATATTATTGACATCGACCTTCTGAACCCTATTAGTCAAATATGATGCCAGTAGGTCGAGTGCACGACCCGTAACTCCACAGTGATGTAGCTTTCTAATCAGTGTCTCATGATTTACTCAGTCTAACACCTTGGAGAGATCGCAAAACACTCCGATCGCATCCTGCGAATACTCCCAGCCTTCAAAAATTTTTATAACAAGCTCTACTTTAGCATCGATTGTTGAACGACCCCGTGTGAAACCGAACTGTTTTGGCCATTAGATTATTACAATAAAAATGTAGAAGCGTTGATTTAGGATCAACTTTTCAAAATTTTTATTTAATGTCGTCAGTACAGATATAGCTTAAGGTTAGTGGGGTTTCGATTTACCACCGTCTTTGAATATGGGAACAATTTTGCTTTCTTTCGTTAGATCAGGAAACATGCCAATAACCAAACATTTATTAAAAACGCCAAATGTGGTGCAATACAATTATAATGGAGTTTACAATTTTAACTGACAGACTATGGAGATCAGCAGTCTTTTTCGTATCCACATACAACTATATATTTCATATACAACTATAGTATATATATTGTAACTGATTGCTGACTGCAAAGATAAAACTATTTTCATATGTTTAGTTCCGAGATATTCGCTCATATATTTAGTACAAGTTCACTGTCATATTAATTACATTTAATAATTACGTTTTTTATTACTTTCGAGGCTCGTATATTAATTCAGACACGAATCAATTCTGTCTCTTCTTTTGATTTCGTCAATTGACTCAATGTCTCTTATTTTGGATTCATCCGTCAAACTACCGTTCGCGTAACTCAGTACGGAGGCCAAACGGCTCGCGTGCAGCCTACATACTACATTATCCATCCCTTCCGAAAAAGAAATGGAATGAAGTATTCTTTTTATACATCGACCCCGTAGTAACTAACAGTATAAGCTCTAGGGCTTACCCCTACCTATACGCGGAACATTACACAAAACAAGTCGTCAGTTAGTATCACATAATATCTGTCAACTTGGCTTTCTGTGCACGATTCCATTACTTTATAAGTGATTCCATGTTCATTATTGACGGCATGCGTAACCAAGCTGCTGGGATATACTCACCTGTAAAACCACTTTAAGTCACAGAGGACCACTTGACAACCTATAAATTTCAAATTAAAAGATATATATATATTTCCACTTGGACTTTTTAAAGGCTTGAGATGCTGCCAGAAGATGTCTGTCGGCTCAGTAGCCGCAGTGGCTCGGCCAGCACTGTTCCAGTGTCGCTCTGCCTTCGTGTCTTCTTAGCATCTGAAACTGAAGCTACCTTTTTTTTTGTTTCTGAAATCTACACGAAATCTCCATGTGTTATCTAGCTTTTTTACTAATGCCATCGGAGATGCTGAAAAACTTTCGAGTGTGTAATATCCCTATTGTCAATAGTTCGTGGTACTTGTTTTTCAATAATTTCGCGTTGTCCCATAGATACTCTATATGGTGACTTATAGACAGATCTCATCTTATGTTTCGATTTCTACTTCAACACCTGATTATTTATCTAATCACGAATTCTCAAAAACAAAACGGTCAAAATATTCTCTCAAAACCCTTGTAGTTTCTCCCGCTGATAAACAGACAAATATTTATTTACATTCAAATCACCTACCTTCCATTACTTCTGTGGCACGAAAATCACGCCTAAGTTGCATTTTGATAACTATTTTTCGTTCTTATCGACTTAGTCCTCGAAGTATGTCATCAGAGCTGACGCGAACTTTTGCTCCGTGCACGACGGCGTGGGAGACGCACTGTACACACAATGCCTTTTTAATAAAAATAAGTTTAATATCATTATAATCTAACATAATAGCATTTTGCCTCATTTAGTCTGTCCCCAAAAATTAGCTTAGAATTAAAATGCAAGAATAAACGTGTTCTTACACTTAGTTTCATTTATACAGAAATCTGTTGACGTGAATTCGATAAATTACAAAATTGATCCATTTACCCCTTTCAACACTACATAGGAGTTCAAAAGTTCACAAATATTATTCCTGTGTATAATGTTCACGTTAATGCTGCTCATATCAAGCTTAAAATTAAACAAAGCGTGCCCATTACTTTTCTTCACCGTAACCTGCTTGATAGATATCTGAACTTTTTTTTTAAAAATGAAATTTTATATAAAGGAATAAATTTCTTAGAATAAATAAGAGAATTTCTTAGAACAAATAGTAGAAGTCTTACCGAGGTGCATGTTAGAAGAGGTTTTGAAAGAAGTGAACTTTGGACAGGGGGCATTTTGGCTTAACCAAAACATTAGGAAAGTTAAAAGAAAGGTATTTCGTGAAGAATGCTGAGAAGTAAATGAAAAAGTACGCCATATCATGTCATGTAGGCTTGAAAAGAAAGAAAGTGCACAATCAGGCTAGATTGCAACAAAGTTTAGTGCAAGGCTTTTTAGAAAATATTGTTATTGCTGTAGTAGGACCTATTAGAAGGTTCATGCATGGTAATAAATTGATAATGACAGTTACAGAATACGACTTGATACATTACAAAAGTCATTCCGCGGGTCACAGCTAAAGCCTCATCGGTTTTTTTTTTTTAAATAAATGAAATATTTTGTAAATTTATTTCCATACAGAAGATAATATCCGAGCGAGGGACTGTTTTCGCTCGAGAATTGTGGGAGATACGATCGAAGCATTTGGGGCAATATCGGGATTTGCTACTGCCTTTCACATGCAAACAAATCTTTTGATAAAAAGATTTTATCAAACGCTTTGGAAACTATTATCAACGTTGTTAGTAACTAGAGAAACTGGTGCAAGTTTTTATAGTTAGTGACATTTTCATATCATGTAACGACACAGAGCACGACAGGAGTGACTCCATATTTATTAATGTGTGTCAGAAAGCCATACTTCCGTTTAGATAAGACTCAGTTAAAAAATACAAATATATCTTACAATAACATGGCCCATAGACAAAAATTTGTAAATAACATTGTTAATAAGGCTCTTGGAAACATTAGGATCGAATAGATAAAACAGATAGGCACGATAGGGGTAAGAAATGTTTGATGTTTCGCGTAGTAGACTTAGTGATAATATATGTGCCTAGAAGGATTATAAGGTAAAACCTTTAAATTAATGTGATGTTATACAAGGCCATATAGACTTGTGGGAAAATTATGGGGTGCCACATATAAAGTCAAATAGCTTAATAAGCGTATGGGGAATATAGCCCATATATCTCGAATGAAAATTTTTCACCTGATATAATAGGGAGATTAATGTATACAAACTGTAAATAGATGTATGAGGTTTAAGGAAAAGATACTTGGTAAGTAGCCATACGAACAAATGTATTTATCTCATAGCGACATTAATGACTATTATTTCATTGCAAATATATGTTCAAAACGGAGAATTTTATTTAAGATTAGTATGCAGTGATTTGTTAGGATTGGCACAAATTGAATAATTATTGCCCCTGTGAACCTATTTGGTACGAATAAGGTATTGTAAAGGCAAGTGGGAATTTAGAAATTGTGTATAATTCTCATTTTTATGTTGCATATTGAGTGCGGGAGCTAATGGACTTCCGAGCAGCTAACGCGTTCAGCATCTGAAGTCACGGTAGAAATACTGGAAGACGATGAGAAGCTTACCGTGACCCCTTTTTAATTATTAAAGGTTATTTGAGGAAGATGAAGTATAAAAGAGAGATTTGGTTTGTGAAGGAAGGTAACTATGCTCATAGATTTGTTTGATTTCTCACATAACTCATAGTTTCAGATGTTGAGAAGACACGACGGAAGAGTGGCACCGGAACAGTGCTGGCCGAGCTACTGCAGGTCAATGGTAGCAAAAGTCCTCTGGCAACACCTCAAGACTTCGGAGAGTCCATCGACTCAAAATAGTGATTTTTTTGAATTTGAAATTTAAATTTGAATTTTTAATACTTAGTACCGTATTTAGTATTTTCGAGTGGTCGTCTGTGTTTTAAAGCTGTTCCGACAACTGATAACTTTCTGGCAGCTTGGCTACACGTGCTTTTGTCATAAATTATGAATATGTAATCACTTATAATTTAATAAAACTGTTCACAGAAAACCAAGATGACGGATATGATGTGATAGTAAAATACTACTCGCTTTGTATTATGTTCCGCTTATAGGTAGGGCATAGAGCTTATACCGTTAGGTACTACGGAGTCCATGTATAAAACAGGTAATATTTGCTACGCCAGGCGTCCGGCCTTCGTACCGAGTTTGGACGAAAGGTGGTTCGATGGATGAATTCAAAATAAGAAAAAGTTAATCGATTCGCGACAAAAAACGAGAAAGCAAATGTCCAACCTTGTCTCGGCGGCGCCGCGCTCCGTCGCCCGCCATCGCGGCCGAGCTTCTGTCACGGCTGGCTGTGGTGGCCTCAATTCGATTGTATTGTTGCTCGTCGAGCGTTCCTTGGAAGTTTCCTCGCTTCCCCACTCTATCGGCAACTCATAGTAGATTTGCTTATGTTTGATGATTTTTTAATTTTAAATCTGCGAGTGAATTATGAGCTCGCGCTGCAAATAGAGGTTTGATGTTTGCTTTTAATCCGCGCAGAAACATAATTATCTTCCGTAAATTTCGCTTTTGCAGCTAGCCTTTTCAATTATAAAAAAATATTTCGCGAGCTCCGCCTTTTCCTATCTGCTACTGTAAAACAGCTGTGCATAATTTATTTCATACTTAAATTTTTGTCTAAGTCATTTATAACTCCTTCATAGGTCATTACAGCTCTGTCATTGGTATTTAAGAAAAAATTAGTCAGGCCTGATATATACAGATTTAAACCCACTTTTTCTGTTGCTCGCTCTAGTTCTTCAACGCAGCAAATGGTTTACAGTTGTTACAAAATTCCTCAAATCTTTGTTGGGCAAACCTTGGCAAACCGCTGCCATTTTATATGATTTTTGTTTTCCTTTGTTTTGTAATGCTCTTTCTGCATGCAAGTGTACTGAGCTATTATACCAAAATATAACCCCTAACTGTATTTTTTTGTCATTTTCTCAAATATCTGCTCAAGTAATTTGTGAAAGTTCACTGTGATATTAATTACATTCAATTCATTTGTTTTTTTTTACTACTGTCAAGGCCCGTATTCTAACTCAGACACGGATCAATTCTCTCTCTTCTTTTGTTTTCGCGAAACGACTAACTTTTTCTTATTTGGAATTCATCCATCGAACCAGCGTCGGCGCGACTCAGCACGGAGGCCGGACGCCTCGCGTGTAGCCTATCTACTAATATATATATATAACAACAATTGTATAAATTTAAATAAAAATTTGCTTATGGAAAGATAGCTCAATTTCAACTAAATTTTAAAATTGTTACACGACTTGTGCAAAGTTGGTAAAGACAAATTGTGATAAAAAGTATTATTTTATTATCTAAATTATTGACATCAGATGGTTAATTACGTGCTTACGCCATGATTTGTATGCTCTGCTATTTTTATTAACGGTTCGTCACGTGTAGGTCGTCCGTCGACTGATAGTCACGTCACGAATAATATGAGATGATCCCTGATTAAAGCAATGGACGGAATGATAGTACACGATGAAGTCAGCCAATCAAAAATTTATTTTAAGAATATTCAAAACAATTTAAACCAAAAACATTTCTTAAAACTAGTATTTACACTGATTTATATTATAAAATAAAAAATTAAAACCTCAGTTTCACATTCTTGAGCTAACTTTTTTATTGAATCGGGTTTAGCAATGTCTAGGAGCATTAAGATCTTTTCGCTTATACTAGATCTTCTTGTATTTCGATTTAAAAAGTTACAGACATCTTTCAGAACCTCGTGTTTGGAGTATATTCGTGGCATTGTGATCTGTGTATATAAAATCAACATTTTTGTCATTAAAAAAGTGATTAAACATGTATTGCAACGACTGCTCTATCGAGCCAATTATATGACCCGAACTTTGATATACCAATGAAAGGAATCAATATTTTCTATTTATACCAAAACATTTTAGGTTTATTGAAATTTCACAAATTAATTTCCAAAAAACTCTTTTTGCATCTATATATTAGCTAATCAAATAATTTGTTAATGACATAAAATTTCTTTGAAATAAACTTTATATTGACGTTATCTGTTATGAAGCTCTGCAGCATACGATAAGGCTCATTTAGATCATTTACTGCCTCACTACATAAATTTCATAGAAACGAGATGCGTACAGTTCCATAAGATTGAAAAACCAGCCTTGCTGTATTGACGTGGCTTTTCAATTTCAGCCCAGTGGGCGTGTATAGTCGTGTTTAAAGCTCAGCACTAGCACTTAGCACCGAAAAGTTAACGTTGGTTCAGTTGTTATCGCAAGTTTCGTTCGTGGCACCAGAAGATCTTAGAAAATACGGTAACAACGCTAGGGTCTTAGCGGCTTGTCAAGGTCTCTGAGATATTGGGTGGACGGTTTGTAATCGATGTGGTGGCTTGCGACGAACGTATCCACATAAAGCTGTGCCAACACACGTAAATGTAGTAATGCGATGATTCACTACCTGTACTGTTGTTACTGTAGCTGTCGATAAGCCACAAGTAAACATCGATGAATTTGCGCCTGCAAATTAATCGATGTTTTTATGCATTCTCATAAAGAGTATAGACGTCGTTACAAATATGAGACACAGTGGATTGAAAAGACATAGAGCTGTAAATGTGTCATTAACAAAAAGATAATTCCTTGACACAATTTATTTTCTGTTATTTATATTATTTTGACTTACATTTTATAAAATTGGTAAAATAAATAAATAAATAACATATCAACAAATTTATTTCTTACCAAGAATTTAGCAAAGATTTTTGTTCAAATATTTTTCGTTAGATTCTATATGTTTATGCGCCTACACATTTTCTCCTGGTTTCCAAAGTACAGCACACCACAGTCCTGTCGTTTTATTACAAAGTCAATATTTTATATTTGGAGTACGGCACGTCGTTTATCAATTAACGAAGTGATACATTCGCTGTGCCGTATCGAGTGTTGATTATTTCCAAGCAATTCTGACGAACCGTACTGTTTTAATCAGGAGCTTTTGTTAGAGCTGAAAGTTGTTCAGAATCGAGTTTCACACTTTGTGCAACGAACATTTCATTACACGTGGTATAGAAAATTTTGAATTAATAATTCACGATACTATCAGGTTTGATATTAAGTTGTTCTATTAAAATTTTGTATTGTTACGTAATCACGAAGCTGTAATTCGAAATGTATATCGTCTTAGTAAACTGAAAAAACAATGTTTCTTTAGGAATACGCGCTATCGGCTTGATATCAAGGAGTGCTATATATAACTACTTTCTATATATTTTTTTCTACAAAGTATCCCTTTTTTGTATGTTTGTATTTTGACGAATGTGCTTGTCCATTATTCGTTGGGTATTTGATGGAATTTCTTGGACAAAATCGTGAAGATTCAAAAAATTAGCTAATGATTAATGATAACGATGAAACATTTATATCTGTTTACCTTCACGTTTATTTATAAATAAAAAAGGGCATCGATCACAGGAAGTTGTAGGGATGAATAAAAGATCACAGGGTGAAAGCGACGTCCATGTATTATTTAGGGGCGAACTTCGACGATCACGACCGACACGATGCGACCTACGAACACTGCGACAGTCTTTATGGCTAGACATCTAGCGCCTTTTTAATATATTTTGAATGGTTATGCCTTAAAATAAAGTATAGATTTTTGTACATCCTACTGAGGGTCTGCATCAATGTCGTCTTTGAAAAGTGCGGGACATATGAATTTAATAATTTGTTATGATTTTCTAATGTATTATAATGTATTTTTAAATTATAATACATGAGAGTATTACGTAAAATTTGGCGATGCTACGTGGATGTTAAACTTTAACTAAATATTATTACTAAATAAATTAGCAAATGAAAGGTTTTTGACAATTATTTCGGTTATGAGCGGGAGCGCGTTTACACCGAATGCACAGTTGAGCGTCCAAATAAAGCAGTATTTTATCATATTTCTCAACTATAACATTACATTGAACCTGATCGATGCGGATACAAGTAGCGACGCCTGTGCACAGTCCGGTAAATACACGTTAGAACAATCCTGAAAAGGTGTCAATTTTAATCGTAGTAGTTTTGTACTTGCCAATACGTTACACCGAGTGCATTATGGCTTTCCAGATTTGCGTTATCCTACTACAGGGTCATACACAAAGCATTTCAGTTTGAGAGGATACATTTTAAGCCCTAAATATTGGCTGCGCCCGGTTTGGGGTTCGTTAGCGACTGTTAGCACCGATGCAGTGCAACCAGATTCCAGGACTAGGCAAGCACTGCATTTCCTGTTGGGATTAAAAACTTTACCTTTTTTTGGTTTAAACTTTCATAATTATACTCTATCCATTAACAATGATTAAATTATAATAATGTTGTGTATAAATTAAAATTTTAAACATTAAAAATCAACGGATATTGTTATATTACCGTGGAATATTTGCTTCCCCTTGTAGCACAAACCGCGTAGTTAATCCGTATTAATTTACTTTAATTTGTGGACTCGCACTCCTATTATCAATATCGAAACATTCATCACTGTTTTCAATTTTGCAATCAAAACAATTACACGTATACAATTATGCACATGTATAATTGTATACGTATAATTACAATATACAGTGGTATTATTACGCACATCATTAATAATATTGTTATGCAACAGTAAAAAATATTTTACTTCCTGTTAGCAATTTTATTATTACTGAATTTCTAACAGTTAGTATTTCTTTTTAAATAATAAAATTGAATAATGAAAGACTTTGATCAGGCCTTCAAAAGTAGGTGCTTGCATTTTTGTTTAGTTTGCTGTGGAATTTGTTTGTTTTTAGTAGTTGTTCACCGAGTAAGTCGGAATTCCTGAACAAGAGAATAAAATTGTGATTATTCCGGAAATAATACGGACTCATTTTGACATAGATCCTCAATGAAGTCAGAAGTCAAACGTGGGTTTAAGTATTTCAGTATTTCAATTTTAGAAAGTGAAAAAAAAAATTGCGTCACACGACATCATGCATGTTATTACTCGAATGCTGGTTATAAAGAATATCTTTTTCGAAAACATTTTTTTAATTAAATAATATTTATTAATAATTCCCTTGTAATTACTTTAATAATTCCATTTTACTATTCCGATTTAGTGAGCAGACAAATTTTAATTCGGACAAATTTTAGTATCGAAACAAACTATAACTAAGCTACCTTACCTGCGATGGTGTTATCTTCTACATGTGAATGTACTTTTAGAATCGGCTTAGTTCGACTAGGCAGGTTGGCTCGCATGGACTACGCTCCTCGCGTTCTATTAAAATTAATACGTTAGTGTTTTTTTAGCACGCTTCTTATTAAGTTCACTTATGTGTAAGTATATAACAGAATTTAAAAAGTAAATTTCACACCCTCGTAATTATTGAATCATCATGAATCTCGACAATTGCATATAGTTCTGATGACAATACCGTAATATGGTATTATTGGACTCGTCTGATGTTGGAGCCGAAAGTAGGTACAGAAACTTCATAACAAAATGATATATCCTAATAATGTTTGACTTTGTTGGAATTTTTTGAGATGCACTTTGACCCTGAGCAATTTTCAAGGTTCGATGATGAAGCCGAAAGATAGTCACTAGCACTCCATAACAAAAGAAAGTATACTTGCCCTGTTTGGGCTTGCTGAAATTGTCTTAAATTGTACTTCTGTACTTTGCCTGTGATTGGCTTTCAGGGTCCGACGATGGAGCCACAAGATTAACACTAGAACTTAACAGAACAACATGTTCTAGCAGTGTACAGACTTATTGGAATTATTTTGAGATGCAGTTTTACTATGACTGGTTTTCAGGGTCTCATGCTGGAGGTGGAAGTTCGACACTGAAATTATAAAGAGACAACGTATCTTAGCCATGTTTGAGCTGCTTGGGATTGCCTATTAAGGCGCTGTTTAGAGTCAATCTGAATGTTCGAATCTTCTATTCCTACCCAAGCCAAGTTAAGAAGCGTGCTGAGGGCTGAAAGGTATAAGGGTAGTGCATACATCATTTTTTCTTGGTATTTTTGTACAGGCGACGATACGAGAGACAAGTGATGCAAAACTTTGACAGTAGCTCTGACAGTGAATCAGAAAGAGATGATAGTAATATGTGCTTGTGCGAAAAGGAAAATGGTTAAATTATAAAATTGTATTTGATAATTTCCTATGTAAATCGTAATCTAAATTTCAATAAATTATATTAACTAATTTACTTATCACAGATTTTTTTAATTATTTATTTCTGTTTTTATCAATTACAAAGTATCTATAAAGAATCTTGATTTAATAAAAACATTACAATAAAATGGTTGATATATCTTTCCCTTATTACACCGAGAGTAATGTCGAATAACTTCAGATACGTCATTACTTCTCGGATGAAAATTAGTAAGCTGATTGTTAACTAGATCTTATAAGTATTAAAAAAAACAAATAGTAGTATGCCAAAGGAAAACTCGACACAGACAACTTACGATAACGACTTACAAAAACAAATGATAAATGCAGCTCACAATCTTCTCACCGAGATATAGCCAGCTGACATTTTTATTTATTCACAAAAGAATATTCATCATCTATTAATTTTCAATTGATACGAAATTACCAAACATATATATTTCTTCAGGTTCGTGTTACATATGAAACCCATCACTTCACCAAATGATGTTTTCAGAAAGCAATGCCTGTATTTCTGTAGAACATACGCAAAGTGCTATATGTGGCTATAATATCTAAAGATTTCCATAGATTCCTTATGGATGCATACCGCAGTTCTAATAAAATATGACCAACATTGAAGTATATTTGAGGTAACACGTTAAAAAATACGATCTGATTGAGAACTATAGAAACTTATAAATTTAAAATTAACTTGGTATATTTTTTGGCACACATGTTTTGGAGCTTAAACCACTTTAAAATCAATAAAATTAAAATAAATGCACGTTTCCGTTTCCTCGATTCTGAAAAGGAAGGACCAGTGCAGGCGCGGCGGTCGATGCGAACTCCCGGCCGCAAAAAGCGTATTAAGTTGTGAGATGCAAATTTAATGGACTATCAAATTTGTATACGCACGCGCGTAAAAACCTGCGCTTTATTACGGGCCGTAACACAGCTCCGGTGCTTGATGCCGCGCACTGCGCGCGTCCTATTTTAGCAACGTTTCAACTATATCTTGTTGTTTTTAGGTACCTCTTCCTTATTCATGACTCTTTATAAAGGAACTTCGATGAGGTGCCTTGAAATTGTTAAAAGTGAGTATGTAGACGAAGACGACTACTGTTTTGTTACTGTTGTCGGTAATAATTGAATTCAGGTAAATGGTCAGTGGTGGCTCAGTGGTTAAGGTAGGGTTTTGGAACAGGAAAGCTTCAAGGTTCGAATTTGTCTACGGCGAGTTGACCCATGAGTTCTTAATTTAGGTCCAATTAAACACGCGTTTAGTACCGCGGAATACAATAAGCCGTTGTTTCAGCATTGCATTGCATTGAGCAAACGTGAGGGCTCATGAGAGCTCCTAAATTTAAAATAGCTGGATTGTGGAATGGTCAGTTTTTGCAGTACAATAATTAAAACTCAACACAGCGACAAAACTGAATTACGGGGCATTATTTGAAAGAACGTCAAACGTAAATTCCATCAGCAGTGCTAAGTATTAATTAAAAAATAATCACTTAAGCTAAGGCTAGAGATATACTACTTATAAGAACGAAATTAGAAAAGTGAAGTGTGGCTACGTGCAAAAACTTAAATAAACTTTTCAGGCAGATCAAGAAGAACATATCGATTTAGCTTAGAATTTACTGATAAAACTCCTTATTACTCACTGGATGCAAATATGGCTTCTATAATGTCTTTTGAAGTATTCGCAGTGAATTAAAAAATTCTTATTTTTTCGGTCTGTCGTCTGTACATCATTTTACTAATTACTTTTTTATCACAATTCTTCTCTTATGCACAGAAATAGAAACGAAATTGAAATTGATTTTTCGAACGCCTTCTCATACAGGGAAAATGGTAATACAGTAATTTGTCTGTTCTATTGAATAAAGTTTCTCTTATTTAGACCGCAATTGAACAAAAATATAAACCGATTGAAGCTTCAAATTTTAATTACATGTTACATTCGCGTTCGCTAGTCGACTATACATTTCGTCTTTTGATTTACATAAATTTATTGTTGTTTATTCTATACCTATATACAATATACATATATAAAAATGAAAGATATTTAATCATATGATATCTAATAAAAAGAGAGAGTTGTATAGTTCGAGAGATAGACTATGTCATTTTAGACTAGAATTACATTCGGTCATTTAAGTGTTTTTTTTTGAGTCATATTGGAAAGTGTGTGGACTGAAAATGAATGAGTTATTCAACAATTGTCATATCTTTGCCAATGAACAAGTAATTGATACGTCTAAATTGAATTGGGAATTGACAAAAATTCTTGGATGATTTAATCATATGGAAAGAGTAAATGAAAGAATATTAGCAATAAACATATACGAGGTTAAAATAAAAGATAGTGCTGGAAAAGGAAGACCGAGACGAATATTTGGATACCATATTTAATATATTTTGAAAAAAAAGCAAGCTAAAATACCACCTGAAATCGAAGAAATCTATAAAAAAATTAATGAAGGTAAAGGAAGCAAAAGAAATCTGTTTGGATTGTAGCAACTAAAAGCATGTGAACTCTGCCTACGCCTGTGAGGAAGAGGGGTTATGTATGTATACATATATAGACATATTGTATTATTGCTACAAGGAAAGCAATTGAGTGAAATCCTTTATTACTGTAATGTAAAATGTTTAATTGAGTAATTTTAATTAAGCAAAATTTGCCAATATGTCAACATAACGGAATAACGTAGAAAATACTTTGAATGATTATGTGAATTTTAATTATTTTTTATTTTAAAAAAAAGTTCAAATTACCTGCGAAGTTAGACAAGGTTCAGGAATTCCTTTATGTATGTGCTATGTGTATATTGATAAAATAACACACTATGATTGAACTGACTACTTTGACGTAATTATTGCATTTTGACTATGAAGACGTCAATAATTGCTATATCGTTGTCACCGATAATATATAACTATATATCCTGTGGCTGAGTTTTATTAGAGTCTATTCAAATTTAAAACTCCCGAGTTATGCACCTGGATAAATAAAGGATGCTTTAAATGCCACTAGTTGTGATGAAAGAACCACATTGCATTGTTTACGTCCAAACAAAACGATCGATAACACACACGTAGGTATTACGAGATCATCCTAAATTGAAAGTAATTGGTATTGTGACTTTCACGTTTTCGTCGCCAAGTCCGTTTGGTCACTGACATATTTATTACTATTTTCCGCCCGGATCTTCGCTCTCGTGGAAATTATAATGCGTTGTGTTTATTTTAGCTGTCTCGCTTGTGATCTCGTTCGATTCTCTCCCTGATACCTCATGTATTTGGTTATGCGGAGTGTGTAATATTAAAATATCACATAATGTAGTTTTCAGCACCACTAAAATGCAATTCTGAGTACTGCTGAAATTATTATAATATAATAAATCAGTTTACTAGATTATAAAAAAAAAATGTAATTCATTGAATAGCAAGTGATATAATTTGCAAAGTATTAGCCGAATAATGATATTATTATATGTTACGTGGGTAATTGTTTTAGAATTTTGGAATTCTAATATTAACGTTATGATTAACTATAATTATAGTTAATTACAAACAAATTAAAAATGTATTCCTAATACATACGAAGTTGATTTTGTACTTTAAGACATCGCAACATCTACAAACATGTAAATAGGCGAAGTCGGGACAAGAATATTTCCTTCCGATTTGCGTGAGCGTCACCTTGAGCGCGCGAATACGTTTCATTTCTAAACTGATCTAATTGAAATAAACATCAAATATTACCTCGATATATTATTGCTATGTTAGTAATTTGATAAGTTGCGCACAAAAAAAAAATAGGCAAAAAGTCAGTTTACGTTTTTATTATGTTTGTTAACGTGTCAAATTTTTATCATTTAAGGTACGAAATAAATGGCGTAATTTCGCGTTAAAATCTCACTGATCGAATCGCCCGAGTTCAAGGATCCAAAGAGTTCTAAGATTCAAGAGACTTTATGAATTTTAAATAATGCGTTGATCTTTCGGCTTGTACTGCCATACTTGTTTGTTAAGAGGTCAAATTTTAAAGGTTTCTTGAAATTATTAACTATTGTAGTCTCTGTAACGGTTTTGTTACAGAGACTAAATTTTTAATTATACTAGTAAATATAGATTTTACAAAACGCTTCCCACGTTTTATAAAATATTTGAAAATACATCGATATGTTCAGGCGAAGGCTTTTATTGAGTATTATATAAAAGAGGTACTGTTAAATAACTTCAAAGTAATTTTCGTGAGTGCTGTTGCGTCAAACACCTCAAAATGACGTGAATAGATTATCGGTCCCCCAGTTGCAGTACAGATTAATATCAAACAACAACTGCATGTACATATACATATACTTCTGTTTGATTTGAAAATCTTGTTTGATCACGATGACAGCATATAGCTAGTTCGTCAAAATAGAGTAGCTGTTTATGCCAAATTTAAAAGAATGTTTATGTTGCTATATTCCTTTATGCGTGGCACTTGGACTATTGTTTTCTAAATATAGAAGTAAATACAATAACCATTAAGCCCCATCTATACTTATGTACTATTCAGAGGACGTAAAATAGACTATTATTCTTCAAAGAAAAATTGTTTGAGTTTTCCTTTTTATCAGTAAATTGAGTACACTATCTTTTGCAGTAAAAAACTGTCGACATTATTTTGTACATCTCTTTTATACTGGATTCCCGCTGGTGGTTGCGTGCGCGTGGGCATATGCTGTTCATCTTTTTTGTTGATCAATCTCGCTGTCTATCTTAATTTCGATAATGCTTCTAATCCCGATCGTGGTCACACATTTGATTCTAATTCTGAGCCCACACTAAATGACCACACCAGTCCTCTTATCGATCTCGATCCAAGCCCTGGCTCTCGATTCTGCTTTCGGTCCTGCTATCAATGTCCATTTTGCTATCGGTTACGGTTCTAATTTGGCTAAAACCGTGGCAAATTCTAATATGGAGTTATAATATAGAATATAATTCGTGGACAGTGTAGTTTTCTATGAGTGAAAGGATTCATGGAATATATAGATATAGTAAAAGAAATATTCGCACGAATCCAAGGGAAATGTTAACGTAGTTTACTTCAGGATAAAGTAATAGGATAAAGCTTTCAATCAATTTCATTTCAATCAATCAAATCAAAGAATTTTAAGAATCTGTTCCAATAATGCAAATACTCAAAACCGGGCACAAATTATTGTTTTTTTTTTACTTTCCCATTCGCACGTGCAAAATACCATCAGAGTTTCATAGTAATCGCATAAAAGTGTTGGTTGGTATTCAGGGGCACTTGAAGCAGAAGAACAAAATACACGGAAATTTTAGTCAATTGTGCATCGATAAGAATAAGAATTTCTTAGTTACCAAGTAAAATTGAACGACTTACCACTGAAGTTCACGGAAATAAAAATATAACTTCGCAAAGAGCACATGAAAATTTCGGTTACCGCCAGCTTCGTATCGATCCCGGTCGACACCTTCAGCATTTCAATGGAGGAGCAGCTAATTAGCTTACTAAATCAGATTACCGAGACTGGGGAACGAATAATTTTGAAGCAACTGTTCTCACCTAATTGGCGCGCCGGCTTTTCCGGGCTCCGGTATTGCCTATACAAGAAACGTATAAAAAAACGATTTGGGTAGATCGTGAAATGTATGCAACTGGCGCGCCTGTGACCATTTTAATTTCTCTAAATTAGTATCTGTCTAAATCAAAGTTTATCATTATGGTTACACAATATACACGTTACTACATAAATATTAAAAACGCTACCAAGATAACGATGGTCTATATGAATATAAAAGATCAAAGTGAAACATACCTCTTTTCAAAGCATTATTGCGTAATAACCCTGTAGGTTTTTGAGGATTGAGAACAGATAAAAAGAAAACATGCAGAAAAGCAAACGGCGTATGTTACAAAACGTAGAGTTACAAAAAATAGCTAAAGAATTACTTGAATGCTTACAATTGATCGCGCTTGTCTTACGAAAGAGATGATCGCAAAAACAAACTCACGAACGCTCTAATTCCGGTATGTATCCTTTGACTAGTCGTCAGAATTCTTTCAAATATAAATAGATCAATAAATTATCTAAAACAAATAGTTATAAATACATTACGTCTGACAAAAAAAAATGGTTGTCTGTAAAGTCGATTTACGGACGGTAATTTTACGTCTTAACGTCATAAGAAAACATTGATGAAAAATCGAATACTTTTATGAATTGAATTGAATTATTATCACTGAATTATCATTATTTTGTATAATACAGAGAAGTAGTTAATTGAAAATTACAATTTTTACGATAAACTAACATTTATTTGCACTCGTTAATTCAAATATTTTTTTACTTTAGTTATACAGATTAATTAGAAGTAACAATATGCTATTAACAATTTATTTACCGCAATTGTTGTTGTAATAAACAATGGAAACCACATTAACTTTTCACTTCACTTTATAAATAGTTGACAAAATAGTTCTCGTGTACGTTGTGTGCGGCCGCTGTCTCTCTTCGACTCGGACGCATCGGCCGATGGAGTGGAAGAGAGATCGCTCGTTCCGCGCTCTCGCTCGCACGCTCGGCTCAGGCGGAACATGACAATGAGTCATGCTTTTTTGTGCGTGCAGCCGGCGTATGATAAGACGTTATGACGTTAAAAAGTCTTAGTGTACGCTCGAAAATTCCACCCCAAAAGTGAATACATTTAAAAAAACATATGTGGAAAGTGGTGACGAATGAGACGGCGTGTTAGCGGGGGGATTGTTTACGTTTTGAATTCTATTCTTGGGTATGTTTTAAAAGGAATTACTTTGTACTTATAATTTTTTTTGTATCTTGAGAGCGCAGTTTAAACAGTATTCTCTGCTGTAATCCATCTGCTGTAATACACTTTCTGCTAGTTTTAAAAACAGCCTTTGTCGTACCTTTGGGTATCCTTAAAGTTTAGCGAAATAATGGTATAACAATTTATTAAATAATTGCCCGAAAATAAAGGAGTATTATGTATTCAGATTTTGTGCTTATGTGTTAGTTTCTTCATTCCGCCAAAATTTGGTTAACGTTTACCGCCCCAACTGATTTAAAAGTGTCTAGTATTGCTGAAATTCTTATGTATGACATAGAACAGTTGAAATCTTAAAAAGTAATGGTGTGGATGTGATAAATGAATGAAAATCAAACTTAATTCATAACATTTGTACTATTATTTTATACACATATACAAGTTAGTGGTTAAGTTTCGGGAACTAGCTCGAAAATTCACTGAGAACAGTCGAAGATTCTTTACTATTCACTATGACGTAGGCTTGTGATTAGGACTGGGTTAGGTATTTTTTGCTGACGATCTGTATATTTTCAGAAGCTAAACTGATGACAAGCGTTTGTCCTAAAAAATGAGCACTAAAAAGGGTCTGTTAAATGTACCTAATTAAAAATACCAATGTCCAATATAAAGTATAAAACACACAAAAAAACTAAAGTAGGAAAACATCAGACAAAGAATATTATTACCGCTTAAAAGATAGCGAACAAGTAAGAAGTTGTATTAAAAAATAACATGAATTTTAAAATATATTTATAAAGACAAGTTGTCTGAGATAGGAATAATATGAAACGGCGTAAAAAATGCATCATGAATTCAAAGACAGTAAAAACACACCATAATTCGTAAGTACACGTACATCGTGCAGTCTGGAGAAATAATTAAATAATTTCAATGTAAATTTTTTTTGTACATGACGTCAATGTGCATATGTACCTTAAAGTTTGAAGATGGAGAACTTGACTTTAATTAGATTTTTATTTCGATAGGTTCAAAACTGTTTCGGCTGTCCAAATTGAGTTTGACGTGTTGAGCTAAAAATGCTATTTTGCAGGCAATATGTAATTAGATATATCCTTTCTTTCAACTCATGGCGTTTTGTCTACTTTAATTTCAAGAAAATTTAAATTTTTTTAGTCCTCTTTCAAATTGCCATTTAACTGTTATTTAATTTTCACTTAATAATGCATTTAGTTATTACAATCATGTCATAAATTGTATGTACCATCGTACAGAGGCATTGAATACAGGTAATTAATGATCACAATCAGAACTAGTATTTATTAGCATTTTGCAAGTGATAATGACAGCAATTAAATATGTTAATTTTAACTAGTTTATGGACCTAGATATATTTAATAATGAAAAAAAAATGTTATGTCATTAGTCGTATATTGATAATAACTTCAAGGCCATTAATTGCTAAAATTTGTGATGAAAAGAATTGGAAAAGGGAAATGATAAATGGAATAAACTTAAATATTATTATAATAAATGATACGTATTTATAATTGTTATAATACGATGAGAATTTACACAGGTGTTTTTAACACATTTTAATGTGTGATGAATTATTAGCAACGTATAAAAAAAGGTTCAATGCGGTTATTATTTTAATATGGTTGCAATGGCTTTAGTTATTTTGAGGTTTGTTTAGTTTCAGGTTAAACATTTTTAACTACGACAAAGTTCTTAATGGCTAAATCTTCAAATATTTATATTACTTATAATTTTCGTAATCTGGTCCTCGTGATTTAATTAAAGTTGAAAGGTGTGAAAAGTGTTTATGAATTTTACAGTTTCTGACAATTCTGATTCACAAACTAGTTCATTATTTTATATAAGAATCAAGTAAAACACAAAAGAGAGGTATTTATTTTTCTAAAATTTCTCAAGAAATTAATCCTGCTATTAATCGAAATGGATTATAAATAAGAGTTTTTTTGTTAAAACTAAGCAAATTCCGTGTAGTACTTGATCACGGTTTAAACACCATACTTACTCTCAGACGACTTACACAAATTACAAAATAACTTTGTTATTATAATATGTAATTTCCGTAAGCCGTCTGAGCCTAACTTCTCCCTCGAATACCGCAATCCGTAGAACCTTCCATCAACATTCAGCCAGGTATGAATGACTTTGCGTATTCTGATTTCCCGATATTTATGCGCGAAGCTAAAAACGACCGGGACGGATATAAAAATACATTCGAGTCGTCGTATTAGTATTCAGTCACCGGAACGCAATCGTTAAGTCAGGTCCGATACGGCGCGGGCGCTATCAAAAAGTTTTATGTGCGCGCGCTCCCCCGCCGATAGTTCGTCGGCGAGTCAAACGCCAAATTGACTTGTTAAACTTTCGCTGACTAACTCCCGGCCGTTCGCGCCGCATCTGCACTTTTATTCCTGATCTCGACTCGACGAACGAGCGGCGGCGAAAGAAGTAGATTGCGCGTTAGATCGCTCTTCGCTGTCCGAATCGAGTGTTGTGCTGAAATACTCGGTGTGAGGTCTGTCAAATGACGATTGGAGCTCTCCAGCTTCTGTACTAACCGGCAGCTAATTCTGGCCACTTGCGTACGTGACATCAGAGATGTGACCTTTGTTCCGGTAGCACGGTTTGTGTATACACAACACTGTTTTATAAAATTTAAAAACTATACATTTGCTGAAAAATTAAAGTCGGTATATTTGTACTTTGAGTGGTAAAATCTTATGTGAATATTCATTCGTATAGTAGGAAGAGGATGTTGTAACCATTTATTTATACCATTAATTTATACAAAGAAGTGCGACTTGTAGTCTCTGCGCTGTGGCTAACGAGTGGACAAAAACCAGGAGTGGAAACGCGTGAGCTCTCAAGCGCTGTGAGCGAGCGTAACGCAGTTTCTTGAGTTCACCCGGCAAACCAATTTATAAGACGTTGTCACGTCAAAATATATTTATAGTTCTTATATTGAGGTTGCCTGGCGAGAGTCGCCACGTAGCATCGTGGACAAAACTAGCGTAAAGGGATCGAGGGCGCGCGAGCGGGAGTTTCGCGGTTCACATTTAAGCCTCGACAGTGCATAAAACAGCGGCAGTCCGCGGCGCTAAGCTGCGGTCCCGCTGTTTGTCTACCTGATGTGGTTATTAAGATACATAATTTTTCATTAACTAGAAAGCGTTGCAGAGCTCTAGTTTTTGTCAAGACGTGCTTTACAGAATATCATCTCGGCCCCGTAGTAATACAGAATCGTAGGCAATGACTTCGTTCGACAATTTTTGAAGTGTAAAAGTACCTAAACACCGTTGTGATTTAAAACTGGATGAAAACTAAAGGCGGGACTAAAAAACAAACATATACATCTATAGGATTTACCATCCGAGAGAATGAGATAGAACACATATACAGTGTTTGTGCGCCTGCGTATTATGAAGCAGAGGGAAAAAACGTCATAGGTAGCGTGGCGTATTGTTAACATGTATCGTATTTGTGGATCTTTTTATAATTTTAATAATACATTTTCCATATACTATCGTGAGTATAAAAAATAATATAAATTAAAAAAAAAGGAGAGTTACCGTGGAACACCCGTCTGGAACGAAATTGTTTTCGTCATATGTTATGTACAACACAACAGGCACAATGGAATACAAATATATGAATATATTGCTGACACATACATCGCAAGTTTAGGCTGCAGTAATATAACTATAGTGTATATGCATGTCCGTACACACTTGACGCATACGCCGCACGTCTATACTGCAGGAAAATACCTATAGTGTATATGCACATACGTATACAGCTGACGCATATGTCGCCGGTATATACTGCAGGAATATATCTATAGTGTAGACGGCCATACGTATACAACTGACGCACATGTCGTACGTCTAAACTGCAGGAATATACCTATAGTGTATATGCACATACGTCTACAGCTGACGCATATGTCGCAGGTATATACTGCAGGAATATATCTATAGTGTAGACGGCCATGTATACAACTGACGCACATACGTCTAAACTGCAGGAATATATCTATAGTGTATAACATACGGACGCATATCGCAGGTATACAATATCTGACGGCCATACATGTATACAACTGACGCACATGTACTGCAGGAATATACCTATAGTGTATATGCACATACGTATACAGCTGACGCATATGTCGCAGGTATATACTGCAGGAATATATCTATAGTGTAGACGGCCATACGTATACAACTGACGCACATGTCGTACGTCTAAACTGCAGGAATATACCTATAGTGTATATGCACATACGTATACAGCTGACGCATATGTCGCAGGTATATACTGCAGGAATATATCTACAGTGTACACGCACATATGTATACAGCCGACAACCAATCCACGCGCCTATACTGCAGTAATACGCATATATTTATATATATTCTTTTTTTTCTTATTCACTAATCTGCAAGTATTCTACCGTCTTTTACGGAGTGTTTGTAGGAAAAGGTTGAATTAGTAAATGTCATGGAATACCATAAAAAGTAGGTCATTTCATTATTCTCATTATCATAGCAATTTATAGTAGTTCAATTGCCACAAAACTCAAACTGTAGATAATTTTGAAAAAAAAAGAATTTATTTATATCTTATGATCCCTTTTTTCGATATATTCCAGGAGTTATTTTTTTTACAATGTTTTATCTATTAAGTGAAACTTCAGTTCGAGACAATCGAGTACAGAATGATTTAGCTTTAGCTGTGTAACTGTACAGGAACGTCGGATGACGCAGCGAAATCTAATAAAAACTTCGTCTGAAAACTGCGAGAAGTCAACTGGAGGCGACAGAGGTCCACCGTCCTCGGCTATGTTCAAAAAACTCCCATTATCCATAATGATATATGAACAAGCTTGTCACATAGTTGGAACGCTTTTTCAATGTACTCGAATAAAGGGCGTTTGAGACTTTGTTTTAAAATTTTGACGGTAATTATTAATTCTGCTTGTATGAATCTATGTTTTTATAAAAGTTTGCTAGGTAATTAATTTCTTTAAGAAGGCAAGTTTTATTTAATTTTTTGGAGGTTTTGTTGCCCAATATCGGCAAATATTAATGATAAGTAGTATATAATATGTGAAAGAATGGCCCGACTTAATTAATATTTAAAAATAAAATCTAAGTGATAAGATGTAGAAATTCCATTATAACAATAATAAAAAAAATATTATTTAGAAATTAATAAAAAAATATAATATACGTAAAGTTCTACCAGTACTTAACAGTGATATACAAAAGCGATTAAGCTTACATAAGGGAATTACGAAAACTTTGTCATTGGCTTAGAGTCAAAAACTGGATCTCCAAAACAATCATTGTAAGCTTTTTGGAATTTTAATAGGCTCTTCTGTACATTGCCTTTACATGGTATTTCTTAGGGGTTCGTGTGTCCGAATAAAAAAATAAAACCTTAAGAAAAATTGATCTTTACCCCCATTTTTATAAAATGTATGGTCCCTATGGACCATAGGGACCACATACCACAAACCATAGTCCACCACAGACAAATTTGAGTGAGATTAAAAACAATATGCTGAATAACATGATTCATAATACGAAACCGTTTCCACGCGAGTTTAACTCGTACTTGTCCAATTTTTAACAATGTACGATCTTTATTAATCCATTTGAGTGAACATGCATACAAATTTCTAAGTAGATACCGTCAACCCGTGTAGATTTCGCGCGTCGGTACATAATTGTGTTTCCAGCTCTGCGCTACGGTTGAAGTTATTTTGATGTCAAAACTGGTGGCGCAAACAAAGTAACCGGTCGATGTTATTGGCCTTCGAGGAGTCGCAGACAGCGCATCAGAGCTGCAGTTGTAAAGTTACGTTCCGGAAAGCAGAAAGGGGAATAAAAGTTTTGCACTCGTCGTCTTCGTCACCGGCGACATTAATTTTATAAAATTGTCTAGAATATATGTTCTTTCCGAAAAAAAAATAGATTATAGTATTTCTCGAAATTATAATTTTGAAAATCTCAACATGGGATTAGAAGTGTTTATACGATAATCTTTTGAATAAAGTATGCCAAAAAAACTTTATCTGTAAAAATGAACAAAAGGCGAAGTTGCGTATATAATATTTATACTTCTTGAAAATAAAAAAAAAGAGAGGTTTCGAGCTCCGTTTTTCCAGTCAGAAACATTTAAATATAAATTCCACGGCACAAGCCGAAGGCTAACCCGAATCTGATACTTTTAGGAGTCTTAAATATGTATCAAAACAACAGGAAGGGCCCCGCGCCCGCCTAACGACTACGGCTTCTTGGGCGATATCATATTTATAGGTACGGTGCAGACACGAAATTATTTTATGAAATGCAAGATCTACGAGGATTTGGATTATTGAGATAGGGTATAAGAATAGTTATATATTGTTTGTAACTATAATTATAATGTATAAATTTTATGAAAGTTGACATATAGATAAAAGCAAATTATTGTATTTTTGCGCGAAGTGAGTTTCACGCATACGAATCCACAGGCAGAAACTAATTAAGATGTTAAACTAAAAGAATTCCTTGTTGCTTTCTTCTTAGCTTTTACGTGTAGCAACTTTTCTAGCGTTTGTTTTTAGAGACGTATAAGGAGTTGCCAGACAATTATATGGAAATTATTCACAAGCTCATGACATAATAAAAGCATAACGTGTGTTGTGTGTATGTGCGCGCTCGTTCATTAATAAGATTTTGGGCCATATAGGTGTTTTGTTACGTGTTGTTGTTACGGGTAGTCTATGTATATATTTATCCAGACAGGGCATGTCTAACAATATTAAAATTCACCCTGTAAATTTGTAATACAACATCGAAATTAAATTTTATTGAACCTGTACTGTATGATATATTAAATTCTTTTCTTGGTGTTTGATGTTGAGGGTAAATTTGCGAGCGCAACGTCGTCTTTGTCTGAAAATTCATCGCCGTCTCGGGGACAACGACAGAGCGCCTAAAGGTATGGAGGACGTGGGCATGTGGATACTGAAGCCAAATCATCATGAATAAGGCCATGCTCAGGGATTGAGGTAGTATGCTTCTTTTATTCCCATAAAAGCGCCAAGGGTCTGTTCTACCGCCAAGAAAGAAAAAGATAGCTAAGCACAAAGAAAACATTAAAAAAAATTTAACGAAACGATATCCCCGTACTAAATTCATAATCCAAAGTATTCATGCTTGAGTGCATACGAAAACACATATGTCTAATCGAAAAAAGCGAAGAATAGTATAATGGTATAAACCATATGCGGTTTCCTATGCGGTAAAGGGATAATTAGAAAAGTCAATTTTATATACAGTGTATTAAAACCTTAGTTTCCATCACAGATCATATTTTCCCTTCTTAGTTTCCTTTCTATTCATAGGGAGTACGTATTCACAAGAACTTCGCAGTTCATCATTACTTATACCTTATGACCACAGATTCGATTAGAAGTCGCAAAAAGATTTTTTTTGGAATCTACAGGAGTTTTAAAAACATGGGCTACAAAAAAATTACAAAAGAAATGAGTCTTTTGAATAAAAAATCTATATTCACCAAAATAATAATGGTGAAAGTAGTTTTACAGTTATTTAATAAAAAAACGCGGTGCATAAACATTAATATATGGAAATTCGCGAGTTTCATTTTAAAATGTAAAGCGCAAACGATATTTAAAATTTGTGAAAATACGTTGCTTGGAACCAGCTGTCCACCTGCGGCTTCGCCCGCATGGAATTCGGTCTTTCACATAAAGTTTTTATCGCTACTCAATCCCTTCCCTCATCAACCAGTTGATTTCACCTTCAAACCATTCTCTGTCCCTCATATTTTCAACAAGTCGAGCGAGTCGTGATCGAGTATAGGTCTTTGTTTCTTTTTTCTTTTGAAAGTTTTTCATTTGTATTGTGACGTCAGTAGACATTGACGTTAGCAATTATTATTTGTTTTATATTATAGGTTTTCAGAGTAAATATTTCAGTGAGGATAAGTTTTTACTTGACATCCGATTTGAATGAAATGAAGCCTGTGTTCTGCTCTTAGCCAATGTTCTAGCTGCCTGTGTAAACCGCACCCATATCCGTTCAGTAGTTTTGGAGATGTACGTGAATAGACAGATAGACAGAGAGATAGACAATAAAATTAAACACGTTGTTTTCTATTATATTACTTTTTATTATTATATCATCAGCTCTCAATTTTGCATACATATAACAGTACAGCATTGAGTTCTAGTGTTTTGGTATATGTCTAGATATCTAAGGTTCAAATACCAAAGCGAAATTGATTATGATGATGATGATGAGATGACATCTGCATTTTTGCCTGTCTGTTAGTTGTTTGCTGACTATTTTCCACAAAAAAAAATATTGATTTGGGTCGTTAATGGAATGTTAAAGATTAGCTAAAATGATAAGATTTTTACATTGGAAACTAATCTTATAATGATTAGTATTGTAATGGACAGTACGGCAGATGACGCGATGAGCAATAAGCATCTATCAACAAACTACCGTGGCGGTCCTCGCATATGATTAACCGAATTGTATAAAAAAAAATGTTTTAAATTATATTATTATGACTTACAGAATTAGTGTGAGTAGGCAAAGTGAAATCGAGCGAGGAAACCGAATTTTACAACCGTAAGGGCTATCATAAAATGTAAAGAACAGTCAGTTACGAAAGGAAGCCAAATTAGCCCAGAAAGCTGCAGTCTGTAGCTAAAAGAGATCAAAACAGTATATATTTTTTCTTTAAATTATCATTCATGACAATTTTCAGTTATGTACGACACAAGTAAAATTTGGTATGTAAAGCGGTTTTTCGAAAAAGTTGAAATGTAAGGACAAACCTTTTTTTCTTTAAGATCTTGAGCTAAGTTTAACCAAATAAGACAGTCTTGTCTGTATATTCGTAAGTTTATAAGTATGTTTATACATATAAATATTTGTATATTCATAAATATTTCATTGTAAGAGCATAAAGGGTTGGTCTTTAGATGTGTCTACCTTTTCTGTGGCAAAGTAATAAACTGAAAACGGTACAATAGAAAAATCTCTGTTTGACTTAGAATAAATGGAAAGTACAGTGGTTAGTTGAATATCCGTAAAGAAGTTAGATCTGGATGTGCAGCGTCACCGTGGCTGTTTAATGAATATCGGTATGATCATATATTATGAGTATGAATGAAGATTGATAATGGGCGAGCCACTCGTCCAAAAGGTACAAGATGATTTGATTTTTACGTCGTTACCGCAGTGTGCCAAAGAAAATTGTTAACATGTTTATCTGATATAAAATAATTTATTTCAATAATAAATATCCTCTGAAATATTACCTTAGTTAACGAGAAAAGCCTCATTTATAATATCTTTAACTATACAATGCCTGTAAGTTGAAGCACAAAGTTTTCTAAGCATTAAAGCGGTCGTTGGTAGTTTTAAGTTTTTACTTTAGCTACACAACATTCAGACACGAGATTACGCGCCGCGCGCTCCGCCGGCGCCGGCGCATTAGTCGGCCTGCCAAAGCAGAAAATGGAAAGCGGCCCGCGGCGCTGCACTTTTCACACGCGCATTTCACACAGAAATTAGTTTTCAGCTTACCGTAAAATCGCGCCCGCGCCGTCTATCTACGCGGTAAATATCATTTTAAAATTCAATATTTTACGAATACGCTCAGGTAAGATAGACGCGTCTTCAAATATATTTTGATTTTTTTTACAAAACCCTTTGGTAACGTTGTGATTGTGATTGTTGCACCTGAGAAATATAATAATTCTCAACAATGTGTATAATTCAATATTTATGTATAGGTCTCCAAACGTATGTTTATTTTCACCTTAACTGACGTAATATATTTCGGCTTTGAAGATGGACCGATACCTTATAATTCACATTGGAAAGTATGACAACTCACTCAAATAACCTCATGCTGGTACACCTCATGTCAACTAGTATAATGAATGCGTGTATGGTAAGTGAAGGCGGGAAGAGTCGTATAGTGAAAACTAGTGTTAGAGTTAATGTTAAGTAAGTATAATGTCTTCATTTGATGTGTACCTACCAATAGCTGTAAGACACATATACACGCACGCATCCAGACAAGAAATTTGTTAAGAATTGTTACCACTGCGTATCGCAGCGAAATTTTTTTCGAAATTATACAAATAAAATTGATACTGCTGATGTCCTAGGTTAGCTATCATTTCCAAATGTATACGAAGGGCGCACTGAAAATTTCTGAAATGAATGAGAAAAAATGACTATGAATGATCAGAAACGAATTTATTGTTTCTCAAAAGATTCTCCGTTAGCATTAATTCACTTTTCCATACGAATTATTAAATTATGACCTCAGAAACATGTTTTTCGAACTCTTCGACAGTCTCTTTTGGTGATGAAAATCGTTGACCGCGCAATCGGTTCTTAATTTTTGCGCACGAAAAAATGACAATGTGCCAGGTCGAGACTGTAAGCAGGATTGCTCATCAGTTCTACGTTTTTCTCCTTAAAAAAATATTTGTCTGTTTGGCCGTGTGAGAACTGGCATTGTCGTGCCGTAAGTTGATACGACGTTTACGGTTATTTTTACGGAGTTAGTCAAAAACTTTTGGCAAACAAGTGGTCCTATACTAATCATTATTCACGGTGCACCGATTCTCCAAACCTACAGTAGCCATGTGTCTAGTTTTATTAAAAAAACAAACAATCATCTGCTTAGAGGCTCAAAGAGGCACTTTGGTTGGTTTTGGCTCATCTCAATGGACCCATACGGTCGATTGCTGCTTTGTTTGAGGTTTTAGTAATAAATCTATGTTTCGTCACGTATTACTATGTCACACCAAATCTGACGGGCCTTCCTTGAATCTGGTGAGCATGGCATTGCACCAAGAGACGCGGTCCGTTTTTTGAGCTTCAGTCAGTGTGTTGGGATATACAACGAGCATATCTTTTTCATATTCCAATGTTTGCGTAAGATTGATTGTATTTGATTCATGCCTATGTCTACAGATGCCTAAATCGCATGGTAGTTCACATGCCTGTCGGTTTTAGTCACACGGCGCAAAGCATCGATGTTTTTTTGTTCACAGCGGTGGATGGGCGACCAACATGAAGGTCGTCACTGAGATTGACATGATCGTTTGAATTCTGTTAACCAGTTGTAAAGAGTCGTCTTGCATGATGATTCTTCGCTAAAAGCAACTAAAAGCCGAGCGAGACTCTGATGAGCTGTCTAATTATACTTAAAATCGTAGAAAATTATTCTACGAAAATCTTTACTACTTAAGTCCCTAATGATGAAGACGCGCAATTTTCAAAATGATAGATAAAACAAACTTCTACAGCCAAAGAGTTATCATTTTCATGCGTAGTAATTACTTTTTTAAATATTGTTTAAGTAAGTAGCCAGTTTCAGAAACTTATGGTGCGCCTCACGAATTAAAATCTGAATATACAACAAAAATCATAGCGAAAAAATCATAGAAATCGGATTAGTGATTTCCGAGATATAATCTTATAAACGGATAGACGGAGAAACGTCATGTTTTATTACATGTATGGAATTTGATTGCTTTAAGTTTCAATGCTCTCTTCATCGACCTGTGGGGGCCGCGCAGCCACACACTCCGGCTGGCTTTGGCCTGCGGAGGGATGTCATACTTAAAGTACGTATGTTTACAAAAATAAATCTAAAACTATAATGTTTTTTTCGTCATACACATAAAATACACATTTTTAATTGTTAATTCTAATCTCTTACAAAGTCTATTTGAAAAAAAACTCTTCTGATTTATATGCAATTCATTAATTTTCATTTGCATAACAAAAAAATTATAAACCCATTTCTTTCTCTACTCTTTAAAATTATTATCTATTACTTAAGAATGTATCGTAACTTAACACAAAGCTAGTAATCCTACTAATATTATGAAATCGAAAGTTTATGAGTATGTTTGGATGGATGTTTGTTACGGTTTCATGCAAAAACTATGTATCAATTCGTAACGGAACTTCACATAATTACAGCTTATAAATTACAAAAAACCATAGAATATAATTTAAGAAAGATAATGGCATTAGCTTGTGGCTTCGTTTGCGTGAAAGTAGCAAAGGCAGAACTTGTACCTATATTGAGACTTGGAATTTAAATTAAGAGCCGATTCAAGATCAGAATAAAGAGCACACCGAGATCGGGATCATAGCTGACATTGTGAATAGTGGATATAAAAAATGAAAGAATCGATTCTATATTCAGGCAAGTAGAGCCGCGGCCGAAAGCTAGCGTTGAATATAGCCTCGTTACCTATGTTATGGTTATAGTTATCGTTAGTATACATCATATTCAAATGGACATGGATGTGATAAATTTTTATTTTCTGTTTTTCAACGTAATATAAAACTCGTCCGTGAATATTTAAGATAAAACATTACTTAGTAACCTTACGGTCTAATCGAATAAAGGGGTGGGTAGCTGCCACACATTAGTCAAAATTGTGGGAAATTAATGAACGCCTCAGGGCGGACGCATAGCCCTTGCACGTGTTTTTGTTAAGGGAATCTCGCCTAAAAATCGCGGTGACGAGGGTGCCGCCCGCCTCGCCGCACCGCGCCGCCCGCGGGCGCCCCGCTGTTTCCATTAATTTCCATTTATTTATCCAGTGACGAGGGAGGCCCGCGTAAGCCTCTAAGCTGGCGGCAGTATACGTTCGCTCGCACCACTTCCGAAAAATACTGATTTACGACCTGCTCTGAGATTGCAAATAAACGCCTCCTGGACAAGAAACAGACCTACGGCAACCTGATTCCAATAAACATAAGAGAAAGACATCTAGATCCAGTTATTAGTTAGTTTCTTTTACTAATTTTAATTGTTTCAAACGAGCG
The DNA here is from genome assembly GCA_005406025.1 of Eumeta japonica. Taxonomy (NCBI): domain Eukaryota; kingdom Metazoa; phylum Arthropoda; class Insecta; order Lepidoptera; family Psychidae; genus Eumeta; species Eumeta japonica. The sequence goes on along the minus strand of BGZK01000808.1, from coordinate 10,430 downwards.
CTGTTAGTTTTTGTTGCATTCTTTTTTATTACGCTAGAGTAAAGAAATCCAAAGAAACCGATGATATCAAAATGAGGTTGAATTGGAGGATGCGGTTAGGTATCACTGTTTCGAATTTATCGTGTAAGTTCGAAAAATCGTTATACTATTCGACAGCCAATACGTCAACTGAGAACCGCTTCGTAGCGCATGCAGCGGGAGGGGCGCGCTGCCGTTATGAGCTTGGAGTCGCATTCCTGCTTTGTGTAAGCTTTGGTTGATTGTCAGTTGTAAATTGGCTTCAATTGACAGCTGTTATTAAGATTCATCTAACAGATTTGTAGAAACATTAATGATTTGAAATAATATTACATATATTTAAAGACAAAAAGTAATAATGTAACAAAATGTCGCAGTATACTCATCGAAAAACTGAAAAAAAGATATACAATCATATTTGTAATTTGTATATGGTCGAGTGAAGCGACGTCAAAAGAATAAAAGATTCCGTTTCGAGCGAGGCCCTTCCCTACCTCCATTACATCAAACCCCTCCAATAATCACCCTCCTTGAGATATCCCATTCCTGTCCAAGGGGCCGGCAATGCAATGGCAACTTCTCTGGGTTTGCTAATGTTCACGGGCGGCGTTTACCACCTTCTCTCCGGTGGATCGGTAACACGTTTACTCCTCAAAAACTCTATTAAAAAAAATAAAAGTTTTTCATAAAGGGCATTTGCGAAACATGATTACTAAATTGTAGAGTTGCTTTGGATTTTGTAAAGTTTTTTGTAAAGTTTGAAGTTTGCACTCCATTACAATTTTATCTAAAGAAAGTCATTATTGTACGTAGATTATTATTAAAATTTGAATTAGCGTAAGTACCCAACCACACTCATAAGCACTACAAACTTACACATTACACAACTCAGCGTGGAAACAAGCACATTGAAACTTTGTAAGTGCAAATTCGCTAACCGTTAAGTGTATTCCCTTGTATTCAAAACGCTCGTCTCCCGGTATTGGCGAAAGTTAATTATTTATGTATAATTGTGAAGTTCCAACTTGCGAACGTCTTCCAATACTGATTTTGTTGTCACAGAAAAAGACTTATTGAATATGTTAAACTTTATTGTTAATAAGTATTTAAACAATAAGTATTTTTATTTAAGTATTTCATGTTGACAAAGAAATAGAAACAAAGAAATGGAAAAATCTCGGGACCCAAAGCAATTAATTCGGATTTTCTTGAAGAACGAATATAAATTTATAGGTCAAAATTAGTAGCCGACAATAATTTATTAAATTAAAAACACGCGACTGTCAGGTAAACATCATAATATTTTTTTATAAAATTTGAAATTTGATATATGTCTAAATAGGTAAAATACCTGTAACATATAAAAACTAATACATTCATTTTGGTAGCAATATTAAACCCCAAAAAGATAAACACAAAATTGTATCAAGTGCAACAATCCTAAACAAAAAAAAATTCAAACAAATCTCAAAAAATCTTAATACATTGCGAATGAAACCCAAATTAATTTTAATACTTTTCTGTGGTGTGTAAGACTACCCATTCGACAAGACATTTCGAAGAATGTAAAATTTCCATTTTCCTTAATTTATCCAAGTACCCTCCTCGCTGTTGAGTGTTTTGAATTGTCAGTCAGAAAATAATCTAACCTGACCTGCGAAATTTCTGCAAACAATCACGTCCAAACGCTTAGAATAAATCGCACACCGATGTTTGTATTAATTGAAATGTATCAATACATGCGACTACTCTCGTTTTGAGTCTACACAAAAGAATAACTAAAACTAAAGAAATTTAATGACAATAAACGAGTATTTTGCAAAGATTACACAAAAAAATATGCAACGTTATGTAATACTAAACGGTTTTTGTATTAGCTACAAAACAAGTACAGTCGCAAGTACTCCGGAAATTAAAAATGTTCAGTATCGCGACAACCTGCATAATGTATGACGCAGACGTCTGTTTGGCACGTCAAAGAAATGGGTTAAACATGACGAACGCGGTCGATGGTAGTGGGTTTTAAATAATACTCGTTACTTTATGTATCTTTATGTGGACTGTCATGGGACATATTTTGAATATAAAAGGCATGTTAACGCATAATAAATGTCGCAGTTTCGGTTTGGTTTTTTATGTATAGCTATAAAACAAATATAGTTTAGTATTGAATATATAAATTAAAAACTATTAGGACATAGGTGTAGACTGACGAAAAAAGATAGATATTTTGAATATGAATAAAGATCTTATTTTTTATATGACATTCGAAGAGGCAAACTAGCACGCAAGTCATAAGATTCAAATAGAAAGTGGTCACGAATGCGTTGCTTGCGTTTTAGAAAGGAATAAGATATCTGATGGGAGGGAGGATTAGACCACAGAAACTTTTAGGAAGGAATGGAATATCTGATGGATTCCTCAACATTCAGGAGAAATCTATCAGATATCCTATTCCATTATGGGCCATTGTGACTGGCACTCACTGGACGAAATGCAACAGAGGAAGCTAATATTTCACGTTTGTATTTTGTGAAAGTACGTATCTCACCGGTTCATCTAGCGATATCTATATTACATTTTATGTGTTACAGTTGCTATTTTTGTCAAGTTCCAATAAAAACGATTTCCAGGAATACTCTGACTATTACATGTAGTAATTTGTACATTAAATATAATTCAGATTGCTCGGTGTGAATAGACATAAAGAAAAAACTCTTTGACATGAAAAAAGCTCTTGTTAATAATAGCGTTTACCGCGTTCAAAAAACGTATATTTGAATATGTCAGAAGCGTATAAACTCTATCATGTAAAATATTGGAAGCCAGTCTTATTCAGTCGTAGTCTTTTTTAATTAGTTTTTGGTTAATTTCTAACACTAGTATAGAGATTCGTTAAGAACTGATTTTATTTAATAGAACATCAGTTTCCCTTTTTACATTTTCTCTCTTTTCATTTAAGTTGTGTATTTGAGTGGCGTATTTGTAAATTATGTTGAATGTTAAACTTCAAATATGTGATGGATCTTTGATTCCTTTTCTCAAATATTTTGTTTTATGAACATTTTTTTTAACAAAATTATATGTTATGATTTATAAGTCATAAAATATTAAGCTTTAGTACTAAATAATTCTTATTTACAGCAATAAACTTTGACCTTTAACTTTCGAACTTGTATTTCCATATTTAAATTTGTATTCACGAAATTTCATTATAAGTTTCACTATAATAATTCTATTGTACTACAATAATTCTGACGCCTACAAATCAAATTTGTATGTTAAATAAAGTAGGCCGGTAAAAGGTTTTCTGATTAATTTAATTACAAATGCTTTACTTTATAACATATTTAAGGGGCAAATGAGACGCGAACCATCAGAAAGTAGATGGTCAACGCCTCCCATGAACACTCGCAACTACAGAGGAGTCACCAGTATGTTTCCGGCCTCTTAGGTAAGAATAAGACATCTAATGGAGAGATGATTAAGAGAGAAGGAATGGAATGATGTAGATGAGAGTGGGCCGCTGGAACTCTCACTCACTGAATGAAATGAACTAGTTTATGTCCGTGTTCTGTGAGAGTGTACTACTTTACCGGTGAAGCCGGTCCATTTTAGTGCTGCAGCCAACTTGACCAAAGTAAGGCTCTACCACAGTAGTAAGGTTTTAAAGGAAGAACATAAAGTCTAGTTAATAAACGCAGATGTGACAGCTATAAAGAACGCAACAAAAGTTTGATTTTTACAGGCAAAATCTGTGAGAATCCATCCCATTATGTCTCCGGACCGTGCGCCATGAACAATTACAAAGTGGCAGACGCCGACGACACCATCGCCAGGCACTTTGGAATCAGTTCTTCAAAAGGCCCGGAGTCATTTCGATATTCTCGAAGGTGCCAGAACGCTTTGATCGTGTTCATTAACAATTATCTTTATCAATTTACATTAACATCATTATATATTAATGATCCTAATGTAAATTGATAAAGATAATCGTTAAATATAAACTATCAAAATAATATGAAATTTTATCAACTAAAAATACACACGTGGCTTTGTCGTGACAAAAATGATGGTTTATATTTAATAACATATAAATAGGTGAATTTGTTTTATTGCTTGTAAGGGATAATCTTAGGAACTATTGGAATGATTCTGAAACTTGTTTTCTTAACAGCAAACTACATTATCCTTAAATGCTACATTCCATATCATAATATTTTTTAAATCCTGAAAACTAGCTGTTGTCTGGGACTTTGCTCATGCGTTTGTGATATACATCTAGTTTGACAATGTTTTTTAGATCTTTGTTTTATGATACTTTAAGGGGTGTAAGTAATGTAAGTAAGGTAAGGGGTAAGTCTAATTTTTGTCTCAGTTAGAAATTGTGTATTGTGTCTCTCGTGCTACAATAACTTTATGTGTATATTCAAAGACTAAATTGGTAGATTCAAATCAAGAAAAATAATTTGCATTAGTCCTGGATGCAAACCCTCCGAGCCTATGTATTCGCAAATAATTTTTCCCATCCATTACCACGTGAACCTCAACATTTTGCGGGTTCTGTAAGAATATGCGTTACATTTTCCGTCACTCGATAAATGTCACAATCGAGTGAATCACTTTACATTAAACAAATTTACATTTCTAAAGAAGTAAAGTGATTCACCTGATTGTGACATTTATTGAGACACATTACATTAAACAAATTTACATTTTTAAAGAAGGAATGTGTCTCGAAGAGGTCAAGTAAGGGCGTCGCCAGCCTTTGAGCCGGCGGGGTCAGAACGTTAAAAAACATTGATTTGTCAGAGTTAATATAACATTAATATAAATTCTTTATGCGTAAACATATACAAATAAAAAACGAATAAGTGCTAGTCCGACTCGCGCGTCGATACTTACGTACTAACTATTATTTTGTACGTCACAAATTGGTCATAACTTATTCCCACTGGAAACTAAGAAAGTTGCCAAAAAGTGATTAAGCAAAATGTATTCTGTGATTCCCTGGTGTGCTCTCAGATGATAGTCTAAATAAGCGAGTAGTGCGACTGTTTTCCGATCACGTCATCGGTTCCAGCTTCAATGGCATTTTAAATATTTTTACTTTGTCGCCTTTGTTATTTATGACGATCAAATTATTTTTACTGCACGTGGATACAGTTTCGGGTAATAATCTAGTATATAATTAGTACGTGAATTCGTGTAAGAAGTAATTGAAAAGGTATTTTTGTGTGACATAACTATAAATTACCGTATATCGTAAGTACATATAGTTTTTATCACTGTGCGGGATATTTATCTTATTATATGCGGGATAAGCAGTAACTTATCTCGCATGAGCGGGCGTCCCAGCGCACATTTTTACGGTTCGAATATAACTATTTTCATATTTTACAATTACGCGTGTGTTTTTTCTTAAATCAAACGTTTATTTGAGTAAGTTTTCTTGGGCTCGTAAATTACACTTGTCGCATGCAAATTCATAAAAACAATTCTAAAATTTAAATTAAGTTTGTAAAATTAATAACTAAAAAAACAATCGAAGTGTTGATGTTACAAGATGAAGTTAAAGTGACAGATGATTTCACTATTGTGTACATTGATATTTATGTTTAAAGCGAAATTCGTGTGAAAATTAAAATAAAACTTTAAAAATGAATCGTACTCCTGAAGGGATAGCGGTACACGGATGGTGATGCTGAAAATGAATTTATACCACCTGAAGTACTGGAAAAAGCCAATCAATCAAGTTAATAATAATTTAGCCAAAATCAAGACCAAAAAACGAAGCCGCTTATAGAAAAATCATGCAATGGAGATTAGCGAAGAGAATTAAAAGTTTTTCGAAATCGGGTTTTTTTATTAACTGCAGTGAGCTTTCTGAAAATTTTAAGCCGTCAAGTTTGTGGGCAACTTATTCGACGTTGCGAAGTATAGTTGAGTATATACGAATGAAAATAACAATAATTAGTTAACTTTTGTTGCAATTTTGTGTTAATAGTTTAGAATTAAATTTTAGACTTTAATAAATGTTAAATAGAAGTAATCATTGACTTTTTGTCTCAACCAATCGACAAAACTTTATTAACTACTTGCGGCATTCGTTGCACAGTATACAATTATTTAAAAATTTAACTGAAAGATTAATCTCCAGTTTGATTTTGGTGACTTGATTGAAATTTGTTAGTTATTGTACTGAACAATACAATTTATTATTGGTTTATTCTGTGACTTAGACACCAATATTTACGCCCATGAGCAGAACATTTTTTTATCTATCTACTCGTCAAATAACAATGATTTTTTATTGTACAGCTCCTTTATCAATGTAAAAGTTGTTAAATGTTTATTTCAAACATTATCATATCTCTAATTTAGTTTCGTAAGCACTCTAATATAGTAGGATTTCAAATAGAATTCCATAATACTTATGTTTTTAGGACATCTGTCCCTTCATTGCTTAACAATTTCATGTGAGACAAAGCACATTAAAGACACAAGATTTTACAAGTTCTCTCCAGCTTTTGTAACACTTCTAAAATAGTATATACAATCAGTGCCCTCGGAAACCCGAGGAGCACCGAGCGGTATGTTGTAACACTCTTTTACTGTTCATGAAAATTGCTACCGACTTCGAACGAAACTGCCGCTGTGAAGTTAGTAAGGAAAGCGTCGCAATAGCGTAAAATTGGCACGCGGGAGAGAAGAAGAAGTGTCGGGGAATGTTAAATTTGCGCATTACATCATTCGAAGGCAATTCAGAGTGGCAAAGTTTCATGTGTTGTACTGTGTTTATTTTATTTAATGTTTATTTAATTGATTTACACTACATTTCAACAACGTAGCATAGGCCAGTTCTTTTAAATTAGCTAGAACACCTAGAGACATTATTAACACATCAATTTTATTTTTTTAACTTATTCCAATGTCATTTCTTATTCTCATATAAGCTTAATTAGTTTAAAATAATGAATAATCATTAATAAACTTTAAGTTACCTTAATGTTTAACCTGAATCCATAAGTACAATCATATGTAATTATTTCCATAAGAGTAGTAGAACCATGTACGTAACTTGGTCCTTTTAATATACATTTATTTTGTTCTCGATAATGTTTTATTATAATTAAAAGTTTTACTTGTATCTATTTAACACAGTTACAATATAAGAACCAAACCCGATTGAGTTATCGATGGAAGACTTTCACAAAATCGAAAAGATTCAAGGAATCAGATTCTAGTCAATTAGTATCTCCTTAGGTCTAGAATTTGTTAAGACTATACGAAGACGAAGAAAAGACACAAAGCGAAGCTATGTTATCCACTTAGCTTCGCTAATGGTTTATCGAGTTTGTCAGGGAAAATGATAACTTTCCACGGAAAAAAGCCCTTATTGTTCATTTCTATCAACAAATATTTTATGTATTATAACGCGTATAGTGTCATCTGTAGTTTGTTATATAATGACATTTGTTGTTGTGAACTATAAATTCTTAATACAAAGCACTAGCAATTAACTCATTTTAGAGTTCCATTAGAAATTGTTTAGTTTCTTCAAAGCAACAAAACAAGTCCCATAACAACAAATAAAAACAACTCGAAACACGCTTTCTGTATAAATTGCGTTACGTTAGAGCGATCAGTTACACCACTCTCGCAGTGCACGCGTATATAAGGGTATAAATTGATTTCGATGCCGAACTTTCGCGCCTCGGAACGCGCGTTGAATCGTGAACCGCGTCTTTTAACCATCTGAAGCATTATTTGGGGATTTATGGCGGTCTGCCCCTGGAAACGGTAACAGTCGTCGACGCGATATTCCTGAAGTTGTCGCGATCTGTTCGGCGAGCATTGGACCGCGACAACTTCAAGGACGTCAAGATGATCGATGCAAATTACATTAAAATAAGAACAACGATTATAGTTTCCTAACTTACGAGAGTGTGTCAAATGGTGTTTTTGATGGTAAAGAAAGATGAAAACAACTAGGGATAGTACATATATTAAATATATATAAAAATGCTAAGTATAAGTAGGGATATGAGAAATGTCAGATAATGCGCATAAATTATTATACATCGCAATGCAAATGATATCAACTATCGTGTGTCTCATCAACAACAGCTCCTTCTTACATTTCTCACTATTATCTATTGCGTGTGCCCATTTTTCCCATTTTAACTTGCTTTGCAGTTCCTTTTAAATGTGGTGGATGTATCTTTTTTTTAGTCAGTTTTCTTCTTCTTAGGATGCGAGCTAAAATGCCAAAAACGGAATCTTTATACTTTTGTCATGTCCATCCGCCCCATTCGTATGACACAGGGATTTTTTCAAAAGTTACTAGACGTATATTGATGAAATTTATAGTGTAGTTGTCTTGTAAATGTCGTTACTTAGTTTGGTGGTTAAATAACAAAAATAAATATTTCTACAGGGGGCACTGATATTTGTTGAAAAAAAATTTTTTAGCAAACATCGAGTGGCACATGTTTCGACAGTTCTTTAAAAAACACTTTAAGGTTTTTTCGAGCACTCTTTTCGATTACGTAAATAATTTCGAAAATATTCGCTACGAAATTTGTAGAAATTGTGTCCCTCCCTCTTTTTTCTAAACCGTATATGCAAAAATTATGAAAAAAAATAACAGAGATAACGCGTAATAAATACTTTCAACGAAAATTATTTTTAACATGATTGTATATACAATTTTTGAATTATGATTTTGAAGATACGCTTTTTAGCTGATGCACTTTAATTTATTCTAGTTTAATAGTAATTGTCGACATACCTAGTTATTTTTCTAGTGATAAGCGAATATAACTAATCTGTACGGGGAACATGGAAAAAGTATAACAACGTATTTTTATCATCTCTAGTGTATTTCTTTGTTACAATAGCTTCGGAACTCTATAATGAGCATGATCTGACATGCTCTTGGCCAGTTTTTTTTCCATTCTTTCATACTTATAATTCTTAAATCGGATACTTCTTGCACACTTCGTATCATAAGAGACAAAATTTAAAAAAACACATACAAAAACCCCGTAAAAAGTATATTACTTTATTATCCAGTCCAGAGCCATGTTTACAATTTAATAACTATATTAAAATTAATCTTTATTGTAAAAGGCTTATAGAACACACAAAAAACAAACAGACAAAGGGATAAAAAAGGAAGTTAATAAAAAAAAATGTAACGAAAAAATTAAGGATCCTGAGTTGTGAAATATAAGTTAGTATTAGCCGCATAGTATTTTATTTGCTATTGCTAGTAACAAAGAGCCACAGAAATCAATTAATTCGTCAAACGTCGTATGAGTATAAGGTATCCCTTTTCCTGTCATTGTTGGGTTAAGCCTGCATGAAATAAGAATTTGATCGTAATCAAAATCTTAACATTTAAAACATGGTTGCGGTAAGAAAAGCGTGCGTATGGGATACAAAGGTAACATATTTCACTCCCCCACGTCTTTATATGAATGCGTGATCACGGTTTGTAATTGGTAGAAATAACGTAAATATAATCAATATAATAATACTGTGATTAGGTCGTATACGTTGATAGTGAAGCGGATTCTTAGATCTACCATAAAAAAAATACTGAAAAATGTTTCGTGTTCATAGAAACACGACGTAAGTCATGATTGTGGATGAGTTTGGGCAGTTGAAAATAATAATAGAAAAACAGTTTTTTGTTTCAGATGTCTTTAGTTCGACTAACGCGTTTTCTATAAGTATATACAAAAAATGTAAGTAAAAAAAAAACATTGTAAGAGAGACGAGTTTCGGTTCACATAAGTTGTTATGGATATGTGTCGCTTATATCATATGTATTTCACTACATGTAGTGCTATCATGTTTTGTTCACAATTTAATATAGGAACAATTTATTATCAATATCATAAGTTGCACTATTGGATATGATTATGAGTGAACTAGGTGTGATATTTGTGTATTTTGATTTAGATGATCAGGTGAAGTATTAATAATTTCATTAGTTATGCATGATGTTGACGATAGTTTTATTTAAAGTTAATTGGGTAAGGTGTGAGTTATCGCTTCATTTGTCTATTTAAATATAATGGTTGACTTATTTGAATATTAATTGATATTCATTGGTAAGTGATTTGATTTTATTTGATTAGTTCATTTTAACATGATTATTTCAATTCGTGATGCGATTTGGGTTACTACTGTTCATATATTGATTTTGCAAGTTTCAATTGCTTTTACACGAATTTAATAACAAAAGGTAATCTACGCGCTTTGTCAATATCTCTAGGAAGAAAAAGAGAGGAGAAAATGGTATTTGTTCTTACAGGAAAAAAATGAAAAGAAACAATGCAGCGTATGTGTCGACACTAAACCGGGTGCGCGCGAAGTCAGTCGGTCTTAACAGAGAATAG
>BGZK01000807.1:0-276872 GCA_005406025.1 Eumeta japonica | reverse complement strand
AAAAAATAACATGTGCGTTTATATACACTTACAGAGTGAAACTTTTTATACATTTCATTTTTATTTTCATTACGTATTTAAAACTTCTATTTAACTAATTGTAAATGGAATAATAATTTAATAAATTTATTCAAAAAAATGAAATTTGAATTAAATGAATAAATTATACAATCGAAACCAACAAACGTCTGTCAAACTCCGCCTATTAATAATTTAAATTTTTATTATCTTTCTCCATTTAACGTAGTAGAATTATTAAATGCTTTCTACTTCCAATGAATGTGTATTTATATATAATTGAATATATATATATATGACTCAGAAAACCAATAACAGTCAAAGATAATTATTAAGACAATTCCAATAAGCTCAAACACGGCTAGGATGTATTATGCCATTATAACATTTAAGCGTCAACCTTCCTTCACATTTATATGAAAAAGTGCATTTATGCTAACGGAGAATATTTTGAGAAACAATAAATTCATTTTTTACCATTCGTAGTAATTTTTTCTCATTCATTCCAGAAATTTTCAATGCGCCCTATGTATTATTAAGAGATACACGAGGTTCAAACTTGTAAATCGCTTATAGTCGCGGATCTTTCGTAAATCGGAAATCATTAGGAAATAGCTGGGATATACAAAAAAGCTCAACATTTGGGTCCCGCACGAGCTCACTGAAAAAAATAAATGAATCGCGTACTCATTTGCGATTCTCTATTGAAACGTAATGAAACCGAACCGTTTTTGAAAATATTGATTTCTGATGATTAAAAATGGCTTACCTAGGACAAGAACGGGCAAAAAAGGTCATGGTCAAAAAGCAAGCGAGCTCCACAGACTATAGCGAAACCCTGATTAACTCTCAATAACTTGATGTTATGTGTTTGATAGCATTGAAAGGGCATTATTTATAATGAACTTTTACCGATGGGCAAAACTAACAATTCCTATCTCTACTGCGAACAGCAGATGAGACAAGCAAGAAGTAAAGAAAAAACGGCCGGAATTGATCAACAGAAAGCGTATGATTTTTCACCTTGATATCGTCAGACCATACATGTTTTAAGCCACTCAGCAAATATTGAGAGAGTTTGGTTGAGAATTGTTAATGCATCCCCTATACAGCCCTGACCTTGCACCCTCAGATTTTCACTTGTTTCAATCTCTTCAAAATTCTTTAGGTAGTGTTAAGTTAATGTCAAGAGAAGACTGTCAAATTATTTGTCGCAGTTTTTGATTAAACGTTCAAAAATTTCTTATGCAATGGGATTATGTCATTAATTACAAAATAGTAACAAGTTAAGAACAAAATAGGATATGTATATTATAATTATATGTAAATAAAATATGATGGAAAGATATCTTGAATTTGTATATAATATACAAAAAAATGTTTTCCCCTCCATTATATAATTGTATTATGGAGTATACCATTCTCTACTATCCGACTCCATCATCAGACCCTGAAAATCACTCATGCTCAAAGTGCATCTCAAGACAATTTCAAGTTCAAACACAGCTAGGCTCCATTGTTTTATTGTGGAGTTAGTGCCTACCTTCCGGTTGCATTATCAAATCCTGGAAATCATGTCATGGCCAGAGTACATCTCAAGACAACTCCAACAAGGTCAAAACGACTAGGATATATTATTCCGTTACAAAGTTTCTATGCTTATCTTCTGGCTTCATCATAAGAGCAGTTCAATTATACCATATTGTATTATCACCAGTCCTCGATAATTGTACAAAATTTTAATTTAAGGATTTATTAAAAAAAAAAGCCGTGAATCCGTCCATTTAATTGCTTTTAAAAATTCTACAAGTTCAAAAATATTATTCTAATACGTTTTGAGCTGTTTGAGTTAAAAAATGTATATATATGTATACAAAACCTTTTTTTTTTATTATTCACCTATTATATCTTTCGAAAGCGTTGTTCGATTTTTACAAGTAAAACAAAATGACCAAGTATCAAATATCAATCAATCAAGAACTTCACATGTTATTTGAAAATTTTGAATATTTTTGCAAGACACAAACGCGTACGCACGCACGCATGCGCATACACGAACAGAGACATACAGATATCACCCAGAAAATGGTCAAAACATCTACAATGTCAATTGAATATGGTCAAAATATCTACTTTTACCATTTTCCATCCATTCCATACGACTCTACTAATATCCTAAAATGACAAGATCTGCTGAAAACTCTATTTTGGCAAAATGGATTGAAAACAGTATTTTTCAGTTTAGGAAAATATTCTTAGCGGGAAGTTAAAAACGTTATGGTTGTCGTATCTAAATCATTGCTAAATACATTATAATTGGTTGATTTGTTTAACAGATGTTGGTGGAGAAAAACTTTTCAACAAGCAATTTTTTATAAAATTTTCGTAACTACTCTACCGGTAAATTCTAAAGTTGTTTCCTTAAAAAAATTACGCCAATCGCAGCGAATTGCATCAAAGTCGGTCAGTTTGTTACAAAGAGTATAGTTGGTAAATACGTGAAGGGTTGATGTTGAGCACTCGGTTATCTTCTTTTGTTTAAAAAATTACGTCAAATGCCATAAAACAATAGATATCGCGTTTTAATAATAAAAAACAGTATTATTTAAATATATCTAGATGTTTGAACTCGAAGAGCTGAAAACATATTAAAATTACACTTTTTAACTCAATGAAATTGTAGTCGATCTAAAGAATTTACTTCTAGGTATATTTTTAAAGACTTCTTTGAGCTTTGAGACAACTATAATTTAGAATTCGAGCAGTTCAAAAATACCTCAATGAACATCAGAGTGGTAAGTTTTGAGGATGACCTGTAGTGGCAAAGGTTTTTCAGGTTTATTTTGTACAAATAAACACATTCAGTTCACTTATTGTAGCCCGTCGTGTGACACGTTAGCTCACTTCGGTCACGGAACCCTATAAATGTCCGTTTATTTAGATATTTTGTATTTAGATAAATATGATCTACTAATTCTGTAATTTCTAATAGATGACGGTAATAGCTAAATAAATAAAGAACCGTAATATTTTTTTTACTTTTAAATAGAATATATTTAAAAGTAAAAAAAAAACATCACGTATTAAATTCCATATGTGAAGTTTAAAAAATGATCATTTTTTTTTATTCAATTAAGATTATGTTTTAATTTAATTTAGGTTTAAGATAATTTAATGTTATTTGATTATTACTTTTTTATTTATGTAGTAACATAAATTTAGCAGTAACATAAATGTAGTAACATAACATATTTCAGTATGAAATACATTGCCGACCTTTAATTAAAAAAAAAACAAACTTACAATACGTATGAAAACTGAGTCAGGAGATTGTATATTACTTATGATTGTAGATTTTTAAAAGTCGCGGTCTATGCGCCAATTAGTGTCTGGTTTGTGGGCATGGCATCTATTATTGCATATCACTTTCATGCACCTTTTCTGTAGTTGTTTCGTCCCTAGTGATTTGTTTTATTATTTCATTTAAAACAGTTTTATTATTTAATTACGTTTTTGTTTTGTTTATTATTGCTTACCTAATATGGTATATACTTGGGTGCATAAGCGGATGTTCGTTTCGTAAAAGAAGATCAATAACAGCTTAAAACCGCGAGCATTTTATAGTAAACTGTTAATCATCAAAAGACTCATTTAACAAATTTCTTTATAAAATAAATGAAAGTTCTTTTCATATTATTATTTTGTTTTATTTTTCAAAAATGTAATTTACTCAATAAAAAGACTTATAAATTTTTGATATCATCATCTATTGACGTAGATAAGCATTATCACTTAATAAGTGTCATCTTGTGCATGGTCTAACTAAAGTAACATTTTCCTAAATCGCGAGTTACGACTCTAGAATCCCACTTAATTCTTTTCTGTGGCATTACACATCGATATATGGCCTATTAGTACGGTTATTTTCAATAGATGGCGTCAGTAGTATAATAATAACATACTAGTTGATAAATGTTATACATTGCTCTTTCATACTTTTGTATAATATTTGTTTACTTAATTACTTATTAATGATAGGACATACATCTTGATACAAAGTTGAATTAATATATTAAATTTTAAATCTAGAAGTGTGACAGTTTTTTCATAAAGCAAAAATAACAAAATGCAGGGGTTATGGGACATTAATAGGGCTCACTTCACTCGTCTTAACGAATAGTATGAAAGAATTATACAATGCGACGTTAAAAAATGTACCCTTTTTGAGAAAATGTTTTGCTGTGTTATTTCAGTCAAGAAAAGCAAAAATATAAGCCAAGTAGAAACTTTGAGGTCCGTTTAGCATCGTCTTTTCCATAAGGGCGCTCAGGGCACAGGCCCGGGGAATCCTATCCGATGGGGTCGCCGAAATGCAATTATTATCGTTTAAATTGTACGCTGTCTCTGTAAGATAAAACTCTGTGCACCAAAAAGCCAAAGCACTGCGTGTTCAATGGCTTCAACTTTATGTGCCTAAGGACCCAGCCCTTGTGTGTTCGATGGCCCTTGTGATAACCTCAATAAAACATTCAGTTAAACAATTGCTTTTTATTTATTTTCCGCGTAGATACGGTTGTATATTAGGTATCTTTTGCGAAAAATTAAAATTCTCAATTTGTGTAGTTTGGGAACTTCGCCTGCAGCTCGGGTCTCAAATAACGCTGTCGGTGGAAATTACTCACTTTCTTTCTTTAATGAACAATTTACTATTGTAACGAAGCTATAATATGTTTTCACGTTTCTGTTTGTAGATACATGCTACATGCTTGTATAGGTGATCTCATTTGGTTTCATTTTCATTATTATTTGTGGACGGTTATTTTCATAACCACATGCCAGTGTTCTTTGTATCGAGTTGTCCCACTCACTATATAGATTTCTCCCAATAATATTTCAAAGTAACTGATGAACGTTTTTTGCTTAACAGAATTATGTAAGCTTTGAACTATAAGTATTTTCATGTGGTCGTAATATCTATATCGCAAATGTAACTTAAAATACAAAAAAAAATGTAAATTAACGAATTAAACGTACTCAGTTTTTTATGAATCGTAGCGGAATATAATGTTTATATATACTATAAATGTCAACGTTAGTAATGAAGTTATTGCTATCAAGCAGGACAACAATTGTACCACATAAATTTGAAATAGAGTTTATGGTCAGACCTAATATGAAATAATTGTATACTTATAGATAAATCAATGGTTAAGCATGACTTCTTTCTATAGATTTCTACTTACTTATTGGTTTCATTCGTGGATGTAATAAATATTTAGTAGGTTTAATTCTCGTTGTCTTTGATACCAACGTATCGAATCAAAATACCTCATGGAAATCTGACGTAAAGTATTTTAAGGCATAGGTAAATATTTACATACGAAAACAAAAAACCTTTCATCGCTACAGTGGAAGCCCCATTTTCAATAAAAATGCGAATTCATTCTAATAACGTATGATGCGTAGAGACCAAAACTACATGACAGCAAAAAAATGAAAGTTTGTTATTTTTTAAGAAACAAGGTATTTTAGGCAGAGCACTACAGGACACTTTTAAATCCATATAAATATGTATGTGTTAGTCACAAGGAATTATTATATATATGTATAATAATTCCTTGTGACTAAATCTATGTCGACAGGGGCTTTTATGCACTAACGCTATCTGGCGGTGCATACATGAACAAATTGCATATAAGTGAACGAAGTGACCGATTTCGTTCAGTTATGTACCAACAGATAGCGATGTCAAAATTTATGTTTTTCAAGTTCAAATTCAAATTAAAAATATCTCTATTTCATAGGTAATAGTATAAAACACTTGAAATACGTCATTAAATTTAAAGAATTTACAAATTTTAATTATTTTTTAATTTTTTCCACTTGTATTTAATTACTACTCGCTCGTAAGGCAGTTATCCCTCAAGAAGAACGAGCAAGAAACTCGAGGATAGCTCTTTTCAAACCCATTAAATAGAAGTATAAACATATATAAAACTATTACAGGAAAAAACCTGTAGGAGTCGAGCTCATTATGTCTATTTATCCTCCAAATATTCAGAGATTGTATAATACACTTTTGTGCAAAGTTTTTGCTTAATAAATGCTTTAAACTTGTATAAGGGTAAATTTTGTATATCCACAGGAATCCTATTGAACATGCGCACATAGAGCCCCCTAAAACAATTTGTGACCCTATGCTGTCGACAAACATGTAAACACAGTTTATTTATATTTCTGAAATTGAAATTATGTCTATCACTATTTTTTATTTAAACGTTCTAAATTTTGTTAACATGTATTAAATTTTGATAAACGAACTGTGATGCCACAGTTAACATTCCAATTTCCTTAAATTTACATCTAAGAGAAACACGAGATCCCAGCCTGTAAAATGCGCGAATGGCCCGCTTTTGTAAAACGAAAATTCTGTGAACACCCGCAGCATGTCCCCAAAGCAGAATGACATATGACAACAAGCTACGGAAACAGCAAAAATAAACCAATCTGGCGGTTTTGATATCCGACAAATTTCTTATTTTTTTAATTGCAAATGCAGCAGAGCTAAGCCTTTTCGCCAACTCACCGATATGAGGACCCCACTGAAGTTTATAGCCTAAAGTATGACCTAGGAATACAGGAGTGTCAACAAGTTTCATTTCCTCGTTTCTTATTAAAATAGAATTAGATCCATTTTTGACATTCGGAAGTGAGAATTTCACACATTTTGTTTTCTTTCTATTAAAAAGTAAACTATTTAGAGTAAACCATTTTTCAATTTTGGAGATAGCAATGTTCACATCGTTATAATCGAGTGGATGTCTTTAACTTTGAATAATAAAGAGGTATCATCTGCAAACAGTATTGGTAATACCTTAACAAGGCTTGGTAAGTCATTAATATAAAGCCATAACAGAAAGGATCGAGGATCGATCTCTGTGGCACCTCATGCGGACCACGGATACAGACGATCTCACGTTATCGACATTGGTATTCTGAACCAGTCAAATATGATGCCAGTAGGTCGAGTGCACGACCCGTAACTCGATAATGATGGAGCTTCCTGATCAATGTTTCGTGATTCACACAGTCGAACGCCTTGGAAAGATTCCAAAACACTCCTATCGCATTCTGCGAATCCTCATAAGCTTCAAACATTTTTTCAACTAGCTCAACATCAGCATCGATTGTTGAGCCAACCCCGTGTGAAACCGAACTGTTTTCTGGACATTAGATTATTACTATAAAAATGTAGTTGAAGTCGATTTAGGATCAATTTCTCAAAAATTTTGCTTAATAGCGGCAGTACAGATATAGGCCTAAAGTTAGTAGAGTTCGATTTACTACCGCCTTTGAATATGGGAACAACTTTGCTTTCTTTCATCAGATCAGGAAACGTGCCATCATCCAAATATTTTTTAAAAACAAGCGCCAAATGCGGTGCAATACAATCAATAACGGAGTTTATAATTTTAACTGACAGACCATGGAGATCACCAGTTTTTCCATATCCAACGATTTCACCACTTTTGTTTCATCTAATCATTTCCGATATCTTATTCTACTTTACAGCCCAAATTATTTTTCATTCATAAGTTGTTTCATATATACTTGAATTTGTACTATACAAGTCAATTTATTACTTCCATGTCTACAAACCTAATTTGTTGATATCCTTTAGTATAATATTCATACGGTGCAGTGGCGAGGGGTGAGAAAAATATAAAGGGAATCCGAACCTTAAAAAATTGTCAACATTAAACATTATTAATAAAAATATAACTATTACTTACCGAGCTCTGTAACGCCCTCTGGTACAACGCGGAGATATTTCATTCGTCACTTTTGGCATACTTGAAGTCAACGATAGAATACAAACGGAAGACTTCGAGCATGCATAAAAGCAGCTTTGAAAAAAGCTAATGAAGTAGTTTCCTTTAGTCGAATTTATAGCAGCGCAGTGGATAAACGAATTAAATGAGATAAAAAAGCTATTTAAATTCTAGTGGTAATCTATGATTTTTCTTGAGAAAATGAGCTAATACCAAGTCATAAAAATTTGGCTTACTTTTGATTTGCAACAGTAAATGTTATAGATAACAACGCGAGATCTGAAAGCCTTTGTACTGTCTGGCTATTCCTGAGGTACGTATGAATGCGTTTGAGAGCTGAAAAAGATCGTTCCGCGGCCGCAATTGTTATCGGAAAGGTTAAACAGATATTACTTAAGCTTAAAATTTGAGGAAATGTATCTTATAAGATATCTTTTTGTAAATGAAAAAATAACTCGTACATATCTAATCCTTTAAGCGAGGGAGACGAATATAATACTTTTAACTCATTTTTTAATGCATTTATGTCAAAGATTCGAGGAAATAATAAATTTAAATTATTTAGTTTACCCTCAGGAAATGTACGTTCGAATAAATCATATTTCGACTTACTTAGTAAATCTAAAGACGACAAATTGCTTAGTGAACTATATCTGGTTTGAATTTGATTTTTAACATTATCTACAATTTCGATGAAAATATGTTTATACTCGCGTTTTAAGTCTGATTCTGAGCTAAATAGACGTCCGCGTCTTCGTGGAGGCTCACTTATATCAGTGACACTGTCGTAAATTTCGTCAAATTTATTAATGAAATTACTCTCAAACCAATTTAATAGCGATTGAACTTCGCGAATAACGACGTCTATATCACTCTGTTTATTTTGTAGTAAAGCAGAAGTAATATCTGTTCTTGCAAATAATTCAGCTAAAGTATGCAAAAAAGCAAAATTCCCTATCTTCTAATTTCATTAACAAACTTTCTGATATGGCAATTGATTCAGAATCCAATCCATCGGATTTTCTATAATTATATTAAATGTTTGTATTATCGGATCTACAGTTACAAATGACATTAATAATACGAGAATGATACTGCCATCGAGTTTCTGCGACACCAGGCAAACGACGATCTGACGTTAATTTTAAAAGACCCGAACGTTTAGTAGATTTATTAAAAAATGTTATTATGCAATTGATGTGGCCGAAAAATTGTTTTAACTCTGGAATATTTTCTAAAGATCGAGATAACACTAAGTTAAGTACGTGAGCATAGCAAGGAGTAAAGACAGCCATTGGACATTGTAATTTAATTTTTATTTGTACGCCGCCCTGAGCACCCGACATCACAGCAGCCCCATCATACGACTGACCGACTAATTTTTCTTTACAATTAAACTGATCTATGATCTCTAATATACTTTGCGATAACTGATCTGCTCCACGTTCTAAAGTAACATCGAAAAAACCTACAAATCTCTCTTCGATCCCCGTCTTAATCAAATAGCGGAATATGACAGACATTTGCTCTCGATGGCTAATATCAGGTGTTTCGTCGGCTATAACCGACACGAATTTCGCAAAGTTAATTTCTGATTTAATTTCATCTCTAATGACCTGAGTTATGGACTTTATTAAATCGTTCTGAATATCGCTCGAGAGACCAGAGAACACAGAGTTCTCAATTGAGGAACATTGCAATAAATGCATATCTAATACTGAATCATATGTTTTTAAAAACAACAAAGTTTCTATGTAATTACCGCGATTATCTGATGTTAATTTTTCGTCATGGCCACGAAACGATAGCTCTTGCCTTCCTAATAAAATGATGGTGTCTATAAATCGCTTCATTAAATTACGCTTTCGTTCTACTATTTTATTATATGCCTCGAAAGAGTTCCCTAAAGAAATTTCAATTCTATTAATGCCAAATTCGTGCAATTTCATCAGATTTTTTTAATGCACCAAAAAATTATTACTACAAAAATTGTATGATGTAAATAGGTATATGGAGATTTATTTGTAGTTTTTAGTGGATTTGGTATTTTTTTTTGGAAACTTGGTAGGTTCAATCAAGTATAGCAGTATTGAGAAAAGATGTCAATCAATCGTACATTGGTGGTTGAAGTGTTTATAGAAATTCATTATATGAAGCAAAACTCGGACGTCCTGGAAACGTAGAACTTTATCAACAGGTTAAAGTAAAAGCGTATCGCAAATCGAAGTGACCTCATGTGATAAAAACCCTATTTTACAATGTAAATTTTGGATATTCTTTGTACTTGTAATAGTTTAACTTACTAAATATGGTTAGCTGTGCTATTACTAGTTGTAAAAATTCATCCGCTAAAACATCTAAAAATAGAGACGGAATTACTTTTCATAGGTGAGTTTCATATTTTATTAATAAGTTTGTTACTGTCTAACTTGAATGATTTGGCTACTCGGGATATATTTCCCAAATTTCCATTATAGTTTTCACAATGAATAGTTTGTTAATTTATATAAAATTATTTATACCTCTAAATGGACTGCAAATAGTACATTATAAGTGTTTAACTAATATCATACAGAGATTTTTCAATAACTGTGTACTACTATATATAATCACTAAATACTATTGTTGGTTACTGGACTTCGCCACGTATATACAGTAAATGCATCCATATTTAATATAAATCCTATTCTAGTTGCTTTTGATCTTTCTGTCAGTTTGAAATCGATCAGTCTCGCTATTGATTACAATCCTATTGTAGAAGTCAGTGATGAAAGGCGATGAGTTAAAAGTGTGTACATTGTTCATTCATTTGAAACTCTTTTACAAATCTAATTACAAGAATATATTGATATCTATGTTTCATTGTATTACGATTCTGTCTTGATCTCTCTTAGAAATTGCAGTTAAGAATAAGTAATTGTTATACATATATAAAATGGAAATAATTGTTCTATATTCTAGTAAATTAAGCTGTATGCAAAAAATAATTATGATGTTTTATGTATTTCCTTGAATGAATATTTTATTAATATCAAGTTTTGTATAAACACTATAAACTTTTGCCTTCTCTATGTAATAAACACAAGTTAGCTAAAATATAATAAATGTCATGTCTACATGATTGAAACTGTGCTAAAGTTAGTGTTTTTATGGCATAAACCATATCTATTCTGGATTTTACTCTTATTGGACATCCTTCTTACAGTTGTATGAGTGATGTGGAAGGTAAAATCTATTGTGTTATATATAAATGGAGGTGAAAACTACAGCAAATGGTTTAGAGATAGGTACTATGAGAATACACATAAAAACAAAATTGTCTTATTTATTTTATTACCAAAAAGTGCTTTGATCTTTTGTTCGATTGTTGTATCGATTCGATTGTTGTTTCATAAAGTATATTGTATTTTATTCTTTTTTTTTTTATCTAAATTATGTACTATTCATTGTCATCAGATTTCCTCGAGATGAGCAACGGCGTCATCAGTGGGAAGTAGCTGTGAACCGTAACCAATGGACATCAACCTCATCAAGTGCCGTCTGTTCCGAACATTTTGAAACAAATGATTTTTATTTGACAGAGAGTGGTTTGAGACGATTATCAATTAATGCTGTGCCTTCTATTAATATATCTGTAAGTATTTTCTTTAATTTAACTATAACTAAGTGATCAATAATGTTAATCATCATCATCCTCAATAACTATTCTTTGTTCATTGCTAGATGTACAATTCTCCCTTAGACTTCCATGACGATGAAACAGTAATAACTCTTATTAAAAAGTATTTGTAGATTAATTTGATGGACACAAGAAAAAATTGTTTTGTTGTATTTATTAATTA
Organism: Eumeta japonica; assembly: GCA_005406025.1. Classification (NCBI taxonomy): domain Eukaryota; kingdom Metazoa; phylum Arthropoda; class Insecta; order Lepidoptera; family Psychidae; genus Eumeta; species Eumeta japonica. The sequence goes on along the minus strand of BGZK01000807.1, from coordinate 265,180 downwards.
TTAAATTATTTAAAAATTGTTCCAATAGGTCTGTTTTAATAGAATGAATATGGGGATGAAACATGGGAGAAAAATCAGTTTTTTAGTTAGAAAAATTCCCAAAATATGACATCTCACCTAAATAATGTCTCATTGAAACACACAAATATAATATAATCTAGCCAATGTACCAAGTGCCAATGCCATGTTTGCATAAATTTACCATAGAAATTTAATTGTAAAACAAGACAAAAAAGCCTTCTGCATGTACCAAATATTAATTAGAATACTGTCGATAATCTGCACTTCTGAAATTATTGTAAAAGTAAAAGATAAACTAAATTATTATTTTATTTACTTATGTTTTAAGAGGGTTTTCCCCTGATCATCACGAGAGCTGTATAACTGTAACACATCAAAATTCTGCCTTTATAACTACATCAAACCAGTACTCTGCCTTCATAACTTAAACTTATTGTATTTATTATTTATGCATATATTTTAATTTCCCACAAAAATTGAAAGCCTAAAAAGGGAACGAATTGAATCTAAAACCAATATAATTGTTGTACTATAATTTTGTAAAAGTGCAGAAAATAATTCTTTACATAGATTGTAGGAAAATTTATGAGCAGTCTATGGTTTTAAAAGTTATCTCTTAAACTACTGAGCCTAAAATTTTGAATAAAATACTAAAAAGAGTTTTTTTACTCATAGATTACAAGAATATCTATAAGAAGTACATGGTATTAATATTAGGTCCTTACATATGAAATTGACGTTTTATATGGAAAAATAAAACAAAAAAAAATATGTGAAATCATATATTTAATTGATAGAAGTATGTACTATTATTATCTATGCTCTTAAACAATTTTATAGGTAGTTCATTGATTACATAACTGAAAAAATTGTAGGAGTGAGAATGAATAAAATCTTTGAAAGAGGTTTAGACCACCCCATTGGAATTGAATTTTTTCCTTGCGGGAAATTGTCCAAAGTGCAAAAAAAGTGGGAATCTGTTGGAGCAAGGTCTGGGTAGTATGGTGGGCGTCAGAGAAATTCTAATCGCAGCTCCTCTAATTTAATGACTGTCTGTCATGAAGTGTGAGGTCTAGCATTGTCCTGAAGCAACAGTTGGCTAGAGTAAATGACCAGTCTCAGTTGTTCAATAGCGTGCTTTTCCATCGTGGTTTGTAATTGTTGATAATACAGATCTGGCATAATCGTCTGGCCAGATCTTAAGAAGCTGTAGTGAATAACTCCAGTACTGGTCTACCAAACACCTCACCAGTACCTTTTTCTGAGTCAACTTTCTATTGGGACAGGAATCAGCTGGTTCTCCTGGGTTCAACCACTGTGATGAGCGTTTCCGATTATCGTACAGGATCCATTTTTCATCACTAGTGACAATACGATTTAAAATTCCCTCTTTATTGTGACGATTAAATAATCTAGCACACTATTCGATGTGTGTTTGTTGGTGTGCTTCACTCAATTCATGCGGTACCCATTTCTCGAGCTTTTTCACTTTTCAAATTTGTTTTAAGTGAATTAAAATTATTTTGTCAATTACACTGAAGCCTGCCACTAATTCTGACGTAGTTTGCAATGGATCTGCTTCCATAATCATTTTTAAATTTTTTGTCAACGAGAATTTCCAATCGTCTACAAGGTTTGTTCTGTAAGTCAAAGTTTCAAGAACGAAAACGTTGCAACCAAAAACTTATCATGTTTTCTTTTACAGTAGCTTCTCCATATACATTATTAATCCTTTGAGCTATTTCCACAGCGTCAGTGGCAAGGTGGAATTCCTATTCCTAAATAACGAGATATTTTAAGTTTACCATATTGTGAACAGACTGATGTCAAAGAAAAATTAAATGGCGTGAAAACAAATGAATTTCTAATTTCCAAATACAAATACTTAGATCTATATTTGAAATAAATTTGAATTTGGAATTTATAAACCAAATGCCAGATATATGAGATCGAAATGGCCAGTTCAACAACAAATTAATTTCATATATAAGGACCTAATATGACATGGTTCACATCAGTTCAACTCGTACTTGTCAGGTATTTTTTTGAAACTTGTGTAAGTATATTGAAGTATGAATTTTTTTAGTGAACAATCATAACTTAAGGTCCAATCTAAAGTAAAAGTTTGTGGGAGGGTTGCCTTTGCAGGGAGTGACAAATTTCTTAAGAAAAAAATTGAAAAGTAATTGACCCTGTACGCCGATCGTGAAATGTCCCACTATTTTCTAGCTCAAAATATAGGTTTTACACATATTAAGCTCTTCGATCTTGAATGTGTTTATTTGTTTTTTAAGTCTTTAATTTGGAAAACATTATTTTCATAATTTAAAAAATTACTATTTGATTGATTTGTTAGCATTAACACTTAAAATGTCTTGCTATATATATGGAGTGGATACTGATAAATTGAATTTCTTAGTTTTTTGAGCTTAAAATATAATTTTCCTCATATTTTAGATTTTTGAAGCTTAAAATGAATCCATTCGTTTTTTAGTCTTTAATTTGGAGATTAATTTTCAAAATGTAAAATTTCATAATTTAGTTGACTTGGAATTAACTATTCTTTTTTTATGAATGAAACATGGTCGAAAAAATGAATTTTGAATTTTTTGACTATTATGAATAGATGCATAAAAATAATAATAAATCATAATTTGTTACTAAATATTTTAAGTATGTTTTAGGATAATTATGAAAATTGAAGTGGAGTTTTCTATTTTAATTTTTTTTTTATATTGCTTTTTATGAAAAAAAAAATGAATGTGTTATTAGAAGAAATATCAATGTATTCTCGAATGATATAATAATAAAGAGTAGTAGTAAAAGAATTAGTAATTTTTATTATAAGTATAGTATAGAAAAGAATTAAATAAATTTTTAATTAGTATTTTTAATATTTGTGTAATAATTTATGATTTAATAAATTTCCGTTTATATTACGTAATTATTTATAAGTGTATTTTATTGACATTTATTTATTTTATTTTTTGGTTCTTTTTATTGTGTCATTGTGTTGCTTGCTCATTTTTATTTTTATTAATGCATTATTATAATAGTTATTGTTTACAGGATGGAATCGATCATGCATCTCTCCGCAAATATTTATAATCTCCTCCTTTTTTTAGAATAACTTTGCCAAAGTAATTACAACAAAAATATATCATTGAAAATATGCTGATAAGTAATATAAAAATAGTACAAAGATAGTCCTACAAAATGCTCAGGCAGATGCGCCCGAGCGCTCACGTGCCGCGCGCCCCGCTCCGCACACGAGCACGTGACGTACAGACTATGCGATATATTTTTAAAGAATTTCTCTAGTCACTTACCTGTAAATAACACTTGTTGTTAGTGGAGAGATTTCAGACTTACGATTACCACGGTGATCGCCTAGGGAAGTTTGTGGCACTACAGGCAAATTATCGCTTAAACGATAAAGAGCACCCAATATTACGCGTCGACATGTAGGTTGTCGACTGTCAGGGTAAGTTTCACTATAGAGTTTTAAAACCGCAGAGATGTCACTTCTGTAAACTCCCCAAAAATAAATCAACTTAACAACAAATCAACAATAAATGTTTGCATATTCGATAGTAGCGAAACGCATTATTATTAAACATTTCAATATTAATCACACACAACCTTAGTTTCAAAAACGTCAATATCGTAAATGTAACATTATAACAAAATACCTAAACTTCTAAAGCCGCATGTTCAGTCGTTAACTGTGCGCTCACTTGCATATCCGCGACGGACTTCGGAGACATTGAATCGCACACGGCGGGCATCGGCACCCGCTACTTAGGAGTGGTGGCGGCTTGAGGGGGCGCAACGTGTTACTAATCATCGCGCTAGAACTTGTATTTGATACAAGAAACAGCGACTTCAATAACTATGGTTTCTTTGGCAAAGTTGTTCTAAAGTAGAAGGAGATTATGTATATTCGCGCAAAGACGAATGATCGATTACATATGGCATATAACTGTAAGCTGACTGTAGATATAATTGGGACACTATTGAAATATTACCAAAAGTTTTCGTCTTTTTAAAATAAATGCTTGAAAATTTAGTGGTCTTGGTGTTATTTAAAAAGGTAAATTTATTTATAAACGTTGGCATTTTTTATTTTTTTAAATCCAATATTATTTTGGTATGTATTTTCGAGCTTTAAAACTAAGCATTCAAAAATAATATTGTTTGGAAAATTTTAACTGTGATTTGCGGTATTTAATGTAGTTTTTATTGAAAAAAAATGGATTAAAAAATGAAAATTGGTTAGTTAAAAATTTTTTGTGTCGTTTCAGAAAGTCTAATTAAAATTGTGTTAAACAAACCATTTTTTTTTTAAAGTTTTGAATAGCCTAATTTTTTGGAAGTAAATTTCAAATTTAATTTTTTAGCATCTGACGTAGTTTTTGGACAACAAAAAATATTTTTTAAGCTTTTTTAAAAAACATGTGGAGAAGATTTTATTTTTTTTATGGCATTCGACCCAGTTTTTAAATACAACAAATGTTAAAAAGGGTCGAAAATTGTTTGGATGGATATCCACGAAGTTAAGTTAAAAAAATGTTTTTTTTGAAATTGTCAAACTGCAAGGTCTTTTGAACACGACATTTAACTTTTATTCATTTGATGGTATTTGACGCAGTTTTTTTAGCACAAAACATTTTGTAGTGGGGGAAAAAATCGATTCAATGCAAATTCTTCAATTTATTAAAAAAGAAAACATTTTATAGTAAATTTTCAAATTGCAATATCTTTTGAACATTGTATTGTGTGAGGTGTTAATTCGCGGAAATCCGTAGTAGATGCTTAAATCTTCGATTTTCAAAAAAAGTGGCTAGTTAAAAATCAGTGTTATCAGTGGAATCTGTAGTCACACAATAACATGACAAATAATATATGTATTATCAATATTTATTTTTTATTCTCCAAAAAATAAATTTTGGATAAAAGTGCAGGCTTTAAATCATGTTTGTCTAATATGAACTCAATTTTATGATGCTGTGATAAACAAGTTACAAGATTTTTTAACTTTCCCACGGCAAAATTGAAAAAAAACATTATGTCTTGACATTTTAGGGTGCGGAGATCTATTTTGACCATTTTTCGTGAAATGTAATGTGTATGTGTGGGTGCGCGTGCGCGCGCGCGTGTGTCTATACTTCACATAAGATTTGCGTGGATTAACCGATCGAAACACGGTTTACGGCATTCGAAAGGGTCCACTAAACTTTAACCTTCTGAAAATTTAAAACCATTTAGCCATTTAGAGAATTCTTGAATTAGAAATTTTCAGAATTTTTTTTAATAACTTTTAGACCGCTATAACGATCGATACCAAAGTCTAATCAGTTCTTTTCCTTAAAAATTTGCTTCGATTATCGCATATCGCATAAAAATGGGTTGATTTGTTCAAAAGATGTCGTTGGAGTTACGTTAAACTAAATTATCAATAAATACCAAAATCTAATCAGCTTTTTCACTCAAAAAACAACGATGATTGTTTAGTATTCAGTCAACTAAGCTGCATCGAATGCCACAAAGCAGATCAAAATCGAAAGATATCATAACTGAAAAATTAAAGAAATAATGTTTTGTGAATAAATCTAGGCTTTTGAACTCGAAAGGATCAAAACGTATTAAAACTCTATTTTTAAGCTCAAGAGCTCAATAATTTAATTACGCTTTAAGCCCAAAAGTAGTTACAAGTTCAAGGATGGTCTGCAGAATCAACTGTCTTTCCAGTTTTTGAGTTCGACCAATTCAATATAATAACAAATATAGTACAGTACAAATATGTATATATAATACATGCTATATTTTTGAATTTAAAGAGCTCAAAAACTGATCAATAAATGAAATAGTGGGAAGTTTTAGGGATGGCTTGCAAAGGCAACTGTTTTTCAATTTTTTTGTAAACACCTATCTGCCAATTTAAATTTTATCGTGATTAGTATGTTTTTACTTATTACATAATAATATTTCAGCCTTGTCAGTCACCGAAGCCAACAATTTCTAAGTGGGAGCCAGTCTATATAGGACCCGATGATTCAGAAGAAGTTGTTAAATTAAAACACAAAGTCAGGAGACTCGAGGTTATCGCGGAAAACAGAAAAAGACGGCTGAATCTTATGTGGCAGAGCAAGAGGAGGTTAAGGAAGAAATTGGAAAGAATGAAAACTGTTATCAAGCATTTGATAAGGATAAAGAAAGATGCTGAAGGGAAGGGTTGAAATTGTCATAATTGAATTAACACATTCTAAGGGCCTAGAGAGTTTCTTTCTGTGAACAAATTGTGAAAACTGGTGTTATTAGGAATATTATAGACAATGGTTTTTGGCATGAAATGAGAAGAAAGCAAAATCTTTATTTTTAATTCCTTTATTGCATTTACTTCTGTTAAAAGCTTAATCACTTATTAATTTTACTTAATAAAATAAGCATTTTTTTCATAAATATTTTTTTATTATTAATATCCAATGTATAATTTAGCGGGATGATAAAATAAATGTTAGCAAAATATACAGACATGTGTAATGTTCACGTAATTTAAAAAAAAAGCACTACGTTTCGCATTACTGCAAGATGATTAACTTATTTAAACGTATTAGTTAAACACCTTTAATATACACTATCAAATACCTAATTAGAAAATCGATGGGCGCAGCTTTGTGATGGGCATCCATTGATAGAGCCTTCGTTTTGCGCCGGCGCACGTAGTGGGGAGGGCTACGGAGGCCAGTACCCAGTACTCGCCTCGGTGTTCGGTGAGAGGCACGTGTGTAAGGTCGATCCGCGTCGCTGTGATATCGAAAGCGTGTACGATTTTTTTTAAACAAATCATCGCAGTACATGCAACTCTCCATCTAACAGTTGCACAGTGTAGCGAAATAGATTACGAAGTGTTTGCAGTAATGCATCGGCGACTCGACAGCGTCAAAGTGTTCCCAAAACAACATTGACGCGTTCCAAACACGTCGGCCTTCCGTACCGTGTGCATTATTAGAAATCGAAAATGTGACTGATAAAATCCGTCGATTCGCGAGCCATCGATATGGCGCTACTGGACTTTTGATTGGAGATTCGAAGTTGGTAAAATGCGCGAGCTAATATTCTGGGTCACCCTGCTGTGTGTGTGCGCGACTTTTCTCTTTTGCGCTGGCGAAGCGCTACCCAAGGATGAGCATTTGGCGTCTGCGGAGGAGGTCTTCGCTCCGGAAGTCACCAGGACAGAGGATCAAGAGAAAAAGGATGGGAGAGTACTGTCAGGTATGGTCCTTTCGATAGATAAGTCTGCACTTATACTTAAATGATAATAAATTTAGAATTTTTAATAAAAATAATGAAACTTATCAATTTATAATATTATGGTTTTATTGTAACAAATAGGCTACGTCATTAGTGTTTCGTGTGATAATACAGTTGAGGTTCATTTTTACTACAAAAATTATTTACATTTACACATATTCGAAGTTGTTTGGAAGTCTTAGTCTTCCATTCGAGATTGATCAGGGTTGTTTTCTGATGATATTCATCCATGGAATGAATCGAGGAGTACAGACACCCAACTGATTAGATTAGCTGTTTAGACCAGGTACATTAGTTAATCTTATGCCTAGCAAAAATGGCACCGAAATGTATACGAATTCTAACACTAAATTTCACAGGGTCTCTGTCATAAATACCCTATCCATCAGTTGGATGTCTGTAGCGATGAGACTACTTCCATTCATTTTTTGGATGATCATCATCAGATCGCGCCTGAGTCAATCCCGAACGAAAACCCAACTTCAAGGTTAGAATGTACAAGTAAAATGTACGAATATGTAAAGGATTTTTAAAATGTCGCTTTAATACTATTCTTAGAAATCTTACTATATTATATTAAAGGTCCTTATATCCTTCAGCTAAAGGCTACACGATGAAAGGTAAAATAATTTTGTTTGGGCTGATTCTTTGATGAAGAAAAACGAATGAGAATCCCTATACGAGTTATAATTCTCAATCGAACCTCCATCACGTCCAAATTACGTTTTACGTAATCGCTCCAACAAAGTTAACCGATTGCATATCATGTTTTCATTCGTTCCGTAAAGCCTCTCGCATTGTACAGCCTTATTACTTCCGTTTGCTATGATTCCGATTTGAAATTGAACAAGCGCCTATCGCAGCGTGGCGGCGCTCCGTAACGTAATGACTGAGCGTGCAGGTGCCTTCCTATGTAGCATGTGCAACATGTAACCTATCAATTTTTATTTTGAACAACTTTGCAAAATCAACTTATATATACGTGGCGTGTGGATAATTTGACTTATTTTCAGAATCAGCTATTACGTCATAATATTATTAAAGAAGTGAGATTCGTGGAAACTAGTATTTTTTTAATATAAAATAAAAACACTTATTGCGGACCGATCGCACCGGAATTAGAATCGCAAATTTTGCTAATTTAATATTCTATGCTATAATGTGAAGCCTTCCGGTAGAAGGCTGAATAACAAGTCTTGTGAGTCGTTTTACGCAGTATTCCGTCCGATAGCAAATTTAATACGAACTAGTTTTGATAGCATTTTGATAGCAATATCTATTTCACTTGCTGAATCAAACGGATCGCAACAGTTATGGGTTAGCAGGAATTATTCATTTACAGTTTCCAAAATATAGATAAGAAATGGAGAAGTAAGTACTAGTATAATTATTATATATTTAAACCGAACTCCTCGAGTACGGGTTAAATATATAATAATGATACTTAACTGCTTATCAAATGTTATATTCTTCCTATATATTTTATTTTTAAATTATAAAATATGTATATTGTTCATAGAATATTTATGAAAATACATTTAAAAAAATTGTGTCTTACTATATTTATTATAAACTATTAAACTATTACACCTTCTTTTTGTTAGTGTTACACAAAAAAAAAACACTGATCTTCTTTCGGTCTGTTGGTCGACAATAATGCAAGTAGGTACAGCTAGCTATACATAAACCGTTTAACTGTCGTTTGCGATATTAAATTACATAACCGATATTGTATTTCGATTTCTGTCTGTTAATACAATGTAGTAGTTTAAAATTTCTGCATTTTTTTTTGGTTTGATTAAATTGTGTGATAAATATAAACATATATTTATTGTTGAAAGATATCAAACTATTTCACTCTGATATATTTATGAGTAAATAACTTTTCACCTTAAATAGTTGAAAATGCGCAAACAACTTTGATTGGTTGATCTTACACGTATCTCTGTGTAAAAGTATGACCGTGCACTAAAGACGAAATAATTGGCAACGTATAATAGAGTGCCTGCAGTGTCGGTGGCGCTGGCGTTGGTTGGAAAACCGGCCAAGGTGGAAGTCGGAATCTCGCATTCAGGGTTCTGTACGAGTCAGCGGGTCTAACCGTGATTTGCAATGGCATTACAGTTTTCGCTAAGCCTAAATACATTAACAGAAAACTGCAACAGCGTAGTGTATAATATCTAGTGTAATATATCTGTTCGCTTTATTTATAATCACTATCAGCTCAAGGAATAAATGGCAGAGTTACAAGGCTGTGACATACGGACGGATGAACGGACCGGACGGCCGCACAGAGAGCCATGATGAAACTATAAGGGTTCTGTTTTTTTTTGCCTGCGGAACCCAAAAAGTAGCTTACTTTTAACATGGCCTGTCGATTATTTACAATGACAAAAGTTCATGCGTAAATATACAATGGAAAAGAAAGCGAACAGTGGAATCAATATGACTCAGAAACGAATACGGAATTCCATATTATAATGAATGCGAAAGTAACAGTTTTTTTGCGTTTACACAGCTAAACCATTCAATTGATTTTAATAAAATATGTTATGCACGTAAGTTGAATCACAAAAAAGAATATAGGTAAGTCACTTTTTGCTTGTTATTGTGATTAAACTGATTGTAATAACATTCCGTATATTGATAGATTGCATCGTCAGGTAAAATGTCTATTTGTCTGTATATAATTTTTAACTAAGAATCATACTTATTATATTGAGATAACACTCCTCGCTTAAACTATAAATTATTGCTTGCTTATCTTTTTTTATCTGTTTGGCTTTCAACTTGACAATGACTTAACCGATTTAAATCAAATTTAGTAGTGCATTGATGGAAGTAATCGCCCCATAAAATTCCGAGAAAATGTCTATTTGTCTTCATATCTTCTTATCACTAAACAATCGATTAACCGATTTAATAAAATTTATGTGCTGATGGAATATGCCTTCGTGCAAAACGTGAGTTAGTTCTGCCTGCGTGTCTGCCTGTTTATATTTTGTATGCTTATATTTTGAATAAATAGCATTTAGATCATGTTTAGTACTGCATAGAGCTCATTGTGACGTAAAAACCATTATATTAAATATTCAAATAAATTTCGTAAAAAAAATAATTTAAATCATTATTTTATCGGTCATCTTTATTTGCTTGTTTTGTTCGGATGGTTTGGGGGGCAAAGGCCGATGAGGATTGTCGTGAGAAGGTAAGCGAGAGCAAAAAGGAAAGCGACAGGGAGAAGGGAAAGAAAGGGGTTTGAAATCGGGAATAGGATAAAAACCGGCATTGGCAATGGATGAGACCAAGAGCCGGGTCATGATCAAAGTTAAAATAAAGCCTAAACTATCGATCAAGATCAAAATCGTGGGCAAATCCTACTACGATATAAATGCAATATAAAGTTTAAATGACTACAGAGCATATAGCTTTCTATAGACTAAGTGAGAAAAGTCCTTCAGTAGTGGAGTCATAAAAACTTGACGCAAAATGACAATACTAGGTTTCGGCCCGGGCGTCACTTGAGCTGACAATATATCTCCGTTCTAATTTTATTTCTTTGAGTACCGTGAGAGAAGTATTAGAAAGGAAAAAAAAAACCACGTAATACAAATTATTTCCTTATGTTGCTACAATTCTTAAAATATTATTCGGTAAAATTTTATTAAAATCGATTCAGTGTATTTTTACGTAATATGTATAATATAATATATGAATATAATATCTTCGCTGTGTGCGCAACACCAGCGTCGTGTAGCATTTATGACTTTCATGGGCTGTATTAGTTATGTCGTGACGAAAGAAGGCTTGAAAGAGGGCTTCAACTGCGTCTGGATTTGTTAGTTAGTTTCATTGATGTAAGACCGCTAGGAGTATTTTATTCCGATAGAGTAGAAAAAAAGATAGGTAAAAGCCCCTGAAGACTTGTCCTTCCTTTAAAATAATTATTTTGCTTTCAGTCAATAATGAGAGTAGTCACGAAAACCACCTTAGGACAATGACTCGACAAACACCAATTTTTATAAATTCTAAGACCAATTGTTGGCAGACGTCAAGATTTTCCAGCGGGAAGATGTGTTTTTTCATTTACTGTGCAGCAACTTTTAGTATTGTTTACAAAAGTTTACGCATGTTATTATTATATAATTTCCGAAAACTGGGAGCGTTCGTTGAGGTACCACTATATTTGAACGATTATATACATAGATGTGTAATTAATAGCTATAGTTGTGGGAGTTTGATTGTACAAAACGTTCACTTACAATATATTTACGATATGCATATTATAATGACTTCAAAGTGAAATTCCCCACAGTTTCATTTACGACTCAGATTATTTTCAGTGCTATCTTTGTGGTTGGGTTATACGCGTATTCTACTCAGTTGTATTAGTAGTGAAATAGAATGCTTTTAGTTAATGGCCCGTTTCGCTGACGTCGTAAAGGCTTCTTGTTTTGTTTTTAGGGATCCATTCCTCCTAATTCAAAAGGGCGGAACCCTTGTAAGATCACTCGTGTGTCTGTCCAATTTATTTTGAATTTACTCGACCGATTAAGTTGACATTTGGTTGGTCACTTTTGAGAGGTCAATTCGAAAATAAAGAAAAGGTTTTGCAAACTGTACTATGTAACGTATATGAAAGCGCTTATTGTTAGGGTCTCGAATATACTTTATTTATAATAAATAGTTTTAAGAGTATTATAGAAATTAGTTGAAAATTGACCGCTCCCCTCTATCTCCGAAACTACTGCGGATGGAATTTTGAAGAAAGACAGAAAATATTTTTTATTCAGAAACGAAGCAAACTGAAGAGTGCTTCGTTTCGGTTCGTATCAATGTCCAGTATAAACTGACACTCTCTAAGTACCTAAGTGCATATTTAGTGTGTATCAGTTCATTTTTTTCCTGCACTATCGTAAAAGCTCTATTCATACAAGAGTCAAAAATAAGGTGATCGTAGTGAAAACTTAAGAAAACAAAAAAATATATGAATCGGCCAAATGCGAGTGGGGCTCTTGCTAAGAATCCGCAAATGAATGAATGAAAATAATTTCCTTTTAAGTATTCAACACAAATGTATTGCATTGTAGTACGGAACCCTCGGTGCGCTAGTTCAACTCGTACTTGGCCCGTTTTTTAAATGCATTTATGCTTAGAAAATGCTAGTTATATATAAAGTGCATTTCTACAAGTTGTGCCTTGTGAATAAAACGTATCCTGTTTTGTTATTACCACTCGGAGTTAATATCGCGTTACGAGCGTGTTTACGATAATATTCATAGCTATTAAACAGTTATTGAGATCACGTTTCTTACCTGGGGCTATTCTTGAACCACCATAACATTTCCAATTTAATTTACTATTATTACTATGACTGTTATTATTATTATTATTTATTTTGTGCCTCGTTCCAGAGACTACAGATTTCCACATGGTACGATCTTTGCATATTTCTACTGGTTCATATCCATCAGTCGTGTCATGCAAGCTCACAGGTTTAGGTTGTTTATAATTTGGTATTTTTTAATATATCGCCAATTCGGTTTGCTTAGAATTTTCGAAGGCCGTCCCTTGTCGAACCTTCCGTTGCACATTCGCTATGAGAATTAATTTTGTCATTCTACTTTCATTCATCCTTTCTAGATGGACAAACCATCGCAACACACCTCTTTCTATTCTTGTCACTACATCTTCCTTCAAACCGCACCGCTCTTTGACATACATCACTGTTCTTACGTTTGTCTTTCAAAGACCCTCCACACGTACTACGCAGTGATCGCATCTCCACTGTTTCGATTCTATTTCCATGTTTTTTTTTGCCTTTTTAATATAAAACATTTCGAATCGGAGATGGCGTTTGTGCAATTTCGTTTCTCAAATAAGATCTATAAAAATTAACATGCTGTTTGTGAGTTCGAAAGGAATCGATTCATCATCGACGATAACAAATCGACGCCCTCACCGATCCGATGTTTAAATCGACCTTGATGATAAACCGATCATCTATCGAAAAGAGCGTTTACAATAACTGTACGATTTCGCAATGCGTATGTCCAATCAGCCGGGCATTGTACGCATCAATACCGTAGATGATGGAAAGCACCTACCGCGTAAAGGAAACTTGACCTTACGATCGCACATTCACAGAACTAATTTATGGCAACGCAGGTAGTTCTAAGTTGCGCAAAACTTTCAACATATTTATATAGAAAAGTCATTGTTGTATATATCGCATAGATATACAAAGCTTATCATCCTCTTTAATCCCATGACTACTTTGTCGACTATTGGTCAATACGCATCTATTTAGTACGTTTTCAATAGTTGCCATTGAAGGTTGATTCTATCAATACGTCGCGTTCAATTTAAGACTTGAAGACGATTGGAGTGCCACAAGGTTGCTTTATAAGTTCATAGATCTACGCGTCAATTGTACTAACTTTATACTCGTAGAGAGATTTCTCATTTTTGTGCTTACTTTGTTAGTGGAAAATTGTTGGTGTCCTTAATTATACTTATATTTTGTACAAATTTTAATGCTAGAATTACTTAAGTAGAAATTAATTGTATTGTAGCATTTCAGACATTTGAATAGGGTTGTTGCCATCATAAAGAAAAAAATGTATTGTAATTGTGATAACTTATTGAATGGGAAACAGGAATATATTGATTTCCGATCAAGAAATCACGATTTCCATTTATTATTTTAAGTTTAAATTCGTACTTTTTTAATCTGTATATCACGTGACCAAAAACGCTATCCGCCATGATTATGTCAAGTGTGACGTCACTATCGACTAAACAAAACAAAGCGCGACTAACGTGTGATACATTATTGTTAGGTTATGATTATGATAGAGATGGTGTTAGATTTATATTTGTAAATATATAGATAGAAGTATTTACGCTTACATTAAAGTGATCCTCTCATAAGTACAGATCGCTTTTCGTAGAAAATGATTTCGGATCTCGTCTTGCGAGTTCTAACCAAACAGTTCTCATTTCGATGTCATTTGGCACTTTGATAAACAATTTTCCAGAGGTTTTAACACTAGAACTTTTACAATTCGTCACTAAACAGTAATGATAACGATTCATGTCGTTTAATAGCGCAAGATATGGCAAAAAACGCGAATTTAAGTTTATTAATCTAACCTTAGATTTGACGTTTTGTTTGTTTACTCGATAGTGACGTCATACCGAAATAACATGGCGACCAGCGTTTCCGCGGGAATTTGAAGTGATTAAAATTTGAAAGGTGTTTTAGGACTACTTAACGAACGTATTTTGATAAAATAAAAAGTCTAGTGAAAAATGGCTATGTTTTAAATATTTTGACATACTTTCCAAAAAAGTGTCAAATACCCTATTGTCGAGTTTTAAAAAACGTTCAAAATCACATATTAATATAATAAATTTTAATAAGCTTGGTACTGAAAAATAATTGAAACAATGAAAGTTTTTATAAATTGCCACCACACGTATTTTGAATATTCATGGCATCAAATGTATTTTGAAAATAAAAAGCTATTGCACGTTGCCTTTTTTATAATTTATGTATTACCTCGTACATAAGTTATAAAGAAGGCATTTATTATTTGGAGGCATCATATTAATTGCATGAGGTACTTTTTAAAGTTTGCCCCACCTCCTCTTGGTGAGTTTTGGTAGGACATCAATGGACCTCCTCCCGTTTAACGTGAAATTTTCCTTAAACGTCTTAACTAATTGAATTTGTTCAATACGCTCGTATTACCGAACATGTTCGATTGTACAAAACAGTATATTTTTTGAATCCCAAAATTATTGTAAGATTTTCAATTGTCCCCTTTCCTCTAGATAACATTTGGCGAGATTTTGTCCAACCTCCCCACATTTGAAGCTACATATTTTATGGATGATTTCTTATGATGGTTTTGATTATTATTTTGAATTCTGTGTATGGTATTTATATAAGAAAGTTGTTTGCTAAAGAAACTAAGAAATTATTCTTATAGATCTATAGACTTATCCGAAGTCATGGAACTTGTGTTTTTGTATGGAAAAGTTGACATTTCGATTTATGATGCAAATGCACTTATAAAATATTATATAAATTTCTTGATTCGAAATCTACATTTTAAAACCTATTTTTTTGTTCACGAAATTTTTCAAGCGGTGCACGTGAAATGGGGCCCTATAATATTGTAGGTGGTAGTGATAGAAACTAACTACCAGCAAGGCAATCAAAATTGGACGCTTGCCTGCAACATGCATTAAAATGCAGCATGCAACACACCACTGACCCTCGAATCTGCCCCTTCACTACGAATCTCTATACAAAGAATTGAATATTGATTCGAGAGGATTGACCGATATCGAATACCTAAGCAGGTGTTAATTGTATAATTATCTTAATCCGCTAAACGTTATATTATTAATTTTACGTACGTTTCATGCCAATCAGGCTCATCCTCGGGAAAGTCCAGACAGTCATATCCACCTGTGCATAAGGAGTGTTAAAAACAGCCGACAAATGCGGACCCAACCTCGTTAAGTTAAATGCTGTCATGCAACAAAAGGTGGCGAAAGCATCCTTACCAGCAGCCACAGATCACCACCAATGGATATTTTTCTTAATTGTCACAGACTATTACCCAAACAGTTACAGGCAAGCGTCCAATAATGGCGATTTCTAAACGTCAATTTAGTCATTGAGCATATTATTATTATGTTTATGTTATAAAATTTCAAAAGATTCCAAAATATTTAAGCATAATTCCTTTTCACACACAGGCAAAACATCGAAATTGTGATCGTTATTGAGTTTATGACCGATTTCTATTAAATGTTTATTAAAATAAGATCTGTCTGATTTATTATTTTTAAAAGCCGAAATATGTTCTTTGTATCTAGTTTCAAAAGAACGTCCGGTTTGTCGTATACATATATATCCACTGACATTCATCACGAGTTAATTTATAAATACCGGTTTTTTTATTACTGTGCAATTTATTTTTATTATTACTTAAAGTTTTTAAATTGTTGTTTGTTTAAAAGACGAGTAAACATTATGTTTTTTTAATAATTTTGAAATTTCCTCTGAAATTGTACCATAATATGTTAAACTAGCTACATATTTCTTTTGGACTTTTGATTGTGTTGCATAGATACTGTACCTCATAATACTTTTTTGCTTTTTATTAATGAGTCCATCAATACATTTTTTACTGTGTCTTTGTTTCTTTCTCGAGTTTAAATTGGATTTTGGGGTGTATATTATTAATATGATTTTGAAACAGTTCTAATTCTGTCTAATTACCCAGCCAACATATGATAATATCGTCCACATATCTAAAATAATATATGATATTATTATTGCTTACTACATGCTTATTTTCAAATTCATCCATAAAAAAATCAGACATTAATGGGCGTAAAGTTGAACCCATAGCTAGACCCTCCTTTTGAATAAAAAATTGATTGTTAACGGAAATAATTTTGAGTCATATACAATCCCTTTAATTTTAAGATATCGTCCTTCTCGCCTGGATGTAGTTTTTGGTTTTTCTAACTTATCTCTTATAATTGTTAGGCATTTTCTAAAAGGTACATTAGTCAACAAACTCTCTATGTCGAATGAGATTAATTTGGCATTATTTAGAATTATTTCTTACAAATAATAGCAAATTAGTATCTATGGAATCTATTATGGATTTCCGCAAATTAACACCTCGCATAATAGAATAGCAATAAAAATTGGGCGTAGGGCGCCCTTAGTATTGCATGTATGGCAATGGCAAATATTACATTTATCGATAATAGAAATAATTATCTATTATAATAAAAATAGAGAATAAAAAGAGAAAAATGTTTTATTTGTTATCTCTTTGTCGTGGAATCTAAAACGTAGAAGGTGAGTTTAAGATCTGTGTTCTATAGTCTCCTGTCCATCTATATTTTTAACGTCACTAAGAAACAAGTGCTAAGATCATTTGTCAAGTAGAAGATTAATTATACAAATGAAATAACAATAATAATAATAACCTAGGATGAGTAAAGCATTGTTTAATTATGACATTTAAATTAATGTAGATAGGCACTTATCCGTGTGCAATAACTCAGTAACGTTTTACTATAACAAACCTTCCTGTATACAACCAAGGTTTTGATGGCTCAATCGGCTTACAAGCTATGAATATCGATGGAGATATCGACATGCGACCGTGAGTCATCAGAAAACCTAACTCTTATCGAACACCCACGAAAGTCGCGCCTACCTTATGTAATTTTGGCGAGTTGGCCTAGCGCACGAAATTGGCGTGAATTGACGTTACTGCATCCAGACTGGCGCCTTGACCCGCGGCCTCGGGCGTGTATCGCCAAAAATCGACCTCAACCGCTTCCTGCGAGACCGCGGCGCTGTCGCCGCGGACGGAGTAAACAATGCGGCCGCTTTTCGTATCGTTAGCGCCTACCTCACCCGCCGGCGAGCATAAGCGAGGGATCGCCTTCGGTTTTTATACGGGCGGAATGAGTGTAAGACAGAGTTTGTCATCATAATTCACTGTGTGACGAAACGGCGAACACTCGTATTGTTTGAAGAATGTAATGATAAGCAGTCCCAATATATTTACATTCTTGTATTAAAAACACGAATAATTCGAATTAAAATCAAGGATTTCTGGCCAAAAGATATCGAGTCCCATTCTCGTTACGTATGAATTAACCGATGACTTGCTTTGTGTTCTGGGGCATGTTAAGCTGTAGGCTCTGAACGTTGATGCTGCGTTAGTAACCGGTTATTGTCGGTCCCCGATATGTACTAAATCGGCGTGAAGGGGGTAAGAATCCTCTATCTAAATTAAAAAGATAAAGGGAGTGTACGCGCCGGAAGTGGGGGTGTTATAAGAGTCACAATAATACAGCCAACGACAAATTGTAAGTGAATTTGATAGTCGCAAAAGTATCCCCCTCACAAATCAACTGCATCTTTTCAAAATCGAATGTAAAGCGAGAGTTTATGTCGTTAAAATATTTTTTTTGACGATCGTATTGAAATATAAGTCGATCATAAATTAGGATTTCTTTACGGTTGTCCTATTTAGTTACACAACAAAAAACTAAACACCATACAAAAAACAATTTATTATAACCCCAAAGAAACATAAATCATAGAGTAAAGTACGAATGCGAAAATCCATCCACACGAACAGACCACGAGTCTGTTAACCTACAAAATGAAGATGTAGTGCCTCGTAACAAATACATTGGTTTATGTTTGATGTTCGTTATTTAGTCGGATTTTCCGATTTCGGGTCACGAATACGCGTTATTAAACGCGGCCGGTTGCATCATAAATTACGTGCCCAGGCTGTTAAATAATAGAAATGTTCGTAGATATTCCTATAATACATTATTTTAAGTATGTCACGTAGTTTACTTGATCGCTCAACATCTGCAAGTAGATTTTGAGCTGATTTCATCAAGCACTGCCAAGAAAGTACTTTCATTCATGACTGACCTTAACACACAGTCACGGTTAGTTCTAAAAGTTAGTTGTGCATGTAAATTCTAATGTAGGTAAGAAATAACTAGGGAATGTGTGAAGAGGATAAAATATGAGTGAAACTTTTAACTCAGATCGAGATATGAAGTTGTAAACGTACAAGTAATTAGGCTTCTCCTTCGAGAGGATAACTCGTTTTTTGAGGAATCATGTTCTAAAAGGAAAAATTGGGAATGAAAAGTATGAGTATTTTAGAAGTTGGAAACTTCTAGACTAATGAGTCCGTAAACGAGTCTACTACATTAATGTCATACGTTTAAAAAATACATAATTTTTTTTCCATTAATGATAAATTAATCAACATGTTTTGGTTTTTTCTGTGTGTATAAATACATAAAAACTGAAATAGTTGTTTAACGTTCTCATATCTTTCCATGGATGCTATATTAGGTTGTTTAAAATACGTCTCTTGTTCTAAAAAATAGGGATTGTCGCAAAACACCCTGACCATTCATTAATAACAGCCCAATCATATTTGTATTACTAGACCTAGAGTAGAATAGTAGTCGATAGAAGATTGGGCAATGCTATCTTAACAAGGCCGTTCAGTGTGCTGATTGGTTGCTTCCTTCTTCGTTTTCTGATTTCTTCATTTTTGAGGAAGACAGCGGAAATCACATTGAGCGACGCCTGTGCTGGTTCTTAAAAACAGTTGCGGGAGACATGGGATTAATTGAATTTTTTAATGATATTTTGCAATAATAGATAATATTTTGGATAATCATTACGTTTTCCCACTTTTATTGCTACCATCATAAGAGTGCAGTTACTTCACTATTCTCGACTACACTTTATTCCGTGAAGGCGCTCTGACACGATTTCCCGTCGGAATAAATTGATGCGAGGAAACGGCACGAAACCGCGTTCCGATGGCTGAGCTGGGGACGCGCGCCGCAACGCCGCCGGCGGCGTTATGCAAACGCGGCCGGCTCGGTTTCAAATCGTTACCGACGACGTTAGTCGGTTACATCGACTCCTCTAATTTTCTTTAGTAAGAAACCGTTTTTTTTCTTTTGCTTCGTTCTATAGTTTAGGAAAATATTTGATTGAAGTTACGGACGTGTCATTCGGAATAAAGATATGGATAAGTTTGTTCCATTGAAATGTCTGATTTTTTAGGGTTCCGTAGTCAACAAGGAACACTTACAGTTTCGTCGTGTCCGTCTGTCTGCCCGCGGCGTCGCCTAGAGATTCCTAGTACTAGAACATCAATCTCGCCGACAGAGCGGTAGAGTAGAATCCAAAAAATATATATTTTGGGTACCTTCCCTACACGTGAACTGAGAATGATATTTTAGATCTGTGGAAACCATATTTCGATTTAGGGATACGTTTAGAAAATATTAAGCTTAAGTGCTAATTTTTGTCGGTCAAGTGTCCCCCTCACCTGGTCAAATGGTTTTTCTTAGATAAGTTAAAAGATTCACGGCATTAGTATATATAATGAAGTTAAATGGGAAACTATAACATTTAAGTAGATTTTAAAAGTTAACGGGTAATGATCGACCAACTTATAAAATGTGCTTAAAGATATATGAAAAGCACAATTCCGATAAATTCCATTGAAAATTACTCAGATGATGTTGCTGGTTGTGTAAAATTATGGAAATGTATAGCATTCTTAACATTCGTCCTATGTGGGCCCATTCAGACGTTATAAGACGTTAAACCGTTAACTTTTTTTCTATAAGATTTATAAGACCCCCTTTTTGAAAACTACTCCTTTTTAAAATCCGTTGTTAATGAAATCGTTCCATCATTCCAGAGCCCCACCGTGTCAGGCAGAAAATTGCGCATGTAATGTGCGGTAGTAAACCCAATTAATATGTTCATAGCATCAAACAAAAAAACCTTCTGTTAAGTCCGCTTATTGTGATGGATAACTACGGAACGCCTACACTGTGCGTGGCCCGACACGCGTTTCGTCTATTTTAACCACGGGGAAAAAAAAGGTGAACAGCTCGCTGTTTTAGATCTTAACTTAATGCTAATTTTTTTGTAATAATTATATAACACTGTAATTAGCTTTATCAACTTTTTTGCAATGTTTTGTCATTAAACGTTGTTTTTCAGTGAAGAAATGCTTAACAAAAAAACGTGAAAAAGTATGCTTACAAATTGTAGTTGCATTAATAAAATTTTGCAAATGTTCGTTTATGTAATATTTAAAGTTTCTTAAGACAGTAAATCATAAGTTTTGCCTAATCACTAAAATGAATATCTAAGTAAAATACCTAAAAAATTAACGATTACTTCCGTTTGCTTTTTCAGCTATAAAGCGCATTATCTCAATCTTATTTGGATTTATATGCTTATTTTTACATCTTACGAAATACCTACCTATATCACATTTAGTTTTCTAGAAAAATTCATTTTATCCGTCTTGTCCTTTAACCGCTAGAGCGAAATCGTATCGTTTGTCTGCCTTACACACGGCGTCTACCGCACCGCGAGCAGATAGACGAATCTACCCGAAGCACGCACGGTGAGCAACGAACGTGTAGTTATGCGCAAGATTTATTTTCTAAATGATTATCGCTGAGCGCACCATTGTGTTACGATGCGTCGCCCGTCGATTATGAGTTGCATGCGCGTGAACCGCTATCGCCGCGTCGTACGAAACGACAGACAATCGTAATCCTCGAGACGTCAACGTTTGTATTAATAGGCTTTTATTGATTCAACCTGTGCGTATGAGTGTAATGGAATCATCTAATTCAGTTTATAACCAATTTAATCTGGCCTAGCGTGACGTCCTTGACAGGAGTCCGTACAGGACTGTTCAACATTATGAAAGAAAGGGTTTGATGGTCCTATAGAAAGAATGTTCTATATGGCATCATACTAGACTGGATGTTTTTACAATCTGAAATTTTGCAGCCGTATTAAAAGCTGATGAAAATATATTTTTCGAGAACGATAAAATGATTTTAGAAAAGAAAACAGTGGCACTCCGAGAGTTTCGACAGAAATGAAAACTTGAACGATTACGAGTGTATTTTATGAATCGTCAGGAAATATTTTATTCTGCAGGAAATACTTTTAAATGTAGTGTTTTTTTATTCATTATCATAAACTACTACTACAAAATTATACATAAAAATAATGCGTGTTATTTTACATACAAAAATTGCAATTTATTGCTTTAAACGTAAATTTACAAATACAATACGAGAAGTTTCGACATGAATATATATCTGTTGTACGTATATACACGATATATGTTTATATTATATTACATCGTGTTAACGAGGCCAATATATATATATATGTAGATACTTATTTACAGAGGAGTCGGTTACGTAACGGTAACAGTGTCGCGAGTTCAATGGTTTTTTTCCACCTAAAAAAATAACCAACGCGCCTAAAGAAGTTTTCACTTCTAAAATTGAACGTGAATTTGCGATAAAAAGTTATTATATGTTTAGTCTTGGTGATGCATAGCAGAGAAGGAGGAACATGGAGGCGACATCGTTATAAAAGTATTGTACGTAATTAGCTGACGTATTAACTTTTTTTACTAATTATACTAATAAGAATCTATTTTTAGTCAACCTCTTCTAAACCAGGAAAGGAATATATTATTTTAATCGATTGTCTCAGATGTTCCGTTCACGGTATAATCTATGCAATAATGATTTGCAAGTCAATAATGTTAAATTCCAAAGAAATACTTTTCCCCACTTACATTTAATACATCAACAAACTTAATTTCTTGTAATTTTTATTGAGGCATAAATTTCACATCATTTAATAATAAAAAAAAAAAACAGAAAAATGTTTATTCCTTCCTATTGTTTCTCTATGACGGGTTTTCAGGTGGAATTTTTTCAAAAAAATGTTTTTCTTGCATGTTATTTAAAAATCAGTAATGCGGAATATTTAGATTTATTAAAACAGAAAACTATCGATTTGAGCATAAACAAAAAAGATATTTTAAGCAGTTTGTATTTTACCGTATTTCACATGTCAACTAAATGATATAATGACAAAAAAACACTAATAAAACACGGAATCACGGTCGTACGGGCAGATTGAAAGCCTGCGTGTGCATTCAGTATTGTCGTATGTACGTGTACCCCGAGGCTCGACCATTGTATGTATTTAACGCGCATGCGTAGGAGTTGGTCAACCGTTGCGCAGATGCAGGAAGCGTCGTGTATGTGTTGTGGATACCTATTTAAAAAAATGTGTTATGTTTCCGTGTTATTTAAAAATCATCCGTTTTCGTGTATTCATTTTTCTTTATTTAATCATAATTTATTGTGAAATAATTATATTTTTAAACGTTTCTCACGTCTTTTTATTATTACCGACTGCGTCTGTGGTACGTGCTTGTGTAGCTTGTACCACAAATTTGTTTTTTATATGGAGCATTTGTAATGCAGATATTCTTATGATATATACGTCAGTGTATGTATTTATTCATTAATTCTATTTTACTTCAAATTATTTCTATTTTATATGACATTATTGAATTTAGTAGTTTTTATTGATATAGTTAAGTTATAAAGTGATCCAGTTCTTATTCGGGGAATCTCTCGCAACGTGGAATCAATACTATTTAGGCTTTGATTACTTCCAACTAACTTGTTTTTAACCGGAAGAGTATAAAGCTGATGATCAAAAGTTCTATTTTGGACGTAGTGTGTTTTCGTTTTATAATTATCCGGTAGTCCGCTTATTATTTTGACAACGACATGGCAATTTTTTTATTACTTTTAAGTTTTGATTAATTTAAGGAGTAATTCATATGCAATTATGTGTATAAATAATGTTATACAATTCATATATATATTAAGAGTAGAAATTAACTAAAGTAGATATCGGTTGCAAGCTTTGTAAAAGCACTCTGGTACAACTACGATTATATATTATATTTCAAAATAAATAAACACACTCTGGTACAACTACGATTATATATTATATTTCAAAATAAATAAACAATGTATTTCCCGTTTATTTTTTTTTACAAATCAGAATAGTTATTAAACAATTCTAGAATCAGTTTCGTTTTTGATCAATATTCAGTCTATAAAATAAAATGTGTTAGGTAACATCACATTGACCAACACATTCTTTATTCATGAACATTTCAATTCAGTAGAGCGCGTGTTGTGCGCCACGAATGTACAATGCATGGGACAGTTTGTTAAACTACGGACAAGTTTGCATGAAAAACTTGTCAGTGTGAGCAAAAGATATTTATATTTTGTTAATATCAAATATATCACAAATATTTGCGTATTAAAATTCAATAAATTCAAGTTGGTCATCTACTTCGTTCGATACCAACTATATGTTGGTTATTATTATGAAACGTATATTAATGAAATTCTAAGAAATGGCGTTTTAAAATTAAAGTTACTCTACGTTACGAATGTTCCTCACAATGTCCCAGATTGTGAGCGTTGCTGTTGTTTTGTCAGGTTTTCATCACCCACCAGTGAGCCATACCTTTTCTGATCTTTTTAGGGTTCCGTACCTCAAAAGGATAAACGGAACCCTTACAGAATCGCTTTGTTGTCCGTCATCCGCGCGTCCGTCCGTCCGTCCGTCTATCAAGACCCTTTATTTCGGGAACGCGTGGAGGTATCCAATTGAAATTGAAACCATATATTCAAGTCTACAGACCCTTAAAGTTGTGAAAATATCAAACTTCAAAGTTAACGTGAAAAAAATTTTGGGCAGTTTATACCGAAAAAAAATGTATATTTTCATACTCAAGGGAATCAAAATTTATAGGGTATTTGCGTTGACCTAGTACTATAAAATTTGGCAAGCAATATCGTCTTATACCACAAGTATAGGAAAAAATCTGAAAATCATACATTTGTAATTAAAACATAAAAAGTATGTATAGCCTTCAGAAATGCACTACAGATGAAAAAGTGTAACAACGTACTTTTTTCACCTGTAATGCATTTCTTTGTAATAATGGCTTCGGAACCCTATAATGAGCATGGTCCGATATGCTCTTGGCCACATTTTTTTAGATCGGGGTGTTAGGATCTTTAGACTTCCACGTTGACACGCTGCTAGTGGTGGTTCCTGACCACCGTCGATGTCCGCGTGCCGACGACGTCCGGGGCTTAATCTCCTCTCTGAGGCACAGAAAATGGTTTGATTTTACTCCAGCTAAACGTTTATCGGATTGATTCACGTACCGAATCCGATACATTCTCGTTGGAAGGCAACGCTCTTAACCACTTAGCCACCATTATTGTTTTTTTCTTTTATAGAATCACAAAATATTTTTTTCATATATGTATAGGAATTCAATTATTGATTCGTGAATTATTTCTGTGTCAATACATTATTTGTTATACATTTTCCTATAGGAAGCTATTTCACGTTTCTTTAGTTCAATTAGCGAGCGATTTGCGTTAACAATAAGGAGAGTGCTGCAACAGAATCGTTCCAGATATGCGAGTGTCTAATATGCAATTAAATTAAGATTGACGTCTGATTAATTTAAATCCTATTGTCCAAGTTGTAAGTGTCAAAATCGTTTGGATGTGTCTCGGGAAAGCAGATGTATTAGCTGCGAGTCGCTTTTCTCGCCGCCTCGTCGCTGCTTTCACGGGCCCGGACCGTGACCGACGAGGCGGCGCGCATTCGTCGTCCCTCTTCGACACAGCTGGTTGAAAAGAGACAGAAAATATGTTATTGAATAAAGACAACACGTGCCTTCCGAGACGCAATGCAGTTATGAATATGGATCTGGGAGACAAAGGATTTTAAATGGAAATCGGAGAGAATTTTTTTTGTATAACCTTTCTAGTCGCCAGTGTCCATTTTTCTGCGCGTTTGGTTTTCGTTGACTACGAATTCTTCGACGGGCTTTCAAGTTCTTTTCGGCGAGTGTACGTAGCTTCAAAAGACAACTATACTATGTATATGATTTGGAAAATCGTAAGTCGAATAACCCCTTCCTAAGTGTCACACAATACTAAAACATTTTTCTTTAAGAAATACAAATTTAAAAAATATTTAAAGTTTGAAATGATTTCATTATCTCTTTACGTACGTACAACAAAAAAAAAAACATGTTTATTTTTTATTTATTAATAAATTCATGTAATATTTTTATAAAAGTGTTGTACGTCATAGACGTTTAATATATAAATACTTCAATTGTAATTCGATCATAATTTATCAATCTTTCGTACCCGCCGTATAAAGTTTTGATACTTCACACGTCTATTGAACGATATACATCTCACATATGCGATTAATTTTAATATAGCATACCCTAACATAGTTCAGGCTTATAGCCTAAAAGAAGATACAATAATTATATACCCTTTTCCCTTACTCTACTCACCGTCGTAATAAAGGTTATATATAAAAATAATGTACTCGTTAAAGAGACCCACCTCTTTTTGAAGTCGGTTAAAAATAATCAATGCCAGTCAGCCCTTCCACGCAGAGGACTCGCAACGCCGATCGGACCGCCACCCGTTCTCATTGACTACATTCCTCTGGCGCGGCCGGCAACGGCCCGTCATACATTTATGGTGTAACTGTTTACCATTTTTTTTTCCGAGATAAAAATCCAGTTCCCAAATTAAGATTGACAGTGCTCACAAAGAACGATCGAGGTTCACTGATAAGAACCTTGGTACAATATCACTAGGTTAGAGTGGATTAAATAGGTATTTTCGGCGTTGTCTGTTTCTATGTCAAGTTTGAGAATATTCTCATTAAAGAGAACGAGGATTGGTTGAACGAAAAGCTTTTTACGAAATCGTAAAATGTAAACACCTGAAAAAATAACGCACTCATAACACATTTGATAAATTACGTTATACCACAAACATCTTCATGGTCCGTTAATGAAAAGTATGACGGAAAAATATCTTTCGAGCGAGACAATTTTATAATATTATTTAGACACCATTTCATACAAGTAAAATTGTATTCTGTACCTATGGAAAGTGATTTTATCAATTTTGTGGCATTTATATTCGGGTAACTTGACGTGTCTCTTAATACACTAATGGTCTGGTTACAACGGACAGAATTAATACTGCGAGGCGGGCCTCTCACTGGCGCTAGTCGTATCAATTACTCCGATACAATTTTCTAGGGCACCTCTTGCCAACCTTTCTGTCATACACATTTGCTCTACAGATTTCCTTCATCCGTTTACTCTTCTCAAACCTGTATGTATAGTCATTCGTACAATCGCAGTGTATATTGTGCAAAATGCGACGAAGATATTAAAAATTGTTTTTTTTTTTTTCAAAATAACAATTATAAAAACATGTAACATGTACATTTTCTATTATTATTTTTTTTATTCGAAAAAAAAAGATTACTAGAAAAAAAAAATTACTAGAAAAAAAAACAACAGCCCGTTTCTTTTACGTATTACGTATAGTATTCAATCGATTCGACATGTAAGCGAGCGTTGCGTAACTAGCGAACCTAACTCCATGCGTTCGTTGTTGACGCGGCCGCCGGGCAGATCTGGTTTCGGCGCACGCGCCGGGCCGCGGCTCCCGTCTGCGGCACTTTTACTTTCGGGCCGGCCGCCGGCGGCGCCCGCGCCGGTGAAAGCCGGGGGCGGCGCCCGCCGTGGACGTCCGCGCACGGCAAATTTTGACGATCTCGTCACACACGAACGTGCACGGCTCTGTTTGATCTCTTGTATAAACTTTATCAATACGACGTGACAGTTTGGGTTTTCGTTTGTAGGACTCGTTTAAAGGTAAGCTCGTGGCGAAGTCAGTTTTCTTTCTAATCGCTGTTGTTAATAGATAAACATGAACATTTAATCTGAGTCATTAACAAATTTATCGCACTAAAAACGATATGAACTGCTGTGCGTTTTCACAATGATGCTGCACCCCACAGTCCACACTGTCATGCCTTTCTGCCGTCCACTGTACGTTTTTGGTTATAAATCTTTACAAGTGTTTTCATGGTTATTAAAAATTCATAATCACAAGTTTTCAGGTAATCCCTTTGAGGTTAGGAATCTTTACGGAGTTAAAAGAAATTATTTTATGCTTATAATCTGTTTCGAAAATGTAAAACATCATACGTTTTTCATTTTCAAATAATCATTTTTATACTTTTAGTCTTGCTTTTTCCTTTTTTTCGTCTTACACTTTTAATTTTTTGACCTAAAATTTGTGAGAAATCAACAAAGAAACAAACAGACAGACAGAAAAGTTAATACTGGCATGTCATCCATTATTAACTCGCCTTTTTTTCTATCTCTCTGTTTTGAATTATGAACTATGCTGAGCTTTAAGTTTCCAAATTCTTTGAGAAGGTTTTAAAAATAAATTGCACAATTGTACCGAACGGACAGACGAGAAAACGAGTTAATAAAACCGTGGTAAATACAAAATCCCATAAATTCTTATCAGGGCTCATAACTGACTTCTTATCGGGCGTAATAATAAGGAAATCGCTAGCCGTTACATCCGGTGTCAATCTTATAAATTCACCTAATATAAAATAAAATGTTGATATTCATCCTCTTGGAATACACTAAATTTTTTTTTTTTATTTATCCACGAGTAACTCTTTAGTATTCAAACAATCATTATGTGCTTGTGTATATTGATAAATTGATGTTGGTACAAAATGACTTGTAAGATATTTCGTTGATACACAGATCTGACTTGTTTTTGATCGGTTCGTCTGGTAAAAAGTTTTCTGGGCGCTTCGAAGACAGCATAAAGGGCATGTAATTGTATCTTTTAAGTTGAATGTTGCTTTGTTATGTTTATATACGAAAAAGCTTATGTACCTACTCAAAACGATGGCGATGGAATTCTATAATTTAAAACAGACAAGGAAATGAGATGAAGAAATGAACTGTGAAAGTTTTTGCTAAAATCCTCTACAATACCATTTCTTCGAACTACGGCTCATTGGGGTTGTGACTCAGCTCACCTTTCTTTTAAAATATCCGTAGGTATAGTGTTGTAACCTACAAACTGGATTATATAAGTCTGAATGTGTCATCAAGTGAAGAATTTTCAATGCCCACCTAAGATTTTTTGTTATTGGTTTATTTATTAAATATTTTACTTGTTATTTCGTTTGCTGTTATTAACGTGCCTTTATTTTTTGTAGTACGAACTATAAAATGTATATAAATATTCTCAGTAGCTACCGCTGTTCTACAATTATTATACAAGTGTGTCGATGAAATGAAAGTTATCAGGAAGGCAAAACGTAAATTGTGCGTCGCCATTCATATGCCTAATTGACAAGAGAATTTAGAGGTTCAATTCGAAGTTTTAACTTCAATTATATGGAACATGTTTGTATGGAATCGGCTTCCAATAGTTTTTTAAGATAGTTCACGCAACAGTAGTTCGGTCAGGGATCTAGATAAGAATGCAGATGGCGGACAAAAACGTATTGCATGCGGGCAGAGTTGCGCCAGAATATATTTATTTTTCGACACCCTAATGTAAAACCTTAGGTTTTCATCCAGAAATTTGCTATTTATTAATATTTTCATACAGTACAATTTAGTATTATTTGCATTGCCATAAACTACAATAATATTTATTTGTTTACAGCGTAAAATGGAGTCGTGCTTTCTGAGAAACCTGAAATGTGTCACCAAAATTACAAAAAATTAATTGGTGGCATCATCTAAAGCAGGGTTTTACACGCTTTATGGTCGGTTGTAAATGTAAGGTTTCCAACTTCAAAAATATGCTGTAGTATTTTCGAATAATAATCAAATATATCTATAGAATAAAATTTCTAATATCTCATGGAACGACAGTAAAATTCGCAGATAATTTACTTTTTCAGTAGTTCTTCATATTATGTAACAGTCAATCAAAAGTTTCATAACATTCACAACATTTACTTGGTAATATTTAATTTTGTTTATATGCAGTTTAGTAGGTATAATAATTTATACATATTATTATCTATTTATATGGTATGTATGATACCCTTGCCTATTTCCTTTTCTCGTTGGCGGGGCGATAGCTGTCGCTATAGGTACTGCAACCACCGAGAACATGGTATATTGTAACTTGGAATGACGTGTAAAACGCTTGTGCGGTGACAATAATACAAAACTAAATGGTGCATCGCTACATGTGGGATTTCAGGACGTGACAAGGCGTAAGCTTCTACTTTCTGATAGTTTCTTCTCCTTTTATACGTATTTAGCTAACGCATATACGCAAGATTCGGCAGCAGACCGGGATACTATTTCGATTCGAGGAAACTGCTATGCACTAATA
The DNA here is from genome assembly GCA_005406025.1 of Eumeta japonica. NCBI lineage: Eukaryota > Metazoa > Arthropoda > Insecta > Lepidoptera > Psychidae > Eumeta > Eumeta japonica. Next base: position 235,060 of record BGZK01000807.1, on the reverse strand, counting down.
CCTTAATGTATTGGATAAAAACTTAAAACAAGGAACAGTTAACACTTCTCACCTCTGTTGTACAGAACTTGCATTTTGAAAATCACTGTGCTTGCTATACATGGCACGAAAGACAAATAATAAAGTTGAATAGTTAAAACTTGCCACATGTTGTAAGTTCATTATCAACTAATTATTGATTTATATACAATGAGTAGTTGCAAAAAAAAATCTAGCAGTCTAGAGTGGAATACAGTATTGTGCGAATTGTGGTAGTTACGGCTTATACAGTTTGGAATGGATCAATATGCTTGTGACTGACTATACATAATATGTTGAAGTAGGCCTTGTAATATGTTTTAATCTAATCCATTATATGTTTTGAAAGAATGTAATGAATTTAAAGATAATATCTGGCGGACTAATTTAGTCTAATTAAAGGAATGCTTCTTTAAATTTAAAAGGGGCATTCTTTTAATTTAATTAGTGAAAGTGTAATGTATCTTTTAAACATCCATTGCATTTTCATATATTCAAGGTTACTTTGAGGACATTGTACTCACCTCGGGGATTGACCGGGAGATGTTCTGATGATGGCCACTCAGAGAGTAAATAGAAGAACTTCGAATCACTATTTATGCACAATTGATCAGATAACTGTTTAGACCTGGTGTGTTCATTCATAAAAAGCATACCAAAATGGCATCGAGATGTAAGCAAATCGAAAAATTAAGACCTACACACAGTGTCTATATTGGGTATAAAGATACTCAATATGGAATATAGATAAAGAGCGAACCTTCTTCATTTATACTTTATATGGTCATCATTAGATCATATTAATCCGAAGAATCCTGAGCAAAAGACCAAGGTTTCAATGTAACGTTGAATGTACGAAAACGTAAAGAAAATTTTCAACGCGTTCGTCTAATTCTGTCTCGCAAGTGTATATGAAGGGCAAAGATAATTATAGTAGTTTTGTTTTATTAACCACAGCCAATTCTATGATACATTTAATAATTAGGATTAATCGGATTATTGACCCTATTTATGATTGTATGTCACACAGTCACACAGCTTTCTAATACAGTGTACGGTTCGCATTACATTCGAAACGTCCGTGTTTGATTCGTCGCTTTGCCGTTAGCAAAAAAAAAAAACAAGCCACAAACACAAATGAACGTGGTGGGATCGTAGCCCGCTCAATTGTGGTATGGATTGCGCTAAAAAAAAAAACTGGTATCTCGACAATAGCGGACCGGTTGCGAATGTTAATCTGCATGAAACGGAACGTATTTGACGCGTCGCTGAGTCCGTCTGTCCGTCTGTTGGCGGGAAATAGAAAACGTCAATCGCGCATTTCTCAACTCCCCGAGCGACCTCTATCCAAATAATTATTTCTCTGGAGTTTTCTTAACTGACTAGATTTCTCTGGTTAGATTAGCAATAGGCCATGTTTTTTTTTCTCTCGTCCGACCATAAATCTCTTATGGTGTAACAGTATGGCGACAGCTGTATGCAGATAGTTTATTTTTTGTTTCTTGTGTGTTTGGAATGATTGACGTATTGTTTACCTTTGACGTTCTCATCTTTATGTTTCAAAACAAATTTTGTTTTAAATATTTTTGAAGGTAATTTTCGTATCGATTGGTGTAAGCAATATGACGTAAATTCACAATTTATGTTTAAATTTTCCATATTTTATGAGAGAGGCTTTCTTGAAGAACATCTTTGTTCAATAATTTTTTTTTTTGTAGTGTAAGATTTTTATTACTTACAGAGTTTCATTTCAGTTTTTATTCTACTGACTTAATGTAAATTAAATATATTAGTATTTGTTCATGTAAGTATACAAATAAGGAAGTTGATTGTCACTGAAAGTATTGCATGCCTTAAGCGCGAGCGTAGGTATGCGTCTACTGTCGCCTGAAAATCCCGTCTACACTGAGTGTGATCACGATAACTAAAAAACTATTTAGCTTTTAAACTTAACTCCTTTTTCCGTCTCGTCACTAATCGATTAGGAATAACTGTATTGAAAATCTCAGCTTGAGATAGTACCGATTAGCTGTAATTGAATTTTTTAACTGGCAGTTATTCATGTTTCGCTTAAATGTCTCTAAATCTCTAAACCTCTAATTTAAATAACATACGTATGGTACGAATTAAAGCATGCACATTTGGTTTTACTTATATTTTTGGTGGAATATATAAGTTGTCGAAATAAGATAATGTCAAAATTAATAAAGAATTAAAATGGGTACTTTAAAATAATATCAACTGGATTGTTAGTATTAGAAAATGTTCTAAACGAGTGATATATATAAAAATGAAATCTTTGGGAACTAAATGGGTGATATTTCATTAATTTTTCGTTGGTTTTCGAGTATATTGATATACGTATATTGGAGTTTTTAAACACTTTCAAATGATAAATACTAATATAAAAACAAAACTAAATCCAAATTTTTAATATGAAGTCCCACCATAATTCGTTTAGGCCCGGAACGCTAAAACCGACTGATTAACTTTTAATGTTTAGTCGTTTATGTGTATTGTTGTTTAACTTCATAAATATTGTTTAATAAGTATCATTAAGAAGTGACGTCACAGATATCTGAGCATTATTTCTCAACACAATTTTATGATATTGTAAGTCATTACACGACATGTGAGTGACATGATCCGTGTACGCCTGCGCGTGTCGTGGTCTAATTGATAATGTCAGGAGGGGTTTCACAATCAAATAAAATAATTAAATGTTTCATTGGATTGCTATCAGTTGGTTTGAACTCTTTTTTTGTTATAAACGGGCAATTATTAAGTACGTATATAGGCTAAGGGTTACCAGTTAATTGTCAAAAGGTTGGCTTATCTAGACTTATGCAAAGTCACCGCCATTGATTGCATCTCCTTTGTTTCGACAGGTTACATATGTTTTTAGAGTCCACCGATTGAGTCTTATTCTTTATGCTCCTAGAATAATATTGAAATCTGGAAAATCAGGAATTCAGTTCTCGTCACTTAATTTATATTTCGTTTTATGGTAAGTCTAACGACCGGCCGCGACTCCGCGATCTTGACCATGGGATATATTCCTATTTTTACTTTCATTCTTATTTCTTTATTTCCTGAGGGTCTGGCTACCTGGATTCGCCCGGTTATAACTTGTCTGCTTTTTATTTTTTTAATATTAATACTTTAAGTGAGCAACTTATATGTATTTAGGGGCATCTCGGAATCGGCCTTGAGATATCGATGGAAATTATATTTTTGATCTTCCCTGAAAATACAAGATAAAGAAATATTAAAACATTGTTTTATATTACTATGTCGTAGATATTTGAAGTAATTGCATTCTTGCTATGTTGTTGTTTGTCGACAAATCATATAAACTCCAGACCGCTTTGTATAAATAAAATACGTAGGTAATTTTTACATTTTATTTTGTTACGTTGTAAATATATATTGTTGGAAAATAACGTAAACAACTTTTCCCGTGGGAATTATATCGTTATCAACTTACATCTCGCGAAAGACACCGAGCAAAACTCGATTGCCCAGGCACAAACTAGATAACGAATGTAACTTAGTTTTTATTACACATTACATACTAGTGCGTCTAGTATATTCGCGCAGGCATAACATCGATCTAGACCGGCAAGGTCAATGACAGGGGGGACAAAAACGAATACTTACATATTAATTATAATAGTGATGTTGTCATATCAGACGTCGACACGCGTCGCCGTTACATATCGCCGTATAAAGACAACGTGCCATCCGTCACAGGCGAGAGTGGTACATTCTCGGGGATGTCACAACGCGAGTTGCTTCAGCGCCGTGCGCTCTGTTCTAATTAACTTGAAACAAATAGACCGGTCGGCCTCGCCGCCAGCTCTTAAGACTGTACTTATTTAAATATTACGTTTACTTAATACCTCGCGGGTTCATTATTGACCTGAACTTATTCGATCGTATGATCTGCAGATTTTTTTACATTAATACTATTCGTCGGTTTGCTGCTGTGGGTTGTTAAAGGTGTTTATTTGGAAATTAAATATTGAAACAAATACAACCGTCGGGGTTTAACGGGACTGAAAATTGATTTCGTTGTAAACCCCAGATACTGAAATATATAAGCCAAAATGATAGTATGTTAATATGTGAACAGTCTAACATTACAATTACAAAACTATCTGCTCAACGTGACGATTAGTACATACCTTTTACGAGAACCTCAATGGGAGACGCAGCAATAACTAGATACTGGAAGTGTACGGTGAGTTTCATGAGGTAGTCATCTTTATCATTATATTGCCATAGAACGATTTACATGGACAATAATTATTCAAAATGATCAGTCTTTATTTAAAATAAACTTAAGTTTTAATGATGTTCAGCGATAGATGAAAAGATACGGTAGCGTTTTTGCAATGAAATATTTTTTACATCGAGGTCCTTTTTTTTAATTACGATGATCATTGCGACCGCTGAATGTCATATTTTTATTTGAGTATAAATCTTAATAACTCACGCACTTAATTATATTCTATTCTGATGATGAGATGAATCTTCAACGTTGGGATACTTCCGTATCTCGGAGTTGATTCTAAAGCATTCATTTAAAATTAATGTAAAAAATACGGCATAGCTCAAGTAAACGCAAAAACTGGTATCAAATTGTACTTAAAACCTTGAAATATAAAATTCAATAACGGTTATTAAGTAATAAAAAAATATTACATTTTTTTTAATTATAAACACCGAATGAGTTCATTGATTTTGGCGAGAGTAGTCTTTTCCTGTTTCAACAACTTCTAAATTTTGTTTTTGTTGATTAATGTACAAATTGCGTATACCGTTCTTGATATGTACAGTCTCCGCGTTTTCTGGGGAACATTTAATAGATTATAGAGTTATGTCCATAATAATAAACTATAGAGTAAAAATTTAAAAAAAAAATTATGAGTAAGATTAGTACGAGTGTTAAGCGCACTGGCCGACGCTTGATAAATTTTTAACTTCGTTGAAACTTATATTTTTTTCTGTACTTGGCAAAGGTTATTAATGTATTTAACTGCAATATTAAAATGTTTTTAGCGCATACACATTCTTGGCTGTTTTGTATCTGTCATTACCAAAAAACCTTTCAATATAAGATTCCGATTAGTTCATTGCAGTTCAGTTTTATTTTTCCAATTTTCTTATTATTTAAAATAACATATCAAGAAAGGTCTTTCAGGTCTTCCTGGGTTACCTAACGCCTACGTCAGAGAGCTCTTTCGTCGCTCGAATCGTTTACCGGATACTGAATATTTGATTTTTTTTTTATAGACAACTTAATGATGGGTTCAAGCCTTGACCCTCGTGGTAGCGCTCACGCGCACCCAGACATTATGATTTACCTGTCAACTTTTTAACGAGCATTCGCGCGATACAATAATTAGGAGGTATTATTAGGATTTTTTGTATGGTCATACCGGATTCGAGCATGCCAACATTTATTTATCACTAATAAAACTCAGTTAAAAATATTTTACTACTAATTTTGTTCTACTAGCTACTATCGAACCAGTTTACTACTAATATAGTTCCCGATATCACTTCGAGAAATTTTGGAATAATTAGTGGTATTTCCCTATTTCTTCCGACCTTTGCCCATAAGTATAGTATGCGTGCAAAATTTTACTTAACACCAACCGCTATACCATTAAATCGAACCAAGCACAAATACTTATGTTTGTATAATTGTGTTAAGTGAAGATTTATAAAAAAAAACTTATTGTTACATTATTATTTATCCCTCATGTAAACTGACAGCGATATACATATTTCTGTCAATTTGTGTACTGTCAATGAAGTTATGTTTATGAACCCGCTATTTAATTTGGAATTTCCCGCCAGAATTTCGCCTGTCACTTCATCACAGGAAAGTCACACTTCGTCATAGTGATCTTCGCAGATGGAGAGCATACACTTTTGACGAGTCTCTTCACAAATGCGATGATAAGCTCCGCGCCGGCAACTTAACATGGACACTAGCGAGGCACGAAGGCACGAAGCGAGTGTTCTAGTTTTTTGATTACGTCAAAATCTCATCGATCATTTTGTCTATGGTCAGGAATAGGACCCGCCGCCTTCTCGTGTCAACCTCCCGGCTACCAGCCTTAGTTAAATTAAAGAAAAAATGAAGTTATATTTCTTATATGTGTCGATTTGAATTTGTAGAGAACTTTAAATTGTAAGATGGATTGTCAATATTTTAACCACCTACTTGTATTAAATTTCAAAATTAAACCTATAATATGAGGTCGGAAAAAAGTTTTTTTGTATTTTATGTACAAATTCAAGATAATTTTTCATCATATCTTGTTTACATTTATTTATAATATATTTAATTTTGGGACTTTTGATCAAAAAGTCCCACCTAAACCTTTTGATCAAAATACCAAAACACGTAATCTCAGTAATATATTGTATCTATTTTTTTTTACAATGCACCCACAAGATTTCCATCGTTTATGTGAATTACTCAAACGCATCGCGCACGATTCCTTATGTAGGACATAGTTCAAGTATGACCGAAAGGTGAGGTCGAAGCGGCGAGCACGTGACCTCGCGAAGGTGCAAGCTGCATACGGCGTTTGTTGATCGGTCTGCATGAAAGATGACACTGGTTGTATTTTATTAATCATGTAAATGCTTTATTACGGTGAACTAAGAAGGAAAGCTTGGAAGGAATTTTCAGTACAACGCAGATGCTTATGAATGATTATTTTTTTCATTTTGTACATGGTTGATACCATTATTTTATAAATATTGTGAAACGCGCTTAATGAAATTGAATTTCGTTCAAAATTAGATAAAAATTTAAAACAGTGTCAAGTTCAGATTTGTAATTAGTTTGTTATCTCAATGGTTTTTAAAATGTCGCTTGAAATTTATTCACCTACCGTCAATTAAAATACTAACTCAGACTAGAAATCCCTATTTTGTAGCAAACATTTTGAAAGGTATATGTGACTAGTTAGGGTAGGGTAGGGTTTAAACGATGTACATCGAACTTTTAAATTTTCAGCGTCAATACAGAAGCTCGTCTAAAGCAGTAACGTGAACAAAACAACGATAGTCTCACGTTCACGACTGACGAGAGATCGTACCACTTCATACCGAATACTGTTGTTTTAATACGTCGATCAAAATGGCGCTGTTTATTGTGTATTTATTCATTCAGCCGGAAGATTTTCCCGAAGGCGGATGTCCATAGAGTTAAAACGTATTTCAAACACATATAACTCGGTCAGTAGAAAATCGAGTATTTGTGCGTTTAAAGTTTATTTTTGGGTCAAGAATTCGCGAAGATTGAAGACGCGTGTCGGCCGTCGAAAAAACGTAGAAACTGTGTTGAATTCGTAAGCACCTCGTTTTTGCATTCCGCACGCAGTGTACGAACAAAAAACGCCGATATCCGCATTTTATTGTACCGATCTGCAGTCACGTATCGCTGGGTATTTGTGTTGGAATTGTATCGTTTTATCACATCCCATTCATTCCTGTGTCGAGGTCTACCCTTTTTACAACCTTCTTATTTCAGATTTAAAGTCTTGGTACATAACCTCTTCACTGTGACCAGTTAGGTTGTTGACGACCGTTGTCATTAAACAAGTACAGTACAACGTACGTAAATCTGCCGTTGTAAAGTCAGTCACGAAAGCGTCGCAATGGCATTAAAATTGTAAAGCGGGGGAGAAGGAGGAAAGGTCGGGGAGCGTTGAACCTGCGCATTGTATCATTGACAAGTAAGCCAGAGCGGCAGAGTTTCGTGCGTTGTACAGTATAATATCCAGGCTTTTTGTGGCGTTCGAGGCACGGAACGAGTGGCCAAACTTATCTTATGTCAAATGCTTCTTCCGTGGTCAGAATCGAATACGGTACCGTTTAGTTCGAAGGCGATGCTATTAACGGCTGACTCGTCAACGCTGTTATCCAGCCACTATCGCTGTTAATTTTATGGCATTGTATCCTAAAATTCTTCGTGTTTTGCGTCATAATTGCATAAACTTGACGTCTTATGAGTTTGTTTTCTTTGATATAATAAGCCTTTTGTTTCAGACTTTTGGCGCAGAAATCTGTTCCAAGTGCTTTTAGTCAGTGACAATTGTAAAATATTATTGAAATTCTAGGAACATTGCATGTATCGAATTATAATGCGTTGCAGATGAATACGATTTGTAGTGTATTAAAGAAACGATGGATTAATTTTAAATTAAATCATAACTTAATAGAATGAATTATGCAGTTTAAGTAAAAATACTGATCTAAACAAAGAATAGAAGTTGATATCGATATTAAAGTTGGGCTTCATCCGCTATTGTGTCCTGAACTTATTGTGTTTCAACATTAATATATTGACACATTGGTCTAAAATTATGAAAAAATCAGATTTATAGTAAAATTTCTACATTTTATGGAAAAACTATGCTCGAATAAATTGATGGTTTAAGGATTTTGAGAAATTCTCGAATTTCTTTAGCAATGAAATTTAATTCTGCTGTTAGTTAATATAAACCGATAGTCAAAGGAAAAAGGGGTTGCGCAAAAGATGTTATATACGGAACACTACGCTGCGAATCCCTAGATGCACTTGACCTAATATTGTATTTTGTTTAAAGGCTTGGAATTTATAGACCTTCAAAGATTGAATACGCTTTGCCATGGTAGGTATACATTCACAGTTTTTTTATTAACGCTTCAAACAGCAGAGGATGAATAAGTTCGACACCAAAAAACTATATGTAGTTACATTGGCGTCACGTTCTCTTTTAAGTATTCAATACTAGGAGCTGGTCTGGTTTGAAAACGCTTAAATCTCAGCTATAAACTAATCCAGACAAATATTATATTTTTTGTTATAACAAAACGCTTAACTGTGCAAACCTTTAGTCGCTCATACAGAAAAATTAACAGGACTTGATTGATGTTGAACGCGCAGGAACACTAAACACAGGTGTTTATATATATATAACACCAATTATTTTGTACAAAAATCTGCCACAGTGAATGACGGGGCGGACAATAAACCTGTCTCAAATCTTGACAAATGCCGGAGTGCTTTATGAACGCCGAGCATAAAAATATTTACAGTATAGATGATCTCATAGCGTACACCGCTTTGCGCGTGGGTTTAATTATTTTTCGTGTGGTAAGCCTGCGACTATCCTGTTTTTGTAATAATAGGAATATTTAATTGTTAAGGTGATAAAATTGAGTATCAATATAGCTTTTAATTGAAAGGCATTTCTGTTTAACGATGGCACGATCAAATATTTTAAAGCGATCGGAAGATCGTACCGCGACCTTGAGGCGTTCACGAGCGCGTCTCTTGCGCCGGTAATATCATCGGTAATGTTATTTAACATATTCTTTTAGCTTCAATTATTTCTACTACACATCCGAATGTCACAGTGTTAATTTGTCTTTACGATATATCCATCTCATATATTATATTGACGTCGGTTTTCTCGATTCTGAACGTTGCGGTTGAAGGACAGACGGACGAATTTGGAGGTGGCGCCTTAAGGATTCCGTGTTTCCGAATTTTTGAACACTAAGCGATGCTCATACTTGAAGACAATTGGCAGCCTCTTGATAATCGTTTTTGCCTATGTATACAGTTTACTGATGTTCAACAGATTTAGTTGATACTTAAAGTCGTTCCTTATGTTCTATTTATCTATAATTTTGCCCTATCCGTTAGAAAACTATCTGTTGGTAACTTTTCTTGTCTCAATAACCTTCTGATAGATGTTTGTTTGTATCGGATTGAACTATCTACCAACGAGAGGACCGATACTTTACCAGAGATTACTTTTTCTATGATTGTCTATGATAATCTGCTGATTAAAAAACAGCTATCCGTCACTTACCTCAGGTGGAATATGTAGAGAACAGCTGTTAATGATATAGATCTTGGATTTAATGATTGGCCACATAGTTGAGAAGTTCTTCTAATTTGATTTAAAAGTTCTACATGGTGGCTTTAACCTGAGGAGTATGAGATCAATTTCATGAAACTGCAAAAGGCGAAGTAAAAAATTTGGATTTTGTTCGAGGTCGACATCGGAAAAGGAATGAAAAATTTATCACTGTCGCTCATTATAATTAGACAGACACATTTATTTGTTAAGTTACCGAGTTAATATGCCTTATTAAGTTTAAGTGTTTCAGTGGCTATTCAGAAATTATATCAAAATAAAGAACTTAATTTTATTTTGTTATACGAAGCTGTATCGAGAAGAATGCTTTATTATTGATGTATTATTAAATTACCCTAAAACATTAAAAGACTACGAAAATTATTACTAAAAAAGCTAATAAAGGTTTGATTACCAAAATAACCTTTATTAATTCTTTATATTATACTGCACGTATGTCTCTTGCGTTATATCTAATTCATACAATATTTTGAACGGTAAAACGGTTGAACCTCAAAAAAAAACTTGGCTCGACGAAAGGTTTCGTATTCGGTGCATTTTCTAGCTAGGCCCCACACGTGATCAACAACTTTGGCACGAAACTCGAATACGTTCACCGAAAAGGTCGCAAGATCTACAGAGTTTATGGAATTAGAAGGAAGATCGGCATCTTTATGCTCATCTTTTAATCATTTTGCTGACCTTTTCAGATATTCTAACAGTTAGATAGAAGTTGCTTTTAATTTTGGTATTATCTCAGTGTTGCAAAACTAAGAAAATCGATATGTCGTATTATAGTTTTAGATTCGATTCTTAATCGAAAAAAATAAGTTCTATAAAAAGTTTGTCGTGTTGTCATAGCGCATTATTGATAAAATATATTTGAATATGCTATACCATTTTATTTCGGAGAAAATTTAAATATTATTAATTACATTTTAATTATAAAAATATGTTGATAGAGTGTATAAATAAGTGATTAAATAAAGTGTGTACATTTCGCGATGACGTGAAATACATTTTGCAATTTATGTCGATACTAGATTGGACATTCTATATACAATGTTTTAAAAATTTACATCGAATGTTCCGTGTCTCTCCGCTAACAGTAAAGGGGGGTCTAAAACGGCAGTGTAAGCAAAACAGTGCGTTAACGTAGTATATTCGTGTGCAGTAATTACACCATTTCTTATGCATAACGTAATTTGAACTAATGTATCGCTGTGTCGAGTAATTTGTCAATAACAAACGTTTTTGTTATTTTGCCAATAACCAATGTTGTCAATAATTATTACCTTACTGCTTTATTTTTTAAATCTCTTCATGATTTATATTTCTAACATATATAATTATACGATACTGTATATATTAACTAATTCGAATTGAAATATTTAAATCAGCCGATTTTATGCTTAAAGTGGAATAACAAAAAAAAGGTATTTATACGAATCGTTGTTTTTGTTATATCGTCTATGCGTAGTATTACTCCGAAGTAGTGACGTATTATGTTAATTTTTTTCTTACATATTTATGATTTATAGTTTTTAGACATCGCCAATGATGGAAATTAATTAATTAGATATAAGCATAGGTTCGATATCCACTGGATATTATTTTGTAACGTGTTTTTTTTTTTCCGATAATAGGCGGTGTTCTGTGGTCTACGGTTCACTTGTTATTAGACATTATCTATTTAAGGAAATAACCACGCACATCGTGGAATTAAGACGCAAGTCCGTTTATCAGATATTTTATTTACTCATTCATATAAATAATTCGGTCCGTGTTCCATTACATCGTCGTCCGTCCTCCGTCAGGCTCAAAGTGAAATGATTATTGACGGTATAAAAAAATATAATACCAATTATGCATTACCCGGCCAAGGTGGGAGTCGAACTTTCGCATACAGGGTTCGGTAGATATAGAAAAAAACAGTTAACAGATTATATTGAAAATACGTTTTCGTTGAATTTGTTCATAAAGCTCTATTACTGTACATTTTTATTTTTGATTTTTAAAACATATGGTGAAAAACTTAGATGAGCTGTATAAAGATTACTACTTTGGATGCTAATTAATCGCAAAATTCAGAGAAAAAATCATCTGAGATAAGTGGCTCTCCAGCTTAAATACGTCGATCATCATGAGCTGTGACGGAGAAAAGAGACGGCTTAATGAGTCTGGCACATTGGTGAAGGTCGACCAAAACCCTCAACGAGGACGTGATGCTCCCGGTGCGCACGGGGGCCGAGGAATTGGCTATGACGGGGGCGGCGGAGTTTATGGGGTATAGAAATATACTGGCCTCAAATGCTAAAAGTAGCCGAGTGAAAGCCTATAGTCTTCGGACCGAGGGTTTTGAGAAGGCGGATCGGTTAATTAACTATTGCCTTTATGCAAGAAAAAGTAGAAGTCTCCCCGCCCCTTGTAGGAAAATATAATATCCGACCCCCCTTCCAAACGTGTTACGCACTTTATGAGTGACTCCTAACGAGTTTTTGATTGAAATCAAAGAACTCGTTCCTAGCATTGGAGAATATTTCGGGTCATCGGTTTTTTTTCTAAGCAGAACTGGGTGGGGCTGATGGCCCTGAAGTCCTTGTCCCTCGATCTAGAACGACAAAATTGCGAGAGCGTACGCCTCAACTGTACGCCGATAAAAACCTGACAAAATAAATAATCTGAGTGACTGCGTAGTAACGATATTCCCCGGAGAATATGAAAGTTGCACATGTGGATGCATCGCTTTGTATAGTCAGTACCCAGTTTCTTAAATTTTTTTGGTGTTTCTTATGATTCGGTCAATGGTACGCGGTACTTATTGTTGATGGCGCATTGAATTTTCGGTTCTTAAACCGTTAACGCTAAAGGATTACTGAAACGATTCCGTGTCTAAATAGGTTGCTGTAAACTGTTGCAAGAGGCTCGTTTCTTGTGAGCGATCAGATTGACGATGAAAATCGATTGGGTGAAGTTTGTGACATTTACGAATACTCATTGGTTTTTGAAACGGTTTTTGAACTAGATCGTCACGGCTGTTGTTTCGCACGTCCGACTATAGATGGCGCAAGCGTCGGAACTCTTTGGTTGTTAGCGAACTAGTTGTTTTGCAGAAATTCGGAAGTACGTCTATGTGGCAATCTTGTGAAGCGATATTTATATGATAATATTGGTTATAATAACAAGTGTGATTGTTGTGCTTTCTAATTTAGTGTAGTCTTTTTTGCGTTTTTATACATACCAACTCATTTTTATTAACTAAAAACTGAAATTCTCATACATACGTAAAATTTATTGGTTATAATAAATATATACACTGATATTCCATGATGAAAAGTTATAGTGAAAAACATCTATTGCCAAAACTAAAATGTGATTGAAAAATATTATTTCGCAGTCGTAATCAAAATATATATTTTTTATTATTATTAAGGGAAACTTTTATTTATCACTAGCGTTTAGATGATTTTAAACCATGTCTTCGTTTGAAGCAATTAAATGAAGGATGTAGTGTATAACACATGTTTTCTATAATGCATTGTTATATATATCTGGTTTGTTTATGCCTAACAAATTAAAAAAAAATATGAAACTTAAAAATGCCATCATTATAAATAAATGTTAACATTACGTACACTCCCTAAAAATACGTCTTCAGCTATGCTGTCATTTTCAATAATATTTATAAGAAGATTCACGTTTAAATTTTCTAAGAAAATGTATCACGACATTGGAAAATACGAGGATATAAGAATGAAATGAAATAAGTTATGATTTAATTTGTTCCTGCTCACGTCTATGACGGTTCAGACGAAAATGATTCCTCTTTCAGATGAATAATGACGGAAATAAAATTGTTTAGTAAAACTTGGAACGAGAAAAGCAGGAAAATTAAGAATTATTTTGTTGTCACTAAATCGTCTCGTACTTTTGACATTAGTCCAAGAGCCTTTTCTATCACCTTTTAAACCCACATTTAATTAAAAGTCACATTATAAAATTGATTTTGCGTTCCACGTCTTCCTTTTAACGGGCTTTATCTCGAACAACGGTTAAAAGGAGGACGTGGAACGCAACTTTAATTTCAAAAATAACTTTTTTGTTAAATGTCAGTTTAAAAGGAGATGGTGGGAGAGCCTTTAACTAAGGTGCAAGTACATGCAAGTACATTTCATGGTATACGAGAATCTTCCACGGCCTGGTAGGCGAGGCGGCTTACTCCGAACGCTACAGCACTAAGTCGGCTCGAATTCAACCTATGTATCCAGGTCATGACCTGCTATTTTGTTATGACATCTGATATTTGTACAACCCTCAGAGATGAGCACGGATCATTTCTGAGCAGTGCGTAATACCTTCTCGTCGTCTTATCCTCAACCTTCTTTAATACGTGTCCCCTTCTCCTTGTTGTGTGAGTAAAAATTATTGTAACAATTTTTCAAGATTATTTTTATCATCGCCAAATATCATTAAGTGATTGTGTTTACTTTTAAAATGACTAATGGAACTTTCATACAGAACCACTGAAAGTTTTACCTTGATGCGTCAAAGTACGTGGTTAGGAGAGACATCTTGTGAGGAAAAACAAAAGCTTGATATGTACAAAGATATAAAAACATCTACTGTAATAAATGCATGTTTTGTAATCCTGTAAGTGGTCTTTGCGATAATAATCGTTTGTGTATTTACAATTACAACATTACAACATTGACTCACCGTTATTGCGCTGGTTGTCATCAAAATCTTGATGTAGTCTAATGCATTCGGTTTTTGTTATTTTAGTTTAATGCTTTTAGTTTTTCAATTAATTGCGATATTTTTAATTTTTACGCAATCGAAAAATGTTGTGGTTTGTTTATTGTTGAGACCATTCATTTTATGTTGTAAGGATTTCGCTTAATTACTTAAAATCGAATAATGCGCGATTTGGATTTATTTATACGTTAGGTCTTTGTAATTTAGTAGCAATATAGAAATTTGTGCTTATGGAAATAGAAAAAACCCTTGTCTTACGAGAAAACGAAAACATAATTCTAATTTTCGAATAAGAAAAGAAAGTGGGAACTTTGGTTTTTTTTTGACAAACTTCAATTTTCGGACAAATGACATCTTATGAGCTTTTACTTATAGTCAATCGATTACAAACATAAAAAAAAACTAGTCAAATAGAAGTTAGACTGGCGTACCGAAACAAGGGCTACGATGGCTTAGCTGTTCAAAGCGTTGTTTTTCCATCGGAAGGTGCCGAATTCGTCCCTGATCACGGCCGAAATAACAAATGAGATTTTACACCTTCAGTTGAATTAAATCAATCGTTCCGTGCCCCGGAGAGCGTGCGTAGGCGTTGTCTTTCCGTGGGTATCACCGAATCGGTGAAAACGGCTTTTAACATCCATCAATACTGTTCCCACATGCACTAACTAAGGACTAAGCTATGAAAACTGCAATAAGTTGTGGTTAAAATGGTTAAAACATGACAAAAGCAATACTGAATTGAGAGTTACGTACACACAATAATTAGGATAAACCGGGCTAATGAGTTAACAGCTTACTAAAGGTTACAGCTGATTAATTTTTTTAATTTTTATTTTTGGAAATGGTATGTTTGTGATATTTTCTTTAATTTTTTTTGTGTATATATATTAGACGCTCTGTTCGTGCAAGAGAATATATTTTTTATGGTTTCTTACAATGCTCCTTATTTTTAATCAAATAATATTTGACTTTTTTATAACCACACAAACATAAATGGCGGCGCGGCGCCTCGCGGCAAGTGTGGTAATATTTTGTGCATTACTATGTCAGGACCGTATGCTGTTCGTATTGAAACGCCTTATTAGTGTGAATAATTTCTGCTTTTTTTTTATTGTCGCGAAATAGTAAGTTTATGTAAAAAACCTAAAAGGCTAAAAGTCCGTTTCTTCACTGACTTAGCGGCTATAAGAAAACTACGATCGACGCAAGAAATGCCGAGATCTCACAAGATTCCGTGACCCGGCTGTGCTGCGCCCGGTTTTAATCTAGGCGCATATTACTACACGGCAATCATCGTCTTAAAATATTCACAGTCCAAGAAACGGTGTACGTGCAGCAACAAAAATCGAACATTACCGATTTTTTAATTCGCCCGTC
Organism: Eumeta japonica; assembly: GCA_005406025.1. NCBI lineage: Eukaryota > Metazoa > Arthropoda > Insecta > Lepidoptera > Psychidae > Eumeta > Eumeta japonica. The sequence goes on along the minus strand of BGZK01000807.1, from coordinate 218,972 downwards.
GCAATTACCGCATCCTCTCTCGAAAACGACTTCAATCACACTGAGTTTTTACTTATTTTTTTTTCTTCGCAAATCGCCAACTTCGTGATGGTATCATTAATAGTTCCTCCCGGGCCCGTCACGCTTTTTGTTGTCACGTTGTGTTTGAAATTAATTTAGTTGCTATTTACGTTGGATCAGTCATGACCGATTATAGTCGATGACATAACTTCAGACTTCAGAGCGAGGACCTGTTTAGGAAAGTGTGTTACTATGGTGAATTAATTTATACACTTTTTTCTTCTTGAAAACGTCTCTCATGCATTTAGGCCGCTCCACGTCGATTTATTAAGGCGTCCATGATGCAAAAATAATATAGATTGTGTGCATGTCTAAGAAAATGTATGTTCTATAGCAATTGATATTGTTTTATGCATCGTCGTCAATCATGGCTGTTTTTATGGAAACAGACATATTTTTTGGTTTATTAGGTTAATCAGTATTATGCTAGTCTTTTCCCATGATTATGTTAACGTAGAAATAGGTTGTGTTTAGGCTCTGCATTCGTATCTTATCATTCAGATTTAATAACGGCGTGTGGAATGGATAAAAGCTTTTATTTTCATTTTTTATAATTATGAATTATAAGTAATATAATTAATATTGTACCATATCTAAAGACGAAAGTGGACTATGGTTTTTTGATTCTATTCGACCGATCATAATGAAATGATGTCTTTGGTTTTTGTGAAACCATATGAACATTGAAAGTAAGACTGAATTCAGCTCATTTGTTCACTTAAAAAAACAGAATAACAGAAATTAACAAAGTTTAATTTTCTATACTACCAATTTATCCTGCCTACAACCAAAGTATACCTTCTATCTTATTTAAAAAAAATCACCAAGTAACAGGCACGATCACCCTTACTGTATTATAATCATGACTATACATCGTCAATTAGTACATTTTGTTCGTATGTATGACGTACATATAAAATTGAATAAAGATGTGTTCATATTTTTTTTTGCGGTAGTGTGGTAGAGCGGTATTTTACACTGTAGAAAACTGCAAATAAGGGTCCGTCTATTTGCGTGGCTGTGAAACTGCATGAAAATTATAAAGTATATTCATGAGTTGTCAAGTTACATGAGTGTAAAGATACAAGTTATTCAAGCAAAATTAACATAATTTTGCAATACATATGAAGGATATCTCTAATTAAGTTTAAATTGGGTATCAATTAGAGAAGCCACGTGCTCTAGCTTAAAAGGATGCACGGGCTCGCTGAAAGCCACATTCGGCAACGAAAGGTCACGCTCGGAACCCGAGCTAGGTAGTTTTATTTTATTTAGTAAAATTAGCACGTAAATACGTGATGCACAGCATCAATATTTATATATCCAAATCAATAACAGAAGAAGGATATTTTTCTTCTTATCAGTTAATTTACATGTGTCGCTAATGTTACGATTTGCTGTAGCCACCTGTTCATTATTATTAGAATTTTAATTATATATGTATCATATACATAATACTTTATTAATAATATAATATGTTAATATTAATACACATGGTTTTTGTGCACCATAATGAATGTATATTTTCTTGATCTTTCGGTAATATATGACGGAAAATAAGCGTTAAATACGACATATCTTTTATATAGAAGCATATAGCAATACATAAATAGGAATAAAAAACTTGAGCAACAGAAGGCACGATAGGGAGGAGAAGTCGTGAAAATGGATAACTATAGGGCATAGTGTAGGTAGGCACTTTTGCTTAAATTGGTACTGAGAACCTAAACTTTTTATCTTCAAAATGCGCTGACGATTTATGTTCGTCACTTGAATAGTAGCATTGATCTTCTCAACATAAAAATGTGTTGAGTATAAAATATGTTTATGATTTACAAAGTGCGTTATAAGGAAAACATAATAAACTCTTCTGTCAATAAACATATGGTGTAAACCTCTGCTGGCCTTTAAGCCGACGTAGGTGGCCGCTTGTTTAAAGATCCGAGCGTTGTTTGTAAGTACATGTGGTAGGTACGTACAAAAACAATTACCAAATCTTTGTACAGAATATATTATACGGTAGGTATAAGGCATATAAATAAACAGGGAAGTGTGAAATTCCAAAATGACATCTATTCATGATAACGTTGAAGTTAAATATCCTTTGTACGATATTTTTTTACGTAAATTCATTTGAAGAGTACAATTTAAAATATTTTATGGGAAATAGTCAAAGATCAAGACCGCAACTGCATCACGTCTAAAATTATGAAAGATAATGACAATATTAAATATGTTCAATAGCTATTTTACCAGATATGTAGTGTGCTAGATGCTATCCACGGCTTCGCTTGCATGGCCCAGTTAGACGAACACTATTATACGAATAGATTGTATGCTTAACGTCTAGACTTATTGGAAGTGAAACTTCTAATGCGATTTCCAACAAGGTTGCGTTAAACGTTTAACGCTACCATGGAGGGGGTATGAAAGCACTGTTGCGTTAAACGTTCAACGCTCCTGGGGAAGCGATAGAAAGAGACAGAGCGAGAGTGGATGCGTGGCACTCGAACGCATGCGCGTAGTATACCTGTTACAGGCCAGCGCGAGCGTTAGCAACGACTAGCGTCCAATATTCTAACGCAAGGAGAGAGAGAAAAAGATACACAAAGGTGGAAAGTAGAAGAAAGAAAGAAAGTGAGTTGGTAGATTTAATCTCGCAATTGTTTTTCGCAATTGTAACGTGCGACGAAAAATGCAATTTTAACCCCTTCCTATTTTCATTTTCACATTACGAAATTTCACTTCTTCAGCGCGGAGTAATTCCTCGCACTATTCTCCTTTCGAACGCAGTTAATTCTCCTTTCGTTCCACCATACACCTCCCTCGTCCATACATTTCACTCTCTCTCCTTGCCAACCCATTCTCTTCTGTTTTACGGGTAGTGTACGCCTGTCTTTCCCATTTCACTTATTGTTAAAGCACAACACTTATGGAATCATAAACTACATTAAAAAAAAAACTCTCAATTAGATGTTTTGGAGATTACAGATATATCATATTCACAATAATTTCCTAATCCTTTAGGAATTGTTTGGGGTCATAAAGAACATTTAATAACGGCCTATAAAAGTTTAAACAGTTCAAACATCATACAAAAAATTACATATACTTATTAGTATAAAGTACATTAGAAAATTAATGTTTTGGATTACTTATTTCTTCTTAAATGCCATAATTTGTAATCAAATCATATTAATTATTTTTGTATTATACTAGTCGCTTGCCTGCGAAATGCACTATCATCTAGCATGCAACCCACCGCTGACCCTCGAATCTGTTCTTTGACTACGAATACCTATTCAACGAATTGAATATTGATTCGAGAGGATTGACAGATATTGAACACCTAAACAAGTGTTAATATTTTATTCATCTTAGTTCGCTAATAAAATTTAATACCCCTGTCACCCTAGTGGATTTTATTGATTGTATGTTCCGAAGATATGCCTAGTTGGCATGAAATTAACGAGAAATACTATTATAACTATTTAGCATGTTAATGCACTAATAATGAATTTCCGAGAAATAACACCGTATAATAATAATAGTTATAACATAAACTTACGCCTATTTCCCAGAAGGGTAGGCAGAGACCAGAGACTATAGATTTCCAGATGGTACGATTTTGCGGCTTTGCGGCGAGATATGCAAATCTCGCCGCAAGGACGCAAGATCCTTCAATTTATTGTATATTAACACCATATATTACAGAACATTTAGTGTATACTAAATGATAACTAAATTATTGACTCTATGAGCTTGTAGCAGAAGTTTTGACATATTATTTTTTAAAACCTCAAACGACGTAAAATATAATTTATCTAGGTTTTTACGATATGCTATGCAATTGTTTTTTCAAGGTGAGATTAGTCTCTGAGATTGTGCTATTATTTTGATTGCTATAAAATAATATACTGCTCAATTATATTTAACCGTACCTGGCTGCGTGTCACTAGACTTTAAAATCAATAAATTTTAAAAGATAGAAGAAAACGGTCACCTAATATTTCGTCCGAGGCGCCTAAAGCTACCGTTAGCTTTGCTGAACCGTTTTTAATTATGTTGGTCGTATCGAAGTTTATTGCTTTAAATGATAACAAATTTAAGTAACTTAATTAACATTATATTTTCATTTGAAAACATAGTTCTGATATACCAAAAAAAAAACCACATGGCCTTGATGATATTTGTAACATCAGCGGATATTACTGATTGCTAATAACAAACAGAATAGATGTGTAATATGCATACGTATAGGAGAAAAAAAATATTTAGGAACAGAACACGAAATCTTTAGCTAACTATTTCGCGGAATTCAACACAACAATTACACTGTCCAGCAGCAGAGTGCACGTCGATCGGTAGGAGTCAAGAAATGAGGCACTAATTGCAACATTTGTGCAATTACGCGTAGGCCATACGAGGCGGCGCGTAGTCGTGGCGAAATAGACGACGACGCACCGCGCGGTGTGTTTACAGGCGCTGCACGCATAAAGGCGCGGGCCGCATCCCGCCGCGGCCGGTGAATACGGCGTTCGCGTTGCGCAAGCGTCATTCATGCGGCCGCTTTGCATACACCGACGCCATAGAGTTATGGCGAATTTAGAAGAGCGTGCTTCAACTTTAAAAAAAAACACATGAAGTTACCAAAACGTCTACACGAACAAATACGTGTGCTAAACGTTCTAGAAATGTATTCATTGCCCGAATTCAATTTTCGCAAATAGAGCAAAAGTTTTTTACGACATTGCTTGAAGTAAAATAAGATTGAGATTTTTTCTCGCATTGCTTCCGCAATAATAATATCTTTTAGTATATTTATAATTGGGATAAAAAAATCTAACCCGAAATTAATCTTATAATTTAATTTTGTTGACGAAATATTTATGTCGCTTCAGATGTATCCTTTTTTATTTATATAACATAAGATTATTGAAAACAGAATCAGATAGTGTTTGTCCTTTCTAAAATCTATGCGCTTAAGACAATTACTATTTGCGTAAAAAGATATCGCTCAAGGTTGCTTGTTCGTTAAATTCTGTGCAGGTACAAATTTAAAGTCAATCGATAACAATCAGTTTACTTGACAGCAGCAGCCCCAAATGTGCCAAAGCGTTTTTCAAATTAAAAACCGGTTTTTATAGCGAAAGCGTTTGATTTCTTTTGGTTTTTTTCAAAATTAGTGCTGACAAACATGCATTCTAAATGCTTAAATCGATTGGTATTTGTTAAACTTAAAAAAAAAGGTCAATCGATAAAAAGTATTGCATCGGATTAAAAGCGTTTTTCACGGCAATTCCGTCGTGAAGAAATGAAAATGTCTTTACTTTTTTTTTTCAACGCCGCTACGGTTTTTCGAATACTAAAAACCCGAATATACTTTTAGCACCGATTTCGCGGAAACGGAAGGCGAGCCCGACCGCTTTCTGCAATACCGGGCCCGATTTATTTCGCTATTGTTTATTTAGCGCCAATTATTCCGCGCTAAGCTTAACGCAATGTTTGCGGTTCGTTTATTTACCGCGATCGTAAATAAATACGCCTCTAGTGTTTGTTAGCACCGCGGCAGAAACAGTTATGCCTCCGACATAAGTGCCGCAGTACCAGAGGAACATACCTTAAAGGGAGGGAATGGGCTTGCTTAACTTGTCTTTGAACGGTTTGTGTCTTGTTTGTCCACTTTTACGAGGAGGCTTTTACGATTCCCGATGGAAAGTTTTAGTACGTTTTTAATAGATATTTCCATTTTATTTGAAAGTTTTATTTCTTGGTCGGCGCTTTTATTTTAATGACTTTCGCGTTAAATGATAAATAACGGTCAAGTGCAAGACGAACTCACTCGTATGGAGAACATTCCGTACTATAAGTTATCGCATTACATACTATGATTCTCTTTGACTTTGCCCTAACTTTGTTTATGGCAACTGGAAAAAGATTTACATAATGAAAATACTAATACTATTTCATGATTTAATTTCCAAGAATTCGGCTTTATATTATAAATAGACTACCAATCTCGGCTTTATGTGAAAGCGTATAGGTTTTTAGGATTTTTGTAGGTTTTATTGTCAATTTTGAGTAAAATTTCATGTCTCTTACATTTTTTTTTGAAGATTCCAGATACATTATATTTGGGATAAGGTGGAACGCTCAATTTTCGTATATATTTTAAAATATCTCTTAGATATTACTTTTATTATAAAAAATATATATATTCCTATTTCCCATACCTAAATACAAATATATAACTTCAAAAACTTTGTGGAACACTAAACAGTTACTGGATGATGAAAAGGAAATATTACTTACCAAAATAATAAATACATGCCCATATGTCAGCTTAGCAGTTCTTTAAAATCTAACATGACACGTTAGCTTCTTTCGTATTTATTTTTCTAAAATTTTGTAATATTTTTTATTAAATAAGGAAACTTTGATTAGTAACCTCACGAAGTTTTATACTGATTTGAAGAGTATATAAAGACTAAATTGTTTCGCTCCGAAAGCCCGATATACTGCTACGCACTTGACCGCGGTTGTTAAAAAGTATCTTTAATTATTAGAAACGGTTATGAAGAACTTACGTTACAACTAACGTACGATGTAACTGGCAAATATTTACACAGAAAAATGTACCCAGATTTTCACTTAGAAATACGAATGAATAAATCGTATTCCTTTAAAAAAAAACGACTCGGCGTTCTTAAGAATAAATTATTAGGAAAAATGGTCATATTCCGTATCCTGTTGGAAATTATGACGTATTTGGTGTGTGACGTCATGAACCTAATCGGTCGACTTCATAGTTTATCGGTAAACGTACGAATATTACCCAACATGTTGCGTTAAAACCACTGGACGTTCCCGATATTTTATCGTGACAACTCCGTAGACGAATAATATCGTATTTATTTGTGTCTCATAAATTTCAATACTGTCCTGTTAATTAGTCCCTACGTTATTGATCTTTTTCTCTTTCTTTTACATAGTAATTTCGTGGCTTCACTTGTTAAAACATGTGTTTTTTTCCAATAAGCTACCCTTCTTATAACAGTGTTTTATCTTTGCCTGAACTGTTACAATTTCAATCTGTCCTAATATTTCTTTGAGACAGTACTCAAACCTCATTTCGATTTTAATGTTATATTTTCGTTACTTTACCATTGCCGTAAGAGGTTTTGCGATGATTTTTGAGAACATAGCTAATATTTGCTACATTTTTCTTTAAAAATCATCATAAAACCTGTTACCAATACTGAGATTATAATATTTTCCATATGAGAAATATTAATTAAATATAAAGAAAATATCGGCTATATTTTAAAAATCATCACAAAAATTCTCAATGTAATCATAAAATAATTGAAATATCTGAAATATGACTGGTAACACGCGGGGAACAGAAAGTGTACTACTTCTATGAATAAATACAAAATTAAGACGTTTCACTAATTTCTTTAGAACTACATAGGTAAATTGAAATGCATTGGTGGGTATGTATAACATAAAAAGACATTTGTTTTTTATTCATATTTTTTTATTATGTACATTACACAATCAATTCATACTTATAGTATTAGATACTCACTTTACAAATAATTCCACAGAGATTGTTTTATTGTATAATAAATAACATAATTTATTCGCAAAGCCAATTGAATACAATTCCTTAAGATTTATCTAACAAATTTATGGTCATATGTACTACTTACGTTGAAAAATCTAAGTGGATACTCTTATTTGCGATTGGATATCAAAAGAATATGTAAACAATAAATATAGCTATCAATGGCACACTAATTTATGAAATTAACTGTATTTTCTTAAATCATATTCAACTGAAACAATAATTAGTAACAAAAATTGCTTATAAAAAATTCAAGCAATATAAAAACTATAAAATAAACGAATTTATAAATTATTGTAATCAAATGCCTTAAATAAATAAAGTATTTATAAACTATTTTAACATCTACACGAGTAATGATACATATAAAAGTACTACAGATTATTCTAGTAAATGTCTGGTTGTCACATACGAAGTGTAATTTTTCATGAAAGTCCGTATGTTTGGACAAAGGTAAAGAGTAAATCTATATGAAACACATTCAAATCGAGGAGTTCGAACAATCTCCTCAGCATGATAATGTATGTAGAAGAACGATGAATCCAGTAGTAGCTAATGGAAGTACACTTTTGTTTGTTATTGTACGACGCTCATAAACGAAATAGTGCAATAAAAGAATAAAAGTCCTAAAAATAAATATTAGAGAATAAAACATATAAGATGCAAAAACGTAACTAATAATGAAAATGATTTAATTAGGTGTGATTTGCAATTTTTTTTCTCTAAACTGCAGTTTTAATAACATTTTCTATAGTTAATTCAAAATTTTTTAGTTTTCTTCAATTAGTTTTAACTTAGCACATGATTGTTTCAACTAAGCCGTTGTGGGGCAGCCGACCTTTTCTAATATGAGTCTTCCTTCTGTAGTTTTTTAGAATATAAGACCTGAAACATAAAATTTTAATAAATCATCATTAAAAAAAATCAAATTATAATCACCAACCATTTCTGTACTATATAATTTTGTTCATAATTTCATACAAAGTATTTTTTTACGAGTTGAGTAATTTCATTTTTTTGTAAAATTTGTATCCACACGTCTGAAATTTTCCACGTCATCATTTCGTAGAGTAAACAAACGACACAGTTTTATGAGCATTAAATTGCATTACATGTGTACTGGATATTACATATTTCAGTTTATGAATTAATATTTTTTGAGGTAAAGACTGTATCCATTCGTGTCTTCGAAAATTGTCCAATTCAAATCCAGAAAATTGCCCAATTGAATCCTCCCCTCAGCACTCCCAAACTTTTATTTGGTGTTTAGAATACCCGTTAAAGAGGGGCGGGGTTTAAGATATTAAAGTAGGGGGACAATGATGGCATTATTGGCAATTTACTTGAACTGAAAGTTTACTCAGTTTTGCTGGTACATAATTGTTGTTCATGTTTAAAAAAGATAAATCCAGACTTATCGGTACATTCCCTGAGATGCTCAAACAACCCACACTGCACTGAACACATATTACATTACACTATAGTCGATGTTATAAACCACGGGTTGCCAGATATAAGACAACGCCAATGACACGACTTAAATCCGACGCCACTTCCAAATGCGTCTCTATTTTAGATATCGCGGAATAATGAATGCGTTTCCAATAGGTTAACAGGAAGGTAAAATATGTTTTAGTTATTCGCCAATACTAAGGCATTGCACTTTGATAAATTTTCTATAAAATGTACTTACTAATAATTAAAAGATAATGTTACGATAATTTTAGTGTGTATTATAATAATTTTGGTATATTCCGCGTATGGATAGCAAAAGTAACTTCATAAAGTAATTTAATTAAAAAGTCATGACACTTTATTAAGAGTAAAGCGTTATTTTACAGTTACGTTTTGTTTAACTGAATATATTGTTACGTTTACAAATAAGAGAAACATCGGAAAGGCTTTGTAATATATTAGAACGGATTCATACAATTACTATAAAATGTACTGTTAATTCTACATTCGTTACATTAAGACCCTCTCGTTCGTCCTCTCCAATAAATATATTAAACAAGTATATTTCCGTATATTCTTCATTACTTCTTATTCAGATTTGACGTCATTATTTTATCGTGAACATATCAAGACATTTTAACGCTACTTAATCAAACTCTTGATGATAAGTACAATATATCATGACTGAGACCGTAGAACATTGGTAACATGTAAAATGAAACTTATAAAATTATAGGTAGTCTAGATATTATAATAAAGAATACTCTTATTAGAATAGTATACCATTTTAACGATGGGCTTAACTAATATTTTTTCGTTCCATAAAAATGGCATTTTTCTCAGTTGGTTATTTGTCAATTTTGCTATTAACTTGAGAAAACTAAACTGCAAACCGAATTTTCCCATAGAAGTATATTTTTCGCCTAGTTTTCAATTCAGGAGGCTCTGAGTTCTATTTCAGATTCCTAATTCTAATAAACATTCCTAATGGACAAAATCTATGGATTCTGTCTTAAATTACGCATCTGGTAGCAACATTTTTATTGTTTGACACTCACAGAACCGGAAAATTCTATGATATATTGTAATTATAATTATTTAAGTGTTACAGTATTTATATCAGTCATTTTAAAATACAGCTAAATACTTATATTTAAAGTAATTATAGTATTGTACGTGATGCTACATTTACATCAGTATTTTCAAATACAGGTAAATGTTTGTAATCATTGTAATTATAATTATATGCATGATACTCCTTTTGTGTTAGTAATTTTAAAATGTATACAAGTATTTGTTATTGATACTAGTATAATTATCCACATTATATTGCATTTACAACAGTAATCTTGAAAAACAGATAAATATTTATAATTATTATAGTTATTACTGTGTGTGTATAATACCTACTTGTCTCGCGATATGTTTTGATATAACATGTTTCGTATGTCTGGCTCGAAGGGTCACATTCGGAAACGGCGAAACCTGTTTGCAAATCGCACTTTCGATTGTTGACGCCGCAGGTCGGCTGCGAAGGCTCGTCTCACTACTTTGGGAACGCACGTAACGAATTTTACGATTGCTAATTTTAATTTAAGCCGTCGAAACAATATTCGTATGAATTATAATTATTTAAAAAAAAAACCCCTGTGTTACGTATTTGTAGGTTCCACATAAACGTAAAAATATTTTAGCAATCAAATGGATTTTTCACACTGGTGCATTTAGGCCGTGAGTTTTTATGTTCATATTTCATGTAATAAACTACTATTTATTCATTGTAGGATACACGATAAAAATGTTCATTATTAAATATCTTTTTCAAAGAAATATTATCTTGGTCGAAATATAATTGTAATTGTAATTATTTATATTCATAGCAGACCTAAAAGAATTTGACTACATTGTATATAATATTATCAAAAAATTATCTGTTATCAAAGCACTGTTTTGACTATATTGTTTAATTTTAGTTTATTTTTCGATATAAGAAAAAAGGGCAGAAATTCTCAACCATCATATGTTACCAAATAAAAACAATAAAAAAACACTAAAAGCACCATAATAAGGTCGTCCCTATAAGTGATCTGGTAGATCACGTAACGTTAAAATCTATAGATCCTACGTCTCGATCACGACACGCCTCGTAACAAAACGAGTCACGATTCTTCCGCGTTCCCTCGGTTGTTAATCACATGTCGATTTTGTGAAATAATCATTACATGATCGTTGTACGAATAGTTGTTCGATCAAATTTTACTTAAAATCACAACAAAAATGTTACCCGTGCTTCCGTTTCGTTTGAAGACCCGATCGTATATTTTCGGGTTTTATTTAACGATTGTTAAATTTTTCACAGAATCAATTTATAAGCTTTTCTACAAAACCGGTAGGTATGTAGCTGTATATTATCTAGTTTTCTAAAAAGCTAATTTTGTTTGTTTTATCTTTTTTAGATTAATAGAAGTATCAATTGTACTATTTTATCAGGATGTGATTTTAAGCATCCAGGGAAGTGTTGGATGGTTTCTAAGAAACATTCCAGTTTTGAAGCATTTAGACAACGCCATAATTTTATTTCCTGCACACTAGTACTAAAAATTTGAAGGTGTTATGCAAGTTTAATATTCTCAATAGACTATTGATAATATATTTATTATGATTAATATACTATGATATATTAATCATAATAAATTTGCTAACTTTAGAAGTATATTATGCGAAGAGAAATTTTAGTACCTGGTTAACGAAACAGCAAGGTATTTCATTGACTCTATGATTTATTTTCATATTACATATTTTAAATATTCAATCGTTAGCTACGCATATTTTAAATTGAAATGTCATGTTAGATTCATCGTCTACAAATTCGGATAAGTAACATTTAAAATCTAGACCTATAAAAATGACGTCTATTTCATTGGAGACTACATTACTTTATAATTTGCTAAAATTATAAAGAAACGTAACTCGGAAACAATATGTTATTGTTACGATAAATGTCAGAAAATGTAACATTATTGTTATACGAGAAAGTAGGTGATTATGTTTGTACAGATTTAGAACATTCATGTTGTCCTTGTGGACGTGAAAAAAGAAGTTGACCGAGTATTGTTAATCTATATATTGACATCCCCTAGAATAAGTCAGCTCTCTATAAACAAACGAAACGTCTACATACATTCACACCTAAGTAAGTCTACCGACTACCACTACACTATCAATGTCGCCATGGGTTGGCCAGTGTCACGTTTGGGTTGACCAAATATTTTTCTGTTCTTCATAAATCCAATTTCGGATAGCAGTAAGAGCTGTCCAAAATTTTATTGTAATAGTAATAATAGTATTTTATTCACGACGAAAGTTAGGGTAAATATTTTTTATTTGGCCATTGTCAGTCTACTCAAATTTGTATACCTATCTCATAACAATGGATGTATTGCTTCGACCATTGCTTAGCGACACTCTATGTATTTTTTAAGTTCATGGTTTTTCTATATACTGTATTTATGAACGTTGTTAAAGTAATATTACACTTACCAGAAGGATTTAAAAATCGGGAGGGTATAACATAAAACCGTTTCTCTTTAATAATAAAAATAATTCTTTTTTTTTTACAATAACAGGTATCAATGAACCTTTACACGGTATAATTGAAATGTAGTGTTCGTACTTTGTTTTTTAATTTGGCATTGTCGTTTGCCAGTTTGAAAACTTTATCTACCTGCTTTTTCATTATAAACTCTATTTATACGGCTGTAGTGCTTGTAATAGCTCGGTAAAGTTTTTTTTAGCATGTAGGCGATTGTTAATCATTCGGAGTCACGTCGTTTTGGAGGTTGGATGACATGGACCCACGTTGTTTTGTAAGGTTGGAATTCCATTTGTGTAGGCTTTGACGTTACTGAATATATGTATAGTCACTATATTATTCATTGTATCATGTTATATATTCATTATTATGTGTTTTTTTTCATTAATTTACTTTCAAACTTTCAAAAGTTTCAACGTTTCGTTCATTATTAGTTAACTTGTCCAGGCTATTTTACTATGTTCACTAGTGATTTAATATCCTCTAGTTATTCGTATTATTATTATTTGTTATAATCAATCCGATTCCTTGTCATTATGAGACAATATTGATGACAAAATCCTTATTTGCTTGCACAAAATGTCTTATGAGACATACATAACATAGTAGGTAGCCTTTATAAGTAAGCTTTGCTAGTTGTTACCTATAAGCTCGACTCAAGCGTATAGCTCTATATAAAGAACATTGTGCCATTCCTGATTTTTGAGAAAGAGGTTAGAATCAAACTTTAAAAATCTTTAACAAACTTTAACTAGAGTTAAATGGCGTTAGATGGCAAAAGGTTATTTTTTTTACCTTCGCTGTAAACTAATTTTCTGTCCCTTAAATTTGAAATATTTAACAATGCACTAACTTCATTTTTAGGTAAGTTTGTAAAAACGTCACCCACACATATCATGCCTTTACGATTGAACTCGTAAAATCAAGTTTTTTATTGCTTTTAAAATACTACAGGCTAACGCAATAATGTTCAATCGAGCACACCATTTTTTGAATCTTTTGTGCACTCGAAGTACCTGCCTATGAAACTGACCATGGTTTAAAATGTTGAAACATGATACTGATATGATGCGTCTCTTCCACTCCTTTTAAACTGACTAATAAAAAGTCACTTCTAATATTAATTTTGCGTTTCGTGTCCTCCATTTAACGGTTTTCAGCTCTGACGACAGTTAAAAGGAGGACGTGAAACGCAAATTTTATTTTAAAAGTAACTTTTTGTTAAAAACCAATTTAAAATGTGATGGTGGAATAAGCTCTTAATCAGATGTTTAGGGTAATGCTCTCGAAAATAGAAGTAACGTCAAAGGTACAGTATTGGCGTAACATCTCGACCGCATTGAATGTTGCCACCAATACCCTAACAATGTGTTTAGGTCACAGCGGTGCGTCGCCGGTGTGAGGGGCCCATTTTCGGTTAATTGCACCTGTGCGAACTAGCGCTCGCTTTGACTTCAATCCGGTCAAAATGTTTCGCGCGTACTCTTTGCCGGTGAATGAACAACACTACTGCTTGATGTTGTTGAATTTTATTAGGTAAAATACACTTGATTCAGATCAAATGATCCAATGATATTTTGTTTCTAGTCCTATTCCAAAGATACCTTAATTTCAGATAGAAGTTTTTTACGGTATTTTTAGATATTTTTCAAAAAGCGGTTAAATCGACTCAAATACAGGATGTTCTCGGGACTATCATATAAACGAATCTTGTAACAGCGACGGGAATGGAACACAGACAAAAAGCGACATCGGAATCCAAAGCAGAACCGATCTTGATCTAGGACGCTAACGTCTTAAGCTTGACTGTCGATCGAGAGCTAAGCTAGTATGTAAAACATAATGTAACATATTCCAAATATCGTCAAGCGAAACTGTGACCCGAAACTGATATATTGTAAGCCACGTACAGACACTATGGCCCGATTTCACCAGCCAAAGTTTATAATTAACAGGCTTTTAATTTAAATTTAGAAACTTTTCTTCATTTACAAAATAGTTCTTAATTCTATTTTAATAGCCTTTTAATTCTCAGAATCGGTCGGCGAATTTGGGTTAAAAGTCACGATAAATATTACTCAACTCAGTTACTTTTTGCGTTTTCAGAACTAAATGTAAATTAGAATTTCGAAAGTGCCTACCTAATTGTGTAAAGATAATTGCTCGGACTGGACGCCTAATCTCGTTGTATCTGCACTGATTTTCGCAGTAACAAGCTCGTCACGGTCACTCACTGGCCATTGGGTTGTTAAAAAAGATACGATTGCAACAAATCACGTAACATCTCGAAAGATCGTTCTGATATCGTAAATGCCTATTATAATAGTTGTAAATATTTATTACAGCAGTTGCACAGTACTTTTAGTTTTTCAGTTTTTTTTTTATTATTATCGAAAGGAGTATATATTATATAGAATTATAACTAAAAGTTTTTCTGCGTGTTTCTTATACCTACTTTCATTGTTTCGTAGTTGGATATTTAAAAGTGCACTTGTTCTTGCATACTGCTTTCCTCGTATGAACATAGAGTACTCCCTTATGTTTGCCACATTCATACCATTCCAAACCTAATCCGGATATTAATTTTGGCGTCAATTATATCAATCAATAACAAATATTTAAGTTAATATTTCAATTTCATAGCGATTTGTTAAACTGTTCGTAAGATGTTGTAATTGGACTTGAACTAATATTATCTGGAAGTAATTGCAATTTGAAGAGAAATATCGTGTGTAAACGACACATGGTATTTTTATCAACTAACAATAAAATGGTTTATAAAATTTTATTTTGTTTTTACTGTAATCGGTACGAGGTTCCATGTTATAGTTCAGTTAGGTTTATTAGTGACTTTATAGCAGCACTTAGCTTGTAGGCTCGGCGCGTGCGTTCAGACTTGCAGGGAGCGCAAATACCACAGGCGAGATATAGGTATGAGGTATCCCAAATATAATATTGATGTTCTGGATGAAGACGCGGTGAGGGCTTGCACCTAAAGGGCCAGGTGGTTCGCTAGGTGCAAATCGTAACTCTTGGTAACAGCGTAACATGGGCGTCGTCGGAAGTATAACTTGCAGATGCGACACTGACAATGATGCGCGATAGCAGAATGCTCAGGAGGGGATTTTGGTTCTTTGGAAAAAAGCGATCGTTGGTTGAAGCGAGTTAGTACCTTAATCGCTACGACGTGCTAAAAAAAATTGTAAAATAATAGATCGTACAGTACAACGCACGAAACTTTGCCTCTGTAAATTTAAAGCGACGCAATGGCATTAAATAGAAACATGGGGAAGAAGAAGGTAACGTCGGGGAGTATTAAATCTGCGCATTACATCATTCACAGGTAATTCTGAGAGGCGGAGTTTCGTGCGTTGTACTGTATGTGTGTAAATGCGCGTACGGTGCCCATACGGTGTCTGTCGCACTTGACCATTTCGGAAGCACCCCATCGTCGCGCTGTCGTCATACATTTCGTTCTGGGGCATTGCGGGTAAATAGCTTTTTGAAATCGAAACCATTAGTCGGGCCGGTTTTGGCAGACTTCACGGTTGCGCAACAATTCGCTAATTACCCGCGCCGCGCCTTAGCGGCCGGCCACGTCGCGCTTTCACCGCCATAAGCGTGGAATCTGTTCTATTCTGTATATTTAATTGCTGTTTGTTGATGATAGAGTTGCGAATTTCCTAAAAAAAACAAACACTCAAGATTGAAATTTTATGTTAATTACTTTAATAATGTACTATTACAGACAGCATAAAACATTCATTTTCCAATTTGTTTTTTTTTTTGTAAAAAAATATATTTAAATAAACGTAAATTAGTAGAATTAAAATTCAATAAAATTTTTATTTTAATTATGATTTTTCGGAAACAGATATAAACTTACGAATGTCCTGCAACATGTGAGAAGAAATTCGTCCGATTCAGATACCTTCTCTCATAATTTTATTTTTATTAAATAGTTTATAATAATATGAAACATAAAAGACAACAATAAGTCATTAATGATAAAATAAGAAAAATTTAAGCGTATGTGTCTCTGCGCACTCTTACATATCATTGTAGGTCCAGGAATATATATACATATATCATTAATATATCAAGATTATTTTATCAGCTAGCTCCACCGGATACATAATTAAACATATATTGAATATGTTTGTTTACTTTTAGAATACATAAAAAATCATAGAACTCGTATAATTTAAATGCATTTCATAGTATTTGTAAAAAAGTTCTTAAGCTGACAGTTTATATTGTTTGATTTATTGTAATGTCTTAAACGTGATTACAAATTTATTGGAATTAAATTTTATTAGAATGATGGATATAAAATTGTCACTAGTTAAGTATTATCATAAAATGAATATCTCACGATATTGTATCTACATGTCACACGAGAGATCTCGGTGACTTAATGGATCGATTCGCACTTGTCGCAACAATTTCATCATCGATTCTGTAATATATCGAGTCGGTTCTGGGCGTTGAACATAATACCGTCATATTTAGTGGGCGTGGTGTGTGTGTGTATGGTGCGTCTAGTTTCACTGCTGTTAGTGATTTTATTACCAATAAACATGTATCTAGACGATGTTGTGTAACCTCGATTTACCCACACATTATTCAATTCAATCGGACGAAACAGCAAATTTTACCTTTACCATCCTCATGAGCGCTAAGAGTTTAAACCATTCGCACGTACCGTCATGAACGATTATGAACGCATACATATCAATTTGGACACCGCCATTATCGCCCGGACGTGTAACGCGAAATTATAGCGATAAAAGCGCGCGCGCATCGATCTCGACGGATTTTCGAAATTCGAACAGCGCGGATCCGAATTCGAAATCGCTGACCCGAGGACCCTGATTGGCTAATGCGAGCGTCAATCACAATCAAAACATTTCGACTGAAAGTGAGAACAACATCGTAATATAATTGAATGGATAACCTTTTGTAACGTAGCGGCGGTGAAGTTATGGGCATTGTCGATTTCGGCCTCTCGAAAATTATACGTTTCGACATTGTTGTAAAAATTACAAGTTCGTAATGTACAAGTGCAATAATCTGATTTTTATCTCGGATCGTTCGTAACTTTCGATGTACAAACGTATCGTATTTTAAACCCTTCATCGTCCCGCAAAACGTAGTTTCATCATTGACAATAATGGTTCCTTAAAAACGAAAAAGATTGCAAACTATCAAAGATTATTTTAATAAGTGTAAAGGAATGTCACTTGTAGTGTACAATGGAACTGTTTACTGTTTGCTGGACGAAAGTGATTAGCTATATATTTTCAATAGCAATATAACAAAACATTTTGACTTCTTTCTCTCTTTCTAACAACAAAAGAGTTTTTTTTCTGAGATTATAGAAAATGTGACAAATATCATATTTGAGAACTAATGTAATCATCTGATATATAAACGCATTCGAATATATTTAGACAGAACAATTGCATCAAAAATTAAAATTAAAATGTCATTCTTGATTTTAATTTTTTAATTTCTACCATTCTTTTCTATATTAGTAATCGTTTTAACCCTATAGAGTTCCAAAATTTGATGCTGTTTGAAGTAGGCATCGACCACTGTGACAGACCGAAGGAAAAAGAGATATATTTTTATATAAATTATATATTCATACCTTCTCCCAATTTTTCTAGCTTATTATTTGAGTTTAATTATATGTGTTGGAGTCTGATTATATTTATGTAAGTAGGGATATTTATTGTGCCACCGTGTAAATGTAGCAAAACGAAAAATCACGATTTGAGATCGAGTACAGTGAGGGGCACGAGTCGCCCATTACGTTAAGTTTATGGCAAAATCCGTCTCAAATCCTCGAGCTACGTAACACCCACCGTCGGCTACGTCGAAAGTGACGCGTCGCGCCGAAAGCAGAAGCGACTTCGCAATCCGCTATAGAGGCGGTCCGAATTTTGCCCATCCGAAAAAAGTCCGCTCGTGACCGTCCGCCTGACGTTTCGTCTCACGCCGACGACAAAACCGTAGACCTGACCGGCGACGACAGCGCCGTCTGGCGAAATCGATTCCGTACGGATGCGACGGAGCGTGGATTCGCTTTTAGCGTTGGATAATAATGTAATAACGGTGACTGAACAAACGGTTGCATATACACCACGAGCGGCGGTTGTGGTTCGGTGGTTATGTACGTGGCATTCGAACCTGGAGGTTGTGGGTTTGATCCTGGCCACGAACGAATTGACCGATGTGTCTTTACGTCGAATTATACCACACGCGGTAAGTCGTCGGCCTCGCATGTTGATCATCGCTTTGACACAACGGTCGTTAGCGGTCCCCCGACCAACACAGACTACCGAGAAGCCCCGACCCTCGTTGGGCCAGCGTGTAGGGCTTAAGGTCCAAACCTCTCGATTTGAAAAAAAAAGTTTGTGCAAAGTTACACTTCAATAACAAAGCGATTAAAACTTAATACAGATATACTGCACTGGTTTGTGGTTAGGGTTTGGGTACTGACGAACGAAGTGTACATAACGCAGAAGTATGGTGACAAGTTTTATTTACCAAATTGTGTTTTATAATGATTGTATTTCATCAATGAGCTTTGAGCAATCATAAAATCATAGGACTTGAAGTCCAACAATAATGGATTTGTAGAGTTTTAAACTATTAAATATTGTGTTAAAGTATCAGTAAAGGAAATATAAAATACTGTATTTAATTATGGAAACATGTGAAAAAAAGCATTATATCTATGAAAAAGTATAGACTGTAATAGGCTAATCAGCTACAGCGCAAATATGTGACCGCGGAATATTTAGATCTTTATGTTTGTGGCACGATTGCACTTGCATGTTTTTTGTTTTAATACCTTTTTTTATTATTAGGATAGTAAATATGACAAGTGATTAAAAAAAAGCACGCGTATCCTCGAATCGTGCCATGAGAAAAATTTAAAGGCTTTTTCAAAAGAATTTGCTTACCGACTTCAATACACATGCCCTTTTCCATAGAGGCAACCACAGTTCTGACAATCTCGCCTTGCGTCATATGGGGCAAACAGAGAGGAGGAAAAGGGAGCGGAATGCATTGAATTATATAAAAATTAAGTTAACTTGACGTAGATTAACGGATTGATAATGTCATAAACATGATATCACATTCATGGATACGAGTACGAGTACAGTGGTCACAGAGGTTCCGCACCGCATGTCGGTCGTGTCGTCCGTCACTGCTGAACAAGTCTCGGCTAGTAGCGAAAACGAAAATTAAATTAAAGTAGGGGGGAGCATGAAAATATTATTTATTTTCCAGGCAGGCTCGACGCGAAAAAGGTTGGGAGATCCCGCTTAAGCCGTTTCCTTAGGCATTTTTAGGCAATTTGCGTGTGTGCCGGCTGCTGGTCGGAGTTGTCTTATATACCCTCAATACGGTGCTAAATCAAAAGGGATGGAAGAAAGAGGAACTCACTCTTGTGTGTGATGTTGTCCCACTCTCGGCGGCCACCATAATTTCCGACACAACTGCGAGTCTTGACCGTTTTCTTTGAACACGTAAAATGTACTAATAATTATAAGATATAATGTATTGAGCGATTTGCGGTTGCTTTCGCGTTCAATGTACAAAAGTAAGCGAATGCGAGTAGAAGTAATTGAGTTGCGGGCAGGAGGGTGTTGCTTGCCACTGCAATTAATTTTGAATATATGGCGTGAATGACATGAAATTTTTTTTCAGTTGATGGCCGGTTTGCTTTAATTTGCTTAATATATTATGTTACATAACGAAAGGCAAACCACGCTTAGGTGAAAGAATATCTGACTATCCTCTTAAATTTCTCATGTTTTTGGTGTTCGTACATTATTTATTTATTTATAGATATTCATAATTAGATTATTTTGTATTTAAGTTGATATTTGCATGAAAAAGAGCAAATAATTTTTCTACACATCATTATTCGCTTCAAAAAACGTAAGTTGTTTTTTGGTGCTGTAAAATCATAAAAGTTTAATGTAATTAGATATTTTAAGAAATAATGGCCTCATTGTCAAATGTAAATATATTAAAATATTTAAGAATATTTTTTTACCACTCTATCTGATGCCAAACGTAGTTATGAAATTACTTTGGTTATTTAAATGTTACACCAAAAAGCTATTTCACAAATTAAAGCCGAATGGAAAATTGAATCGCACACGAATAATTGGAACGAATCGATAATCTGTAGATGTTTTAAAATAATTTCAATCGCTTTATGGTATGTTCTGAAAAAAATATTGTGTCGGTAGATACTCTATGGAAATATTTATTATAGTTATGTGTCTAAAGTGAATAATCGTAGTAAAAATTGCATATAAATCTACAGTCACATTTGCGGCCGGTTGCATCAAAAGGAAAAACGTTCTCCGGATTACTTCTACGAATTAAATTTCTACGAATTAACCGGCGGTTAACCTCACTTAAAATGTATATTTTTTTATGATGGCTGTTGATTTATTTAATTACGAATTCCTATACAAATAAGAGGAAAAGCAAACAGGATATATAACAGCACTTAAAATACACACTACCTTACTCCATACATTGAAAGGAGAAAATTCGAATGTAGTACTAATGAATTCAGACCCGAGGAGTAATCATCCTAAGTATTATTTCCATTCCTAGGCAGAAAATCGAACCGGTTATCCTCGCTTGGCAGCGGGACAAGACCGAATTTAGGAACTTAATTTCGAAGACGAAGAGCGAGTCTTGATACTTTATCTTGTCGGTTACCTCAACGCATACTTTATTACTAGGGAGGAAAGAAACCAGTGCTCCTTGAAGACTCTGCACATGCGATTTTACACAATGTACACTCGTCGAGTCCCATTTCCACCGAGTTTAATGAAACGTAGTTTATTTTGTCTCTACGTATTTTATAATTAGATATTTTTGTAAGAAATGGTATTGCGTGTGTGTTTATTGAAAACAGTTTGTAACATAATAAACATTTATTAAAAAAAATACTTAAATTCTGTCCTCGCATTCTGCGGCAATACTCAATATTTGATATTTTATAACATTATTTTTAAATATCTGTTATTTTTTGTTTTCAGGTAAGTCTCCATATCAATGTACAATCAATCCTCAAGAGACACCGCACTTATCCGAGAAGTAAGTCAAACGCGAGTATTGACGGATTATTCACTCAATTACCGTCTTAATTCGTTATTTCTAACTGCAATTTTTTTTTTATTGCAACCGTCAGCACCGACATCGCCTTAAAGACCCCTCACGATCCGGCCGGTTGTTCAACTGGCGCGTTGGGCAAAACCGTCTCTAATAACACTCGGAGACTTATTGCAAGATGAGATATTTCAAGTCGGGTTTTTGTCGCACGAAAAGACCGCCGGCCGACGTTTCGAAAAATCTCGTTAGGGACGGCCGTTCTTTTTTCCAACCTCGACTCTTTCCGTCGGAGACAAACCTTTGTCGTGGCCGGCCGTCGGAAAATAAAGTTGGATAAGTGACTGTCATGCCATTGAGATTCGTTACAAAATATGACCTATCACTATGAAAATACGTAACGGCCGAGATCGACAGCGCTTTGTAAAGTTTATTTCTTCGAGAGCTTTGCAATGCCGGTTGGTGTTTGTGTTTAATAATAGATGTGGTAACATGATACATTTAGTCGTTGACGACCACATATGTATACAAAAAAAAATCTTTGGTATTAATGTTAGGACAAACCATTTCTACTTGTGCGTATTATATACTGTATATGTATTGTAGTTATAAGGTATTCCTTTTGTTTTCTTAATCTAGGAGGATTTGTAAATTAAGAAAATAATCCAATATATATCAAATCATGCCCTTTATTTTCTCCAGAATTTGTCCCGATTTTTTCGTTGTTCACTTTACGTTACATAAAGTGGTTACACAGTACATTATGATTGAAAGGAAACCAGAAAGGCGCCAGTAGGATTCGTGCGGTTAGTTTATGTCATGTTAAAAAGTTTTAGTTCCGTGTTTTTATTTTATACACAAATATGAATTTGATATATTTCAATGCACTTTTTGTTCTTTGATAAAATAAATTCTTAGAAATCATTTACTGTACAAAATGAAGTCGGAACTTGGTTATTTTCAAATGAAACTCGCTCGTGATATATTTCGTTGAAACTATTTCCTGTAAAGTGTATTGCAGCTTTTTAATTTTCTTTGAAATTTTGGGGAATAAATTTAGCGTGGAAGATGGGACAGAGAAAATTACATATGAATTTGTGCTACTATAAGATTTCATTTGACGGCAGATTATCAAACATTTCATGCATATCATACATATATGAATACAAAATTCGTACAAATTTTGACATTCTTGTGTTTTTCAAACAATGCCTGAGAGAAACCTAGTGATTTTTTGGAACCGGTGAAATGCAATAATATCACGTACTCTGTTTTTGGCAAGCGACATTAAAAATTCAAATATGCACCGAGTGTGCGTTATAAATAACTTATGTGTATATAAAAGCTACAAAAGGAATGATTTTTTGAAAGTGATCGTAATTTTTGATTTGATCGTAATAATAAAAAAATGCAACAACAGCTATGTAATTTATTCGGCAAGGCTGTAAAATATGTAACGACCGATCGTAAGGAAATGTTTTAAATTGTCCATTAAAATGAACACGATTGCATTCGCCTTTCAGCATCTAGCGAATGCGAGAAAATTTGTTTCGTTTCTTTGGAAAATCAGCGTAGAACAAATGCATCGTGTACGATTTCCCACTCTATTACTTCGTGACATAATTCGGTGTACGATTCTCGGACCGTTAGACATCGTGTCGATCGTATTCGTGCCAGTGTTATTTTTAAAAATCACTTTTTTGTACAATAAAAGCGGTGTATATATAAACTTTTTTATTCGATCGGTGACCTTAAAAAAAACGGTAAACGATAATTATTATTTAAAAAAAAAACTTAATCTTGGTGTTGTTATTATTATCACATTAACAGAATCGTCTTAAAATGGCACATAAAAAACAATTATAATAAAAATAGAATGTAGGTAATTTAGGAAACAAATAATATACAGTAATCTCTGGAATTGTTACAATCTAATAAAAAAAAAACTTTTGGCAATTTTACTCATTGTGTTTAGATAGATCTAGTTTGTAATCTACAAATAAAAGTACTTATTACGTAAATAGCTATTCTTATTTGTCGATTGCTTGTTTGATTTTTTATTATATGTTTAAGGATGGCATAGTTATATTTCGATAAAAAATATTGCTTATATTTATCGCAGACAAATGTCGACAACTTGAGAAAAGTAGCCTCTCCTTACCGATGTTTACTTTGGCAGCAGGTCGACCGGTGTGGCAATGTTTCTTTTTGAGTGTAACAATCGATTCATTGTGCACTTTCCATCGATTATCCGATGATATAATCGATATTTCGTACCGGTGCCGGTAATGCGGTACACGGAACAATTACCAAAAACGATCGCTAATTTCGTAATTAATATTTCGTCATCGGTAACACTATCGGTTAGCAGCCGAGGCGATCGATGTTGGTCTACCTTAATTACACGCTCATCGGTTTCGATATCCTCTTAAGCTGGTAATTATTCGAATATCGGATGCGTGTCCCTTTTATGTTCTTTCGTGATTAAATAGTTTTAAAAGAAAAATTGTAATGGGTACATGTGAGCAGTCGTGTAAGATTTGAGTCTACCATCGCTAAGTCTGCACC
Source organism: Eumeta japonica (assembly GCA_005406025.1). Taxonomy (NCBI): domain Eukaryota; kingdom Metazoa; phylum Arthropoda; class Insecta; order Lepidoptera; family Psychidae; genus Eumeta; species Eumeta japonica. The sequence continues at coordinate 194,514 of BGZK01000807.1, read as the reverse complement.
CTTCCCCTTTCCACAAAAATTCTAAAACTTGCTGTTTTGGCTTCTGTTGCTCTAATAAAGACCCCCCCACATAGGTTTTTTTTTATATGTGCAATGTACAGACTTCGGCCTGTTACAGTTTTACCGTATTTATAGATCGAGAGGTCTGAGAGACGAAACCGCCACGCCGGCCCAGTGCGGGTTGAGTGCTGTCAACGGTCATCACTCGCTATCGAAGAGAAGTTAGCGTGCGCAGAGCGAGCGCATTTTTTGATTTACCTTAATAAAGATTTATTGGTCAATTCGTTCGTCGTGATCAGATACCTAAACGGGTATCCTCCAGTTCGAAAGCGACGCCCTCGGCCAGTCGACCATCACCGACCATAACCATTACGTACATGGTTATATAAATATATACAAATATATTAGTTTTAATTTATTGTTATACAACCCGTATCACGTTTAACCGCTGGGCACGCGCGGTTTTCCTCTGAGAAGAGGTTACGCCCCGTGTTGGCCCAGCGCGTGTCAGTAACTGTGGGTAACCAATAAATAAATTTATTTAACCCATTATGTTCATGTAATAAAACTTATGTAACGAATTTTACGATGTTAATTCTCGAACAGAATACAGAAAAATGTATACGACGGAAACGAAACGAATTGAATGAAATGAAAAAAAAAAGTAATTAATGTTATTTGCATTCACGATTATGTAACTTTAAATAATGGTAACATTTACATAAAATAAGCGACCAATAAAACATAAACTTGTAATTAATTAGCACCAGCTTTATTGTGACTGATCATTGAGAACAATTATCGTCTTTGTTATGTACAATTGCTAATGTATCTATAAAACAATGGTGTTTGGCTTAATTCAGACACCATGTAGTAGAACTGGCTCTGTATATAGTAACATATATTATTTGATAGAAATTCGTTAATTTCGATTTTTTTCGCGTTGCGATAACGCCGTCGGAATTATGGGAAGGTGTAGGTAAAGAAGGCAGATAGTACCTAAATAAATTGTAAATAAAGTAATTTATGACGAGTCAACATAAAGGTATTTTTATTTGATGGAATCATCGATAAAGACATCATAACTAACAGACTTTTTGTATATAAATAATTAATTGGTCAATGTTTACACGTCTAAACTGTAAACTTTCCTCGTTTCTATTTATCACGTTTCACGTAATCCACAATTACATAACAAAAAACTTTTATATATGCAATTATAGATATGCCGGGTAATCTTTAAAGTCACCGCTTTACATCACACCAGCGCACTCATTTCGTCAAACCTCATTTTGCGCCTTAATCCTTGATATTTGCTTCTCAACGCAGCGATCACGGCGTTGTTTATTCGCCGACAGCGTAATTAGTCATCTTTATGCGCTCGTCACGACGTCATTTAGCGACATTCGGGGCGCCGCGGCATTTGCAATATTCTGTTACGAGCACTGGGAAGTGGACTCGATACCACATCACGGCAATACATCGTTAATTGATTATATCGATCTTTACGTATATTATTGTATGTCGTTTTTATGTACGGTCACGTACGGACGTTAGTATCTTTCATATAAGGTACCCAGACTAAATTCAGGTCGCTTAATGATCTCTTAACAATCCTCTTACATTATTATTTTTTTTAAGCTTCTGTCTTTTTTGTACGCAAATTGGGATCAGAATTGTCTCGATTAGATGATCCATTAAGGTCTTAAATGCATGGCGTTATTCCCCCATGGTTTGGTGATGTTCAACTGTAGGTATGGTATAGTGTTGAATTGTCGTATATTATTCTATATTACATTTAGTGTGCTGTTTATTTTCAACTAGTAGTTGCCTACATTCACGTTACATTTCAGTACCCATGCTTTTGAAATATGGGAAGGCTGACTTAGAAGACGTTGTCATGTCAGTTTGTGACATTTAAAACAAGGATCGTTCTAGAAAATCTTCTACAGGCCAAATTGTTGGCATATTAAATAAGGGCCAAATTTTAACTACCCAAAACCGACGAACCTGCATGAGATGTCAGTGAAATAAGGGAGAAATGCAAAGATCGTACAATGTGTAAATCCATGGTCTTTGAGTACTACTCTTCTGGAAAGAGGCGTGTGTTTATAACAATAAAAAAAAAACAAATATGACTTATTACTTTTCTTGAAAAGTTCATTACAAAAAAAATGCATATTTTTTGGGCACATAGTTCCTTAATAAAATTGAAGAAGTTTAAACCTCCTCAAAAAATAATTAGTATTATATGACCTATCAAAATTTGCTTAGGATTATTCTTCATTGACGACAGACTGAGGTTCGGTATCTTTATTGACATAAATTTTGAAATACGTTATATCATAAATTTTTGTATTTTATTATGTTGTTATTAAAAATTCAAACAAAAACGACTAAACTTGCGCGTGATTACTAAGCGTCATCGGTGTTAATTCAATGTAGTAGGACAAATGCACCTGTGCCCTATGAGCTTACATGAGCTCTTTGCCTTCTATGCCTGTCTACAAGAAACTATGAAACGATTGATTTTATTACATGGCGGCTCTTCAGCAGCATGCCGATACATTGTCGTGTATATTTTTAAAAGGAAGCACCGGCTTGCGTCAAATAACTTGACACGTTGTTACTGATAACATAGATTCCAGAGAGCGTTTGCCTGTTTATCGCTTTGTTCCTCGCTTACGAGAAAACTGTTGAACGATTTCGATGAAACGTAGATAAATAATGTGTATTTTGGAACAACATATAATTAAGAAAATACGTATTTCTTAAGTTAATAACGTTACAGCAAAGTATACAAAAAAAAAAACTTAGAAAAAAGTTTTTATATTATATATATAAGCATACTAAAATATATAAGCCAGTCGTTCTCACTCACATCAAATAGGAATTATATTATTAAAAAATTTGCGTGAATACAATTTGTCAATCATTTTTTCAATAGTTTATGTGTGCTATATTTATATGATAACTTTGTCTATTCATGTCATAATGTTATAACTTATAACATAAATCGACATCAATGAAAAAAAAAAGGTTTCTCCTCTAGGTTCGTGCAAGCGACCAATACGCTACCCACTTCGGATTTTCGACAAAATAGAAACAGAGACATAATTTCGTCATAATTCAATTTCTTATTTCTTAAATAGGTAGTTATTTCAAATTACCGATTCCTTTAACAAACAAATCTAAAACCGACTTAGCATGATTGGTTATCGATTACACAATGTTTGGAACTTACCGTTGGCGGCGGATGTTTCCAGTGATTAAATACACTGTCGCCTACTCTATGGGCTATTGTTAGCGAATAGCCGTGAGCCGTCTCCATTGACCGACGACACGGGACAATGCATATTGGTAGATAGATTTTCATGGACATTTTTTTTCTGTTTACATTTAATTATTGTGTAGGTAATCTAAATGTCGCCTACCTGCAAAAATTATTTATTCTCAGTTAATCAGAATTTTGCTAGTGTTACCGAAAATATTATATTAATTTCTTCTAAATTTATCAACAGTTAAATAACTTTAAGTAACGATAAATTTGTTTACTTATATATTGACCCCAATTCGTTGTTGATTCGATATTTTTAAAATAAAAGACTCCATTATTGTCAAAATTTACTATTTTTTGTTACTTTTTTCAAATAGACCCGTCATTTGTTTAACTTATAAGACATTCCACTACTGGGCGCTAGCTCTGTTCTACGCAATGTTTTTTGGCCTTAATATAGCGTACAATATCCCCGTGTGGCCTAGGAATTCCGTATGTCTTTAAGGATTTTCCATAATCTTTACGACATACAGGTCGTGTCATTATATTTTCTTCAGCGTTAAAGCTAATGATAATTGATATTAAATTTGGACTTTACATGTCAGTTTCAAAAACATTCAGATATCAATGATCTATTTAACGTACCTTGCGTCATAGGCGGGCGTGCTGGCCACTGTAGCACTGTATTCGTCCGACATACACCAATGTCTATATTTCTGTGAAAGTACGAATATATTATATTATGTGTTGCTTAAACGACGAACTAGTGTGTATAGAGAATTTTAGAGATATTACATAAAACTAAAGTCGTGTCGTATGTCGTGCGTAAATGCTAACTTTTGTAACGGTGCGTCTAACGGTTTGAACCAGTCGGGGTCAGTCGTACTTGCATAGCAAACGTCCACGATGCAAGTTTTGTGTAATGCAATGGTAACCATGATTATGCAATACGTTCTTTTTGTTCTACTAGTTGCCGTCATAACTTAGTGGTATTGTTCTTGAAATTTACGTTTATTTAATTCGACTTAGAATTTAATTTTGGTGTTTTATATGTATATATATTTTTAATTATCTAAAGTCTAAAATAAAATAGTATTAGAACCTTAGAAGTTATTGCCTTCAGTGCGATTTATTGTCATAGTTTATTGTATAAATTATCATTATCACATTACATAATTCATTATTTTAGTTACTTCTTTAATTAACTAAAGATTAAATAATCCACCATTTGTTAATTAAAGAAATATTACTTTTTTTTGGAATCAACCGCCTTTTTGCCACAAAAAATTTGAATAGGTATAATAAAATTGAGTGAATAATTTCGATACGTTGATATATAAAGTACGATTAACACGAAATTTCGAAGATCGTAATTTTGATTAATTATTTAATGGATATTATAGTTGAATTCAAGTTTCATACAATGCATTTCTTTTTTAATAACCTTACTTGTACCTGTATACTTCAAATATATACATATATATGTATCTATTTTAAAAAGTCTGTGATAAATAGCCGTCATCGAGAGCTACCCTCAAGTTTCTTGCTGGTTCTTCTGGAGGGATAACTGCTTGACGAACAAGGGCTAATTAAAAAAAAAATGTGGTAATATTATCAGAAGTGAAATTCTTTAAGTGTTATGCCGCATTTCAAGTGTCATAACCTGCAAAATAAAGATATTTTAAATTTGAATTCGTTTGAGCGTATACGCTCAGAATTTCAAAAAAGTGTCGTCAGCTATTAAGTGTCATTAAAGTTGTATAATTTAATAATTTTATAGCTTTCATTCTCGAATCCGCAAAAGTTTCTGGAGTTGTAATTTCTACTCAATAAGTTTCATAATAGAAATCGTCCGTGATAAGTTAGTTCGTCATTGGCCGGTTTTTTGTGTAACTCTTGAACGTTACGAATTTTTACAAATATTCCATCCGTTGTATCTTACACACTACGAAAATAATACACGTGTCGTTACATTTCTTTGTTTTCTTGTAAATTTAAAAGTCTTCCTTAAAAGGTGAGCACGTTTCATCTCCACGTCAATCTCTATTGTCTATATAAAAAATTGAGTTAAGTTTTGACGCATAAGGTACAATTTTCTTTGTGCGGTTTCGAATAAGTATAGCACGGCCCTTCGCTAAAAGGTCGCCGCTTCGAGCGAGCCGAGTCTCGTAGCTTATTGTTATCATTGCTTCATCCATCCAGCAGGCGGAATAGAACTTGGGAAGCTTTACGTAATCCCGTAATCATGTTGTGCATGACTGTATTTCGTCGACTTATAAATTCTGAGAAAATAAAGAAAGCTCAACTTGGATATGCACAGTTTCGTAGTGAATTTTGGAATATCAGAAATTTAGTTTGCAAATGTATCACGGGTGCTAGAAAAAGTTAGGCAATTTTTATGTCCAAACATTTCTTTTTCTATTTCTTCTATTTAATTCTTAACGTTGCTTTTATTCATTTTTACTTTGATTTTTTTGATGTTGGATGTACAGAAAACAATAAGCATGTTGTGTGTCTGCCCCAAAAGCCATAGCCAAAGGAAAACGGCTAGGATAAAGAGAAATGTAAATGCAGACCGTTTAAATGTTGGCTGATCAATTTAACACTAGTGTACGACATCATAGTAACGGCGCCAGTCGTTAGTGAGAACACAGGTATTTCGACTTCGAACACATGTTGAAAATACACGCCAGCTTAGTATCTATGCTTAATGTATGGATGAATTAAGTCTCTATAGAGAAAATCAATGTTTGTCTTTCAGACCCTATGCGATATATTTAAATGCGATGTATACAATAAAGGTAATACAATATACGTAAGGGATATATAAACACAAATTTCTATGAGAAGAGTGATTTGAATTCTAAAAAAGGTGTTGACAAATCAAATGTACCTATCGTAATAACACTAAAAATAGTCGATATGATATCGAATGCCATCGAAGTAATGACCGTTTAAAAAAAATCGCCAATTCTGATCGTATCCCCGTGCGCTCTGTCACTGCGTCAGCTCACAAATTTATTTGCCAAGGGTAAGGTCACTACGTTCCAGCCATTTATATTTTTGTACAATGACCCGTTTGCATTGAACATAAAAATTCTTTATGCGTGGGATAATCTCCGAGTGCAACCGGCTGTTGTAATATAGATATAAAATGGTCTCTTTTATTGTTCGGGCGCCGTGCGCCGAGGTGTGTGTTACGTTATGGTCGGAACGAAACAGTTTAAATTTTAAAGGAAAATAAGCTTATTGCGGCACATATCTCTGTGGATGTCCAAAAAGCACGTGAATTTTCATTTCAACAATTATTATAAAAGAAACATTAAGCATAAGGTTTTCGTTGGCGATCGTAATCAGTTAAAAATAATAACCACTAGTATTTTTTTTCCGGCGGCTTCACCCGCATAGTATGTTACGGGTTTTCCTGAAAAATTAAAACTCAACAAGACCATATTGTTTTATTAAATTAGGGGTTGTATTTTCTAATTAGCATCTATCGTAAAGAGACCTACAAGCTAAATTTTTAATCCGTACATTTCGTAGTTCGTATTTTTTCGAAAAAATACTTCTTCTTTTTCTATTATCTTTAGAGTACTTACTACTTCAAAGTGGAAAAAATACTTTATATGTAATATTGCATCTCAATTCTTTTTGTTTTTAACTTAAAGCTTAAAAATTACAATGAATATCCACATAAGATTAAAAACCGTCATATTAAAAGAAATACTCATTTAATTTTAAATATTTAATAGTGAATTTCCCTAAAATGCCAATTTAATATCTGAGTATTAATGCTTTCCTTTCGTTCTTAACATGAAATATTTCTGAATTTTTATGAGAAAAAGCTTCAAATACCCCTACGAATCTGTATCCCAAAAATATTGAAAGATTGCGACTGGTCTACTGAGTCCAAATACGACTACTTAATCATCATTAAGCACGGTTAACTTCGTTAATTATTTCTAGCCCTCTTAACTCATAACATTATGTTCTTCCACCAAATGAGCACATTAACTTATATTCATTGCATTGTTTTTTTTTTTTGCGTAGAAATATCCCAACTCATTTTTCATTCTCAAATGTTGACACCTTCTTGCGTACAAACCTTATGAAAGGCATTGTCTCTACGTCTTCATCAATCAGGTTAAGTTAGCTAAGTATATCTTTGGCGGGTGTCGTCACTGATTTTATGAATGATAACTCACTTATGTCATAACATGTTTATAAAGTGTTAGTTACACTAGAGTATAATTAAGTACTTATCTAATATTAAACTAATACGCGAATGTAAATGACTACACCATAACGTTTGTCTTGAAACTTGTACATCGTTTTTAATTAATTTTTATGGGTCAGTTGTAAGTTTAGGCTTACAATTGCATCCTAAACAGATTTTTTAAGATGGTTGAATTAATTTAAGTAAATATTTCAAGAATTTAATTATCCACATTTTAACATTTAGTTAAGGTAGATAAAGACCGATTCCAACATGTACTGTTAAAATTTAACCGCTAACTTGTGCAATTAATTTATTGACAGTGTACAATGCAGCAGCCTTAATTATTGTGATGTATTAGCGCGGCTGTAAAACATATGTAATATATGAAGAAACCTTTGTCTACAGTTTCGCCTGCGTGAACATAGAATAAATTCTCGAATATTTTATGTCGAGCTGTTTCTCAACTTAACCATAATCTTAGTTTTGTTTTCGATTTGGTTTCAAATCCGGACTCGATCCAGATCTTGTTCCTGGTCCTAATTTCGCTCCTGTTCAAATCTAAGAGTCTACCCTATCCTACACTGAATTCGAATTGTATTCAGTCTTGTTCCCTATTTCCACTCTGTTTGTGATGATCTCGACCTCCGTTTTGTTCTTGGTGTCAAACCTGCTTTTGTCAAGGATCGATGATCTTATAATGACATCAATACCCGTTTACCATCAATGCGTTTCGAATGACCTGTTAAGTTTATCTTATATATTTCCTTTTTTAATTAAATTCCAGACTTTGATAATGTACTAAGTTCAATGTTTCTCTACAGGTTTCACCTCTGAGACGTTAAATTTTATGAAAGTCGCCTGTGTATTTTAGTCGGAAGGGCATAAACATAAACTATATTTTTATTCATATTTTTGTCTGAAACGTTAGGACATACATTGGTTATATTTTGCATATCATTATATATCTATTTAATCAATAACATCGATACCGATATTTATGATTCCAACTCCACAAAAAACGATAGGAATCCCAAAGAAATTTCCATTTATTACTTTGGCTTTATATATAGGAAATTTATTTCAAAAATTGGTACAGTTTCCGTTCAATGGTTATAATCGATCAAAAATTTTCTCAACAAAATTTTTTAACGTGTACTCATCTCTTCAAGGCTAGCTATTTGTGACTACATTTATTCAAGTATATTTCGGGTTTTACTATCTCCGATATATGTATCTATCATATGTGAATAATTTGACAGGTAGATGGAATTAATTATTTTAACGAATGCACGTATCAAGTTTGGAAAAAGAGTTATTTAAAATAATGCAGCATGTATTTTTTTATTCTTCGTTATTATGTGTTACATGCTCAAAACAAATTATTTTATTGATAAGTGCAGATAAACGTTTAAAATTGCGAACCTGAAAATAAAGTCAGTAGTTTAATAGTGAAATTACGAGCCAGCATTTCTTACTTTTTGTATCTATATGCCACAGCCTTAGACTGTCCCATCAGTTATAAACACGTACAGAGAACATCCTTAAAAACTTCAAACTGATATATATCGTCATAGATTTGATATGTAAATATATTGAATTAAATGATGGAATGAATTTGAAATTATAAAAAATTGAAACATGGTACATCGTAATATGTTTTTGGAAATGGAAAACATATTATGGATGGAAATAGAAAAAGTTTTTTTGTATTGTAAAAGTAAAAATTTGTAGTAAAATCTCTTTAGTTGTGCTTTTTGTATCTGGCTAGTTTTGATACCATTAAATAGACGACATTTTAAAAAAGAAATGTAATAAATGAAAATGGTGTCCCGCCATTTTTCTATTGTTTTTCTGTCCACCAAAACGAATGAAACTAACATAGAAATTCGTTAATTTTTACATTTTATTTTAAAAAGGAAAAAATGCAACACGAGCTATGAAAGACTTTGTGACGTTTGTGGACCTAATGCAGTATCGGTAAAAGTAGCACACAACTAGTTCATAGGTTTTCAGTTTGGTAATCTGACGTCAAAGACGAACCTCGCTCTGGTTGACCTGTTATGATTAAAGTCGATGCCATTTTAGAAAATTTAGAGAAAGATCGATATATTAGTTCTTACGACACAGCTGCAGAGCTGGGGTTTGACCATAAAACAATTTTAACCCATTTAAAAAAGCTGGATATATAAAAAAGCTCGATGCTTGGGTCCCACACGAATACACTGAAAGAAATCTAATGAATTGTGTAATCATTTACGATTCTCTGTTGCAACGTAATGAGACCGAACTGTTTTTGAAAAAATTGATAATTGGTGATTAAAAATAGAATACTATGAATAGTATGAAAAAGATCATAGTTAAAAGGAAAGTACGCTGCAAAAAGTTTAGCGAAACCCGGATTAACTCTCAATAAATTGATGCTATGTATATGATGGTATTGGAAGGACATTATTAATTATAAACTTTTACTATTGGGAAAAACCATCAGTTACTATCTGTACTGCCAGCAGTTGATGAGATTAAAGCAAGAAGTAGAGAAAACACGGCCGGAATTATCAACAGAAGGGTGCGTGGTTTTTCACCATGATAACGCTAAACCAAACACATTTTTAGCCACTCAACAAACATTGAGAGAGTTTGGTAGAGAAGTGTTAATGCATCTACCATAAAAGCCCTGACCTTACATCCTCAGATTTTCACCTGTTCCGGTCTCTTCAGAATTCTCTTTAGAATTGTTTAGGTAGTGTTAGGTTAATGTCCATCAAGAAAGGACTGTCAAAACGATTTATCGCAGTTTTTTTATTAAAAATCTTAAACTTTCCACAACAATGGGATTGTGTCACTATCTACAAAATAGCAACAAATTGTTGAACAAAATGGCGTACATGTATTATAATAAAATGTAAATAAAATATGATAAAAATTATCTCGAATTCGTATATAAAATACGAAAAAAAAACATTTTTTCCCCGACCTAATTAATATATATGTGCATATAAGTCGATGTGTATGTGGGTATGTGTGTTCCTTATGGACTTCAAAGCGCCCACACCGATTTTAATGTAATTTTCAGGAAATCTTGAGATTAATTCAACCCTTTGAAGTTTCGTATCGATCTAATCAATAGCTTTTTTTTGGTAATTGTGTTTCATATTTTCTCTACAAATGAATGAAAAATCAGATTTTTCCTATTGTTCTTCGATTTTTGAACATTCGCAATTAATAGAAATTTGATTGAGATTTGAATAACAAAATTTTTTTCATGTTTTTTTGCAAATTTTTGTCATATTTTACATACAAATTTTTTTTCTTGGATATAGGATGGCACTTCGCAACTTGTCATATGACCGCCACCATCCATCTATCAGTAGTCATCTGACTATAAATAATATAATTAGTGCTACCCGTGTGAAGCTGGGGAGGGTCGCCAGTAAAAGATAAAAATGCATTCATAGAATACAAAACTAAATAATATCTTAATTGAAATAACTTTAAACATCTGCCTACATCATTAATCTATACCAACATTTACATAATTATACATTCATTTCAAATCAGATATCCACATACATTTTTTATTAATTATTATTATCCAATTAATGTTCTTACACAAATTATTTTCAATAAGTATAGTTTATCGTGCACTTACAGTACACCACGTAATCCGTAGTGTAAGCGGTGTGTAACGCCGCTCCACAATCCATTGAGTGCTAATGTCCACTTAACATATTCTTATTGTAATGCCGCTAAATACTTAATTCAAATTCTTTCCTGAGGTCCATTACGCCACATTATATTTCTAATGTTGTGAAATTCCATTTAAATGCACAATGAAATGAATCACGGTGTTAATATTCACTTAGAGTTTTGAAATAATTGTTTAAGATAATTACGGGAAAATTAAAAGTTGTTACAGACTTCGCTTCAAAATTGCATCTTAGGATATTGTTTGATGAATCTTTTATCTATATATATATATATATGTATATGGGTATAGTTTCGCAATAAGGGAATAGATATGATTTCGCACTTTTTAGAAGAAATGGTCAAAGAGTATATAGATTATGGCTGATGAATAAATAGTTTACGACAAATTATAGTATCGATCGTACTTTTAGAAACGACGTAAGTACGTCCCTAATAACAGTTGAAGGCCAAAACTGTATGGAACTATTTAGAACGGTATTGGCTAAGGTGTGAGGCGTGTTAGATCTTTTCTAGAAATTACTGATTCAATTATAGTTTATTAAACCGTCGGTCTAAAAAAAGGAGAAAATTATGCTTGATCACATCCATCAGATGCATGCTTATAAAACTTATTAAATTATATTACATCAATATTAGTCAACATTCAAACTCTCGGTACTGACCCTATTGTTTCTCACGTGACATTATCAAATTACATTGCAAATTTGCAATCGTAAATCAGAACGAAATAAGTGAAAATTGCACCGCCCAAATCCTTGCATCGCACGCCAATCCTCGGCGAAGGGCGTGTTACTTACTGCAAATGTCAGCTTCATGAACGGGTGCAACGCGAACTGTTGTTTTTCTGACAGTCAATTGCACTTATCTGTATACTTAGTGCCGTTTCATTTCAAGGCAAAGCTTTTTCGTAACGCAATTTACACATATCGGTATTACTTTAACTTTAATGCATCGATAAGGTGTACAATTTAACGTATAAGGAAAGGTTATTTTAAGTTGTCTTCTAATTCACACCTGAAATATTAATTTAGTATTGTCACTCCATTAAAAACAATTTCAAAAATGGTAAATGGTCTCTTAATTTTTTCTCTTAAAAATTCGACCAAAATTTGCTAAGTTCTTAATCAAACTATAGTTGTCCTATAAAACATGTCATAGAAATAAACTTTGCGAACTCGATTTGCAGTTGTTCGCTTCACTTGCATAATTTGAGAAAATTATTTTTAAAACAATACCTTTTAAACAAAATGAAATGAACTAATAAACGTGACTGCATCGTAAATACATTCCTTTGAGGTATATCCTGACGTTAGAAATAATATATTATTTTAAATATGTAATAACAAATAACTTCATTTGGAAAACATATTCTATACTATTGAATAAGCAATATACGTCATATATCTTTTGGAATCGCGTTTTCGTAACTAGCTACAACAATTACAATACCAAAGTAAATGCAGAAATTTTTGGCCGACAAAACGAGTCAAGTCTGTCAGAAATTTTTACGAGCATGTATTGTTGGCTGATATGTTAAAAGAAAAGGAAAGAAACTTGATGAATTAAAAATAAAATTGTCATTGACTGTCACTATTCACTAGAATACAATATACATAATTTTGGGTGAGTTATTTAAGAATAAGTTTTTGGTGTTGATTTGGTTCTATAGTCTCTATTAGAATGGAGAATAGAGGAATATGTTCCGATATAAAGTTGCCTACAGCGTGAGGGTAACATTAATTTAAAACAATTTTAAGCTTAGCTTTAATGCGACTGACATTAAAACTAAGCTTGAAGTTTTTTTAAGGTTATTTTCTTCTTTATTCCCACCTATCTAATCTAGTTTAAACCAGGACATCAGAGTTGTGAAGAAGCTCATGCAAGGTAGACTTGATGTCACGGAAAGATGATTGGAGCTTTTTGCTCGTATACAAATGAATTCTCACGATGTGTCATAACGGAGGATGAGCTATAGGTTCCCCATTTTCAGCCAGAGATTAAAGAGCAGCCTTATAAGCACTAGATGAGAAACGATGAATCTATCTAAAAAAGGCTAAGACGAGATTAAAGATTGGTAAAGCGATAGCGACTCTATTCTGTTACGCTCGAGAATGGCAGAGCAAAAACTAGAATGCTAGTTTTGAAAGATGAAATTGATAAAAATGACGAAAATAAATATTTTGTTATAAATAGCATAGTAAGCTTAGCAAAGTAACTTTGACAAATTCGAAGATGCATTTTTTTTTTACAAATTTCATATCGGAACTGTATGTGTGTGCGAAAGTTCAAGCGCGTACTGTTGAGAAGTGAATTCGAGGCGACACGACTCCGGATGTGGCATCGTCCACATCTATATAAGAAACATAACCTGTATTGTTGGCGGTATTGAACAAGCGTACACAATTCCAACTTGACGGGTATAAAAAGGTATAGGAATTTGTTTGCTATACTTGAAACAGTGAAGCATCCTAACGCAATCCACACGCAAAGTTTAATAAAAGCTCGTGATTATCATCACAGCAAAATAAATACGTAGCTTCACAATCGTTAAAACATCAATTAAAGTCCAATTAAGTGTGTAAGTCGCTAATCATTCTCTATCAATAAAACCTATCAATGCATAACGAAACGCACGTAATAAAATTATTCACAACTTGTTCAGCTTAATTAAGCATCGGATCGACAAAGCTCGGCCCAAGGATCTTACCAATGAAAAAAATCGTGAGCTTGTACAAAACCTTTAATTAGCCGCAACTAAAATAATGCTCACGTTTTCAAATCTAATCTTACAATGATTGCATTGCATTGCTCTTGAGAATTCAGTATGGTTTTAAACAAAGCGTTTTTTTTAACTCGTAAAAAAATACCTTTTAGAAATATGAGGAAGAATAGAGGTCAAACAGGATATATAAGTACAAAATAAGATTTAAATATATTAATTCATTTTTCTTGGCATATAAAACTATTTAGCGTCTCACACATGTACCTCTATAATCGTGTCAATATTCAATTAGACCCTATCGTGTATTAGGTGACGGTTTTTTTTTCATATACAAACTGTTAAATGGAAAATATAGATTATGTACACATCTCGGACTAAAAGCGGAAATATCGCTTCCTTCGTCTAAGTTTTTAGGTATTTTATTCTTAAAAAAATAGAAATGAAGTTAAAAAAAAAGTGTACAAAAATATATGCGACTAATAATGAATGAGTCACTAGAAATGGCAATATAATAGCTTTTTCCGTCAGTAGTAATGCGTGGGCGTGAAGGACAATTTAGTTTATATAATAAATCGCGTTCAAATCTTTAATAACGACAATACAGTTATACAACGTTACAGCGGACTGAAGAAAAAACTTCCTTAATGCCGGTAATAAAGCGACAATGTCATTTTAATCGAGATCGCAACGAAAGCGTATAAAAGTTACGCGCTTTTATGGGTTCAGAAAAACTACGACACGGAAGTCGTAATACAACCTTAAGGCTTTCACTGTGACCCCTCTAGATCATTTCGATGTGCCTAGAAGCCGTTATGCAACTTCGACGTTCATACTTCATAAGCGACGGTTGTTCACGTGCCAATAGCCGACTGCGGTTTTACCCACTTCAATATGATACTGTATATTTTGATCTACTGACGTAAACTATATTCTGTATAAAATTAAAATATCATTATTTAGAATGATAATTTAGGCAAAACATAAAGATGTGTGTTTTAAGTATGGATTTTAGTGTTTTATATCTATTAATAAACGTTCTTATTTAGAATGTCTTAGTGGAAAAATGTATTTTATGTATAAGAATTACAATAAAAGTTTTATTATTTATACGTTATCCTATTCCTGGTTGTGTAATAAAATGTTGGTAAAAATTACGAAGTAATTACATCATATAAAAAAGATAAATCCTAAAATTCATCCTTTCTCTTGGGCAACGTAAATGTAATTTTGAGAGCATCAATTAAGCCAACTAAGCTAATTAAGCTAACAGAAAATACTTAGAAAACGTTTCCGTCAGACAACGGACGTGATTAAACGTTTTTATGAAATATTACGATCCGAAATCACATGTCACTTTCTCACTTACGATATCGGCTTTATCGCGGGCAATCATGTTGTCATTCCTCATGTATATTCATGTCGGATGACTACACATTTTTAATATTTTTTTAGCTTAGTTGGACTTTCTTCTACGTTGATTGGCAGTAGCACGGGTGGACGACAAGAATGCTATGAGACCGCCAGTAGCGTATATTTGTTATTGTTTGATACAATACTGATAGAAAAGTAAAAAAATATCAACTTTGTCTTTGTTTTGTAGAGGTTTTGATTGAAGATTAATTGAGAGGTGATTTGTACTACTTTAAAATAAAGTAAAAAAAATAAATCATTTAATAAAACAGTAAACTTTGAACATTGGCAAAAATGAAATGTAACTTTTCCGGATTTATGTAGTAAAATAACAATTGAGATTTTACGTTTTACAAGTTAGTATTTTTCTTATATCAATTTAACGTTAAAAGCATCCTTAAAATATTTAACAGTATGTATATTTAAATATAACAACAAAAAATTAAAAACAGTAGAATTTTATTTAACGATTTAAGCTCTAAAAACTCTACCACGTATTGAGTTGCCCCAGAAGCGTACAAAAATACATGTTTTGTGCGGATTTTTTAAATCTTGTACGCAATCCGTTGGTAAACAACACGCTGTGCCGGTACCGCTTCTTAAAAAACGCCAGCAAACCGGTTTGACCACTCTAACGTTTCCTGTGGATTCTTCGCGTTTGAATTCCTCTATTGACATTTATCACAGTGTCACTGCTCAGGTGACCCGATTTTGCTCGTCGTCGTTGACGATCTACTTTGGATGAGCATTCTATACACTTACATCCGTTTTGACTTGGACCAAACGTCTTAATATATACTAATTAAGATCTATTAGGTACTCAAGTAAGATTTATTACTCAATTACGTAATATATGTTTTTTTACAAATGAAAAACGCTCACGATTTTATCAGTTCCAATGCGGATGTAACACTTGTTAACAGAGTCATAACACTTGTTAATACGTATAAACAATAAAGGATAAAAGCGGTGTTTAATATAATATTAGGTCGAGGAAAAAGTTATTTCGTATGTTATAAATAAAAAGTTGCAGTAAAATCTTTTTGGTAGTGCTGTATGTAACTGGTTAGTTTTCATACGTACATACATTCATAAATAGATGATATTAAAAAAAAAAAGAAAAATAAAAAGCAAAACAGTATTTCGCCATTTTTCCATTTTTATTATGACTATCAAAATGAGTGAATCTAACATAAAGATTCGATATATTCTGAAGTTTTATCACAAAAAAAAGGAAGAAATGCGACACAAGTCGCGAAAAACATTTGTGAAGTTTATGTACCTAATTCAGTGTCGGTAAGAGTAGCACAAAACTGTTTCAAGCGCTTTCAGTCCCGTAATTTTGATGTCAAAAATGAACCTCGCTCTGGTCGACCTGTTATGGATAAACTCGATGGCGTTCTGGAAAAAGTGGAGCAAGATCAGCATATTAATTCTTACGACACAGCTGAAGAACTGGAGATTGCCCACGAAACAGTTTTGACCCATTTGAAAAAAGCTGGACATGAAAAAAATTAAATATTTGTGTCCCACACGAGCATGCTGAAAGAAATCTAATGAATCACGTACTCATTTTCTGTTCTGTCTTGAAACGTAAGGAAACCGAACCGTTTTTGAAAAGATTGATTACTGGTGATACAAAATGGGTTATCTACGACAAGAACGTGTGAAAACATCATGGTCAAAATGCAAGGAAGCTTCACATTAACTTCGGATTAACTCGCTATAAGTTGATACTATGTGTATGGTTAGATTGGAAGGGCATTATTCATTATAAGATTTTACCGCCGGGCAAACCATCAATATGGATCTCCACTGCCAACAACTGATGAGACTCAAGCAAGAAGTAGAAAAAAGAACTGCCGGAATTCATGGAATTCATCAATAGTTAGGGTGTGGTTTTTCACCACGATAGCGCCAGATCATACACGTCTTGATATATTCAGTAAATATTAAGAGAGTTTGGTTGGGAAGTACTAATTCATCCACCATATAACCTTGACCTTAGATTTTGACTGTTTCGTTCTTTTTAGAATTCTTTAGGTTGTGTTGGGTTAGCAAACTAACAGTTAACAATTAACAAGAGAGGATGTCGCAGTTTTTTGGTCAGAATTTCCAACATTTCTACAGTAATGGGATTATGTTACTACCTATAAAATGGCAACAAGTTGATGAGCAAAATTCTTACATTCAATGAAATACGTATGTATATATTAAACGTAAATAAAATATGATGAAAATTTATTTTGGATTTGTATATAATATACGAAAAAAATTTTTCGCTTACCTTATAGTTGAGGACCGCTAAATAGTTTTACAACATACTGCACAATTTATAATTACTAAATTAATCATACAGTTAATAATGTATACACGTAAATTAATGAAACTCAATTTAAACAAATCCAAACCTAAATTATTAAATCATCCGCCCTTTTTACTGGGCGGTGAAGGGTGTATGGACAAAATAAAATCGATTTCATACATATAGTAAAGTTTGCAAAACGATGTCAAATTTATATTTTGACATGAAATGTAGAAGGTAAACATTATATTTTTTATGTTAAAACCAAGTATATTATATACGAAACGCAATGAGTCTTTGGCTACCTGTCCCCTAGTATATTGATGAGTAAAAAAAATATTGATCCGATTTACGTGCCTTAAAGTTTATAATTGCATTCTCTCTACTCTCACGACAAGTTTTAGTATTACAAAGAATATATTACAAGCTATAACGTGATACAAAATTATTATTATCATCCGTGTCAGTCTAAATGAGTATACTGCAAGAAATTTCTAAAGTATAAAAAAAATAAGTAGTCTCTTTACCGAAATCGAAACTCGTCGACCGCGGACGCGTTCAAGCGCAGCGGCGCTCGGCGCGTCTGCCTCCCGGAGCATGCGCAGAGAACAAAGGGCTGAACATAAATAATTCATTTAGTCGCTTACATAATGCGAGTGCGGTAATTAGTGTTGCAAAAAAAAAAAAAAAAAAATCAACGAGGAAGCCGCGATGCGTACGGAAATTCGTCGCTTCCTGAAACAAACCATCGAATGAGCTGAGCGTTTGCAATGACCGTCTATCCGTTTTGACGCGCTGCAGCCATTGTGCGCTTGGGGAGGTTTAAGCGAATTATTAAACTATGTTAAGCACCTATTTGATGAAACATAACTTGAATTGCGTAAAATAAGAAAGCGGTTTAAGGTTAATTAGTAATATTACATCTTCGAACTCGAATGTTATTGCAATATTAATAATTCAGTCGACATTAATCGTGTATATTACACAGATCCTATAGATCCTATAGATCCTATAGATTTATATATTTACACAGTTTTTGTTGTGACTAGATATAATTGTAATGAAATTTACAAACTAATATGTACTTACGATTTAAACTTAAAACGGAATTATACTATACCTGAAAATTATTTTCGAGTAGATAATAAAATTTAAATCGCAATCGTAGTAACCTTTCGCGAGGCATTTCGAAATTTGCAATAAATTATAAGCACATGCAAAATATCATACATACATATATACAATTACTTTTTATTATATACAGTAATCTGTATACTTTTATTCTTTATTTGCAGTTGAATATTCAATAATTATTGCCTTGTTTGCGATAAATATAATGAATTCGCAAAAAATGAGGTCACCACGTTATGTATTTCGTATTTTCTGAATAACCACACGGGATGATTATTACGTGACGCAATCACCTAAGTAGCTGGAGCTGTTAGATACGATTCACATTTTTTATATATGTCAAGGACCCGCACGTGACATCTGATTTGTGACTTTAAACTTTACTGTGCAGCTTTAAGGTTTATTTTGGATTTATAAAATGTCTTTTCTATAAAGTGAATTGGTCTAAATCAATATAGCGTACGCAATAATCGAATCTATTCGTATTATTATAAATATTTTTATAGAAGTGTTTGTGTCTGTAACAATTCATAATATTTGTGAGGTACGTTTCATATACGCACACACGACTTTAAATGTCTAAAACGACATAACGGGCAGTGGGCGTCAGATTAGAAAGCGGTCGTCCTTGCCGGTGAAAGTGGAGTGGCATTTATGAGCTTTTAATACTCGTTCTTTAGCATTCAAGTTATAATTCTTAAGGTAAGTAAGATAAGTTTTTAAAATGAATCCTGTTATCCATATTTTTGATGTATTAAATACAAAATTACCTTTTAAAGATTGATATATTTTGTTACATTTAAAGAGTCTATTTTTTATTTTAACCCTTTTTTACGATTTCCTAGCCAAAATGGCAAAAACGGAACCCTTATACTTTCATCGTGTCCTTCCTTCGATCCTTATTTTTATTATTTAAATTAGCGTAAATTGTGCCTCCCCCTTTATTTTTAGACCGAATACCGAAAAAATATGAATAAAATTACAAAAGTAACTTTTAATAAATATTTTCAACATGATCCCATATGTTTGAGTTATTGCTGAAAAACTGCGCTTCTTAATCAAAGGACGAAATTGTCATGAAGATACACTCTTTTGCTAATGCATTTTTTCGTATCGTATTTTTATGTTTTGATACAGTAGTAATGTTTTAATTGTGTTTTAACGAACTTAAAATATGATACATAATTATGTAATTGGTAAATACACTAAAATAGGAATGCATTTCAGTAAAGTAATTTAACAGTAATAAAAATACACTTAATATAAACTTTGTAAAAAAAATTGTCATATACATACATAATTACTTATTAAAACCTATTATTTAATCCTTCAAAGAATGAATAAAAATAATGTTATAATACATATAACTATCCAAAATTTCACAATACAAAATTTCATCTGTACTTTATTTCTTTGTAGTAATGGTCCCAGAACCTTAACTGAACATAGTCCCAAATGCTTTTGGCCGATTTTTTTTTATTTGTACAGAATTATTTATGTTTGTTTGAAGAAAAAGCAATTGGTTGCATTCCGTCTTTTGTCAATGGCATGTGAAATACTGATATATTTGTATCGCATATGTATTATTAAATTCTCTTTCAAACCAAACGAGTTTGAATCAAAATAATAAATCTTAACACCTATAAAAACGTTTATATCGTTACACCAAATACAGGCATGTAAATATTTTTTCGTATAGTAAAATTGAATCTATTCTGAATTTACAACAATATAACAACAAAATAACAACAAAAATAAAGAATTGATATTTTATTATAGTAATTTATTACGACTTTTAATATTTTTAACATTGAAATTTAATGACGTAATAGACTTCTACTTTGTGTCGTTCTGCGCAGGCGACAAATTACGTCAACATGAGACGGACGACGGAATCCGCACCGCGGATCGTCGCGACGTCCGGCGGCGACTTATGGCGACTTTCTCTCGCCGATCCGTCGTCGGTTCCGTTCGAACGAAACGGGAAAAATGTTCATAGGTTCGTTTCAGTGACCGCAAGTAATCGGCCAATGAGCCGACCTAACTTGAGAGGAGAAAGGAGGGTAGGCTTCGACGCCGCGCCTGCGCGGGCGACGATAGCAAACAGTCGGGCCGGGCGCACTGCGCGCTTTCTAATATGTGGGTGTACTGTGGAAGTAAATAAATTTGATATTGGGCGTGATTGTCATTAATCAGTATCTTTAATATGGTACGGTGTTTATTTTTAAATTTCAAAAATAATACTAATTACGTATGACTATGTTACTTGACTATTTCTAGCGTTCAGTTTTGTAAAGAACGCAAAAATATTTGGATTCATAATTTTACCTACTAACTTTCATATAATGCTGACATTAATATGTATGTAAAGTATATAACGTGAGTCTACATTAATTAATGTAGAATTTATTTATATTCTAGCGCTTAGTTTAAGTAGTTATTCATTTTTACATTCACGAGCGTAGTAATAGTATTTCTGTATTATCAGAGACAACTACTATCCTCGCTTAGCCGTTTTTTTTTTTTGGTAACATTAGAGTCTTAACTATATATTTTTTCTATGTAATATGTAAAATTGGTAATGTGTAAAACGCAATATAAAGATAATTTGTATTTCATGAATAGTTGATTAATAATACTGTTTCAATAAAATGAGCTATTATTTGATTAAGTTTCTTTTCCTATTTAAATTCTGAGAAATGTACGTTAATTGTTTGGAGTTTACAAATTACACACAAGGATTTCCTAAACTTTGATTGTGAATAATTCGTATAAGGAAGTTATTTTAATTCGTGCCTTACGTTGGGTTTACATGCCTTATCTATGCATATCATTTTATAATTCTCGCGTAATGTTTCTTTTCTGCCACTTTTAATTTTCTCGCATATAAAATTAACAATTGCCAAAACATTCTTTAAAACAAAATGTGTGACTTACATTTTATTTCTTAAAGTTTTCCTAATACTGATTGTGGGCGAAAAATATGAGTGGATTTTTTTAAATTTGCGTTTACGAAAACGAATCACAGTACAAGAGCCGGACAAGCGCGTATCTGACAATAGAAATTGTACCACGGAACTCTGTAGTGTTCCGTGGTCTAATTCCTTTTGACTAATTTGTACTCATATAATTACAAAGCCATTTTGATCAGAGTTTTGCTATTTGATAGTGCATTCTATTTGTATGTATTCATTATATACAGCATCATTTTACCAAGTAATGCAATAGAGCTGGCTACAATGCAAATTGTAGCTAATGGCTACATTCGTATCTTGTAGTTTTTACTTAATAAATATAACCTAACGTTCTCTTGACAGTTTTGGTTATATCTGAAATTTATAAAGTAGTAATACTTTATAATAAGATAAACAAAAAAAGGCGATTTTTTGTTTATTTTGGAAAAAAACTATAGTTTTAGTCTTTTTGTCGTAAGCGATTTTCTGTAAAGTTACAAATAACTTTGTAAATTTTAAATTTGCCACTAAAACGGGAATTCGTAGTATATTTGCAGCCATTTAGTTTTTAATTTTAAAACTGTATTCCGGTACTCAATTTGAAGAGATAAAATTGGGAGTGTTAACGATTTCGCCTTCGTCAAGTTGGTTGACGATTCTACGTTAAAAGCTAGTAGAAATTTAACTTCAAAATCCAGGAACTTTTACCGCTCAAACACACGTCTAGCTTATTTTTAAATTTAGTAGTTGTCTATTCCTTAGTCGGATTTTAGGTACCTAATTCTTTTTTTTTTTCACAAAACCACGGCCTTCAAATTTCGCTTAGACTGGAGTGCCGATCCTGATACAGCAGGATATCTGCTAATCGATTTGAATATTTCGTTTCTTAGATCAGATCGTGTCTCTGATGTGTCATCGGGTGGTATTGGCCCCCCACTCGTCGCCGGGAAAACGTAAGTGCCATTAATCATATACCATCGAATTAATATATTCATGTAGGCATTGTGGTTGATGTGTAATTTTATTAGATTTGAAGAGCGGCTTCGCCCTATTTAAAGTCCTACATCGTGGGAATCGATTTCATATCGAATCTGAACCTGTTCCCACTCCCACTCCCGATGCTGTTATTGAACCTGTTCTAGATTTCGATTTTAATCCTCGTGTCAATTCTATCACCGGCCGGTGGGATGGAGAAAATAACAAAGTTTTGCAATATTAGGAAGTATTTGTAATATTTTTCTTGTAATGTCGTAAGACAGCATAAAATATATCCTATATTTTTCTCCATAATATAGAACCTACGCGTAAAACAATGCTGATAATCAGCAAACATGTTAGACAAGAAAAATCATTATTTTATTACGTACTAGGAAAGGTAATTCAATAACGATATTGTGTGGTGTAACGCCACCACAACACTTTCACTCTTCGATTGTCCGTCCGCTTATCGGCAAAGGTTAAGGTGAGCGCGCTCGTAGCGCTCGAAAGTGAATCGCTCGTGATTTGTAATAAAATGTATCATCGTGACTAGTAGTACGTGTAAAAAGTCCGCCATATTGCGCGTGCGCACGTAAGGAGTCGGCGGGGGGTCGTTACATAATGGCCGTCTTCATTACACCATAATTTTCTTATAACAAATTAGCTTCCGTGACACGGTTTCGCTCAGGGTAAATGGACGACGTCTGAGTAATTTTGATGGTAATGTTATAAGATTGCTTATTATCTTTTGATGTAATATTTGGGTTATATCTTTCGAGTTATAAGGCGGAAACATGTTCATACGATACGGATTTGATTTTCGTAATATATGATCGTGAAATTGTATCGATATTTTGTTTTAGACCCTTTTTAGATTCTTCAGCGCATTTTTTTGGAATACTAACAAGTACTTGTAGGTAATATTTTCGGAGTTTATAGAGATCAAAGACAAGTCAAGGTAGATAAATAATTCGAATTCTAACTACCGATAATTTTGTCAATATTTCACGTTAAAGATGCTTTTATTTTAAAAACGTATTTAAATTTGTTACTTTTTTTTTCCTTTATAGAAAGAAGGCAGAATGAACAGCCCTAAGGAATGACTTTCGAACTTAACTCATGTCCATTTGCTTCATACCTTTGGGCCTTCTGTTTCGGATGTTGTCGACGCATCAGTATGATGATTGTCAACACCCTCGCACACGCGCTGATCCGGTATGGGATGTCTAAGGGAGAGTATGCATAGGTAATTTTCGGATGCATACATTCATTTGATCTGTTAAATAGGTTAGAATAGTTCGTTCCTTATTACAAATATATATTTTTTTGTTTCGAAAAACAAATATATGAATTTTAACTATTGTTATGTATGGTAGTATGGCGACAGCAAGTTGATATATTAAATATTCGTATGCATTTATTTGTGCAATCGTCAATAAGAATTTAGTATGAAACTTGTACAAAGTTCTTCTTTATATATTTAATGTTTTATTTATGCCCTAATTTAACCTGTGCTTGATTTTTATTTCGATTAAATGTACATATCTATTTATAGACGTTGCTTTTAGTTACCTAATACGATCACTTGCTGAAGAAGTCGGAATCCCTTAGGCCCTTGTGATCGATTTGTTTTGCGATTGATGAAACAAATGCAACTGAAAATTCACTAAATGCTTTAACAAACATGAAACTTGGACGCACTACGGAACGAAGTACAGGCATGTTATTTTTATGCACAAAACACTTAAGTGGAATGTAATAGGCATTGATATACTTACATGGTTTTGTATATAAACTCATAGGTTAAAATTTGATTTAATCCCATTTTTTGTATTTAGATAAATATTGGGATTTTCACAAATTTTGGAACCAAAATGCAATACCACTCTGAAATATAATTTATCTAACATTACCTGTATCCTACCTAACTGTATCCGGTCGTGTGGATACAGAATATTGAACAAGATTTCGACCGTTCTAAAAACCTTGTTCTTCAAATTAATACTGATCTTTGTCCTATTTCCGGTTTCCTCTCTCTTTTATTCCTACACTAAGTCTCATTTTTCATGAATCCATATCTTCTTTTCTACCATTTTTCACTCCTTTCTAACCCTTATATCTCTATCTCTCCCCCTCTGTAACAAAACAAGCAAATGAACATAAATTAATAAATTAAATAATAATCTTAACTTTGACATTGCTTAGTTACAAAAATATGTACAGACAAATATACAGAAAAACAAAGAATAGACTATATTATATGTTACAATGAGTTCTAGTTCTGACTTTAATCAAAGTGAATCCTATAATTATCAAGTGAAAAGGAATGTATGCAAACAGACAGTAACTTATATTTTGCGTGACAGTTCTTCAGTATAATAAAGTTTAAGATACATAATTTTTCGAGGAACTGTTTAGGGTATGCAAGGAAGGAAGAAAAGAAAAAAAAATCTCGAAATATCATTTTATATATATATATTGTCTATTATTTAATTTTTAATTTATTATATACAATGTTTTATATGTGATGTGTTATAGAAACCATTGTGATTTCACATTCCTAGTATCTTACGAACATTTACGTACATAGCAATTTAGAGTTTTAAGAAATATATGTAACGTGTACTGTCAATCAATTTGAAATACGCTCGTGAATATATTCCGTCATTGCTCTTTAACTTATAATTCATGAAATTTTCTAAAAATTTATTTGTAATTATAAGACCTTTAAGAAATTCTAATTATGATAACAATGACTAAATTTGTTAATCCAAAACAATATTTCCTACTAATGTACATACAATCGCTTTAAGCGATCCTTTCATTATTTGGAATTCACGAACCCCATTATTACGAATTTAATATTAATACTTATTTGTTTTAGAAAGCTATGAAAGGTACAGGAAGTTTGTTTAAAGCAAAACCTGCAGATCCACAAACGTCAATCTAAAAGTGAAAGTTTCGTCAGCGCGCTCCAGTAAACTGCACGTATAGATTTAGACACTGTTACTAATTAGACTGTAAAGATAATCTTGTTTGTTTCAGTTAGGTAATGTTGTTTTACGAATTATTAATTTACCTGCTATGTAATTATTTCTTAATTATTATTTAATTCTAGGGAACACTAAATTATAACCGTAAATCATTATAATATAAATTTAACTGTTCAAAAATCGCACCTAATAATCTTTTATTTATTATTCTATGACATTCGATTCTATCCTTTGATAAATAGTAATGTAACTTCTACTTGCGTAATTTTTATATGAAACCGTGTTTTCTCTTAATTTTCACATCATTATATCAAACTATATGTTTGACATGGATCGTCTTAGCATTTTTTATTTACATTGATGCTTTTAAATTTTAAGGTAATGAACTTAAATATTAAATATTTTCACGATTACAAGACTGCATTGTCGTTTTGTAAAAATCTATAAGTTTAATATCCAAGATAAATCCGGCACTTATAGAAAATGAGAAAGCCAAACAAGTGAAAAAAGTTTGTATACCTGGGTAGTCTGATTACAAAAGTTGGTAAACACGACAGAGATATTGAAAGGAGAATGAATACGGGAAATAAAGTGAATGGGGCCTTGCTCGCCATTGTAAATAGTAAAAGCGTCTCACGATGAGCGCGCTTGGCTTCAAGCGGCGACAAGCCATAATGGGGTCCTGATCCCTACACCTATATATGGTAGTGAAAGCTGGGTATGGCACAAGAAAAATTAAAGTAGGACCAATAGAGTGGAAATGCGATCGCTGCGTAGTACGTGTGGAGTGTCACGGAACGATAGATGTAGAAAGAGTAATGTAAGAGAGCATAGTGGTTTGACGGGAGATATAGAGACTAGAGAAGAAAGAGCTATGCTGCGGGGGGTTTGGCAATCTGAAAAGATGAATGAAATTAGACTGACAAAACAAATCTATGGAGCAAATACGTGTGTTGGAAAGGTTGGCAAGGGTCGACCTAGAAAATGCTATACAGACCATATTGGTGGAATATTAAAAAAGGGCCAAATTTTAAGCACTCGAAACCGACGAGCTTGCATGAAAATATTGATGGATGCCAGCGAGGCAAGTGAGATATGCAAAGATCGTACCATATGGAAATCTATAGTCTCTGCCTACCCTTCTGGGAAATAGGCGTGAGTTTAAATTATTTTATTATAATTATAAATCCGACATATTTTCATTTGTCGTTTCTCACATATTATTTTTATGTTTTTGCATTGAAAATTTTAACGAAATTTTGTTATTCACGTGAAAAAAAATAGATTTATTTGAATATAAATCACAACTATTAATTATGTGCGATTCTTCGGTCAGCATACTAACTTACCACGGAAAGTGCAAAAAAAGAATTTCTCATTCAAACCGAGAAAAATCGTTTAACTCCGCGGTCAACGTCTTCGTTATTTTTTATATACAATTTCTTTTTTGCCGAGTCACGCGCCCGCGCCGTTTTTGCGCGTGAGTGATACGCGGTATCGTACTGCGAATAGCTCGCAGCAACGCGTTCAACGCGAGGCTGGAGCTTTCGCTTTGTAAAGAATTATTTGTAGTAAGCTATAATCTCGACAAAGATTAGATTAAAAAATATTTAAACAGAAATATATGTTTTTTTGTAAGCAGTAAACGTAGTCGAAAAAGTAAATGTAAATGATTAATATTTTGTTAGGCAAACAGAAGGTATTATAACAGATGTTTGTTTTGTAACATTATTTTAAGCTCTTTATTTCTTCTGCGTACTTTACAGAAATTTGTAATTAGTCGAGTAATATTTGCCGATTTCACATGATAACAAAAGGTGGAATTGATGCACTTAGTATATTTTTCTATTGAAACAAACTTTAACATGTGTTTAATATGGCGTTATGAATCCCTGATGTCATAGTCTTTTTTGTCACTTTAAAAGTCTAATTGGCACCTTATAAAACCATGTTTTAGTCGTTTTCATAATTATCTAAAAGGCGATTTCACTACATTATTTTTTGAATAGAAAAGTTTTACACATAAAAATAAAGGAAAATTGTTCAACTGTAACTTTTTTTTACACTTACCTTGAAACATGCCTTTCTGCATTCTTTTAATTTCTGGACCTCAGACCCTTCACGTTAATGGACGTGCACTTGCGCTTCGTCACGCGCAGATTGAAGGATGCTAAGGATTGTCGGTACTGCGATACCAACTCACAATGCTCGGGACCTGCGGGATTAACGGAAGTATTCTGATTCTGGAGAGACTGGTTTAATTTGATTTAGTTACAAACTCATCAGTCAGGTCGTCCGTGTTCAGGGCTCGAAGTCCATATCTTCTGATTCGAAAATAATGCTCTTGAACATTCAAGTTTTCAACTTCTCTTACTCCTTAATTCACATATAGCACTAAAAGTTCGCTTGCGCTATGCGTATCTATTTTCACAATTCTCGCATACAGAATGACACACTAAACGCATAACGTTCACAAACGCATAGCTTTGTTCATGAATACGGATGATAAGGTTCTTATAGGTGATACAATTTTAAAACTTTCATATTGTTTTTTTACATTTCTGTTGTCTGAATAAATCACAATAAGAATGCTTCTTGTTGTACATATCTAGATATATACGTAAATTTAGTACATGTTGAGCAGTGGTCAGATGATTGTTAAGTCCACATATATGATTGAATAAGAAACTAAGGCTTTGCATATCTTAAAGAATATTGATGTTCAAAAGTATTGGTAAACAATGCGAAACGATCAGATTCGATAGTCGAAATGATTGCCAATTATTTTCTATTTCTGCGATAGGGTTTTTAAGCTATCGTAAGGGCTAGCGAGCGCGACTACCATTCCCCCGTAACCGTCTTGTCACTAATCACGTTTGCGAATGTGTGCGAAGCTGCCGTCTTGACACCCGGCATAAGAAAAAAAAAATCACACGTCTGTGAATTTTCTTTAATAACTTTACCTTAAACATAGGAGATACAAACCATTTGTATATTGTATATTTTAAGTGTATAGTGTACACATATTAATTTCCAAAACATAGTAATAAATAATACAAGTAATATATTTATGACAAACGCTGTTTTTGTCTGTAATGAAGTTCCTTAACGTGGTTTGTGGCAGGAGTTGAAACATAACGAAAATGTAGTAGAAATCGTAATATATCGAAAAAACGAGTTCCTCTCTCTCTCGAAATTTATTATTTTGCATCTTTTAATACAATTTATATTTCACTATTTTATATTTAATTTTTAGTAAATGAAATTTTTTCCTAAAATATCAAATTAACCTCTTTGATTTTATTCCTAACTTTGCATTATTTAACATTGAAAAAATTTAGGTCCTCCGACCGTACGTTTAGTTTTCCTTTTTTTTACCTAAGAAAATCAGACTTGTTCAGAGCTAAAAATAAAACCCGGTCAAACGTATGACTGTACCAGATTCTGACCTCAGCATTGATTCAATTTGAACTTTTTACCGTGTCACGGTCATAATTTTTTGATTTTGATTTACGACTTTAGATTGTAACGTCTTATTGTGCGTTTGACGTGTGCATTTGTTTTATCTGACAGACGGTAAGCTTCGACTATTATTGTGGCTAATAAAACAATTACGTTTCGAAGCATAAAGAATTAGGCTTTGTACACGAGTGAATTGAGTCGGCACTTATTGGTATTTGGTTCCAAAGAAGTGTCTTAAATATTTTTGAACAGCAAATATAAGTTACGGTATAAATAAATTGAATAAATGCGTTATAAGGTTTCTAAAAATTATTTTAAGCGGCGTGGTTAGTTTAAGTTTACAAATAAAAAATAGAGACGGGAGATTTAATAAGAAAAAAAAAGGTCAAGTGTGTATTAAACACGCGCTAAGAGGGTTTCGTTTCCGCTTATTATGTACAGTCCCCCTCCTTTTTCTGATTGACAGCTGCCGTATATACTGTTATTCAAATTTAAGTCAATCAAAATAAAAGATACAAAAAACGATATTTAAAATTATGTTTTTTTATTTTTTCGATTTATAAAACGGTTTATGGTCAAGTTTTTCAACTCTAGATCAACGGGAAGTCCCATATAGGTTTTTTTCAACAATCAGTTATTGTTACGAAAATACATTAATTGATATTCCATAACTTTTTGCTACGCTAATAGAAATATAATTATTTTCTTCAGGAGTAAGGCTGCAGGCTACCGTATCCCGTATTATGTTGAGATCTACAACATGGATATATTTAAATAATTATACGGACCTGCCAACGCAAACGGCATCCGAAATTGTGTCATCTCAAATCTATGCATGAGCACCTACCCATAGCGCGACAGAGAAAACGAATATTGCGTAAAGTGACGAATATACTTATATACTGATGACGAGTTCTAAGAACTGATAGAGTTCTTAAGTTATGTTTTACTGACAGTTTTTCCTGCGAATGTCATATTTAGCGATTTAAGTCTCAGTCCTACGAAAACTTCAACTTGGCAGTTCTTCAGTACAGATATCCATATTAATTTTCTCTTTATGTTTGATTAATTTTATTTTGTTTATTACTTTGTATTTTAATTTAGGTTATTAATTCAAATTCGAAATATCTTCATGTTTTAGTTCATTATGTGACACTTGAAATTCGTCATTGTATTTTATGAACTTATCACTCGTTTGAAAGGCAGTTTTCCGTCAGGAAGAAAACCTACGTACAAGTAAGGAAATCGAAAAAGAAACACTTTTCAAATTTTACCATGTACACCCATAATTATGTGTAAAAGTTATCGAAAAATAAAGCTTGTTATGAAGTGGAACTAGTTATGGTCATCGATAGTCGACGCTCTTAATTAACAAATGGAAGCCGAACGAAGTGATTCATAAAATTTATAATCTTTCTTTTGGGGGAGGCGGACTTCTAAAAAACCGGCCAAGAGCATGTTGGACCATGCTCGGTGTAGAGTACCGTAGTCGTTACTGCAGAGAAATGCTCTACAGATAAAAAACACTACGTTGGTACATTTTTTTTCATTTTTCGCAAACAAAGTAAAGATAAGCACAAGTAAAGACAAAAATAAGTTGCCTATAATTAAAGAAACAAGTAGGTATGTGGACTATTAGTCTTATGGACTATTAGTAGGTATCTAAATATGTCCTTTTGTGGAGAAGCGCAGTTTTTCGGCAATAACTTAAAAACGGTATATCCGATCATATTCAAAATAATTTTCTTTGAAAGTGTTTATTAGGGTTTTACCTTTGGAATTTTTTCTCACATTTTTTTAAATGTACCGTTTAATAAATAAAGGGACAAAGGGACAAAAGGCACACAATTTATGCTACTTTCTGAGGGATTGTTTCTGAAAATATTCACTTAATCAAAAAATTGCTTAGAAATCTTAAAGTGTTTTAAAAGAACAGTAGAAGTGTCATGAATTCTAGGACCAAGTTGATGTTTGCTGATAAGATTTTTTTTCAACTTCTCCAACAATAATATATTTTTACATAGTTACTTTGGCAAAGTTGTTTTGCTTGTTTTGTTTTGGAAATTTTGAATATTTGGGAAAAGATGCATGATGATATCCATCCTGCGTATTTTTTTAGTGCCTGAGACATACGGATAGACGGACGGACGGACATGACAAAACTATAAGTGTTTCGTTTTTGCCATTTTTGCTTGGAACTCTAAAAATGAAGGAGTATTAGTTGTTTAAGCAATAAACAAATAATACAAAAAAGTATTAATTGTTTTTATTTATGTACATATGGAACTTGTCATCGGAATTGAAAATCTTTACTTATTAAAATGATTTATTGATAAATAAAATAACAATACAATGAAATTGCCGTTTCAGCAACAAAATAAAGTGATGTTCATATTCTATCAAAAAAAAATACTTGAAATGGTGAAACACGTATAATTTATTGCGATATATTTTAAGGTAATACTTGTATCACACTTAAAGTAATATGTTATGATAAGATAAAAGCGATCACCCATATAATTTAATGGCCAAATAAATTGGTCTATTTGTACAAAGTCTGCGATATCGTCGGATCATGTCGAGGCGTAACTCAATTTAAGTTACAATTTTATCGAGCGACGTATCTTAAAATTGGTAAATGTAATTACATTATACAAATTTACGGTCATGAAAATGTGATAAATATGTCCGTTCCATTATCGCACTGAAACAATCATTAATTATTTCTGTAGGTTAGCCGTGGGGCTGGCGGCATGAGGTAATGGCATTTATACGGGAGGACTCGGTTTATGTTTATGTTATTTATCGGTTTTTATCATTTTAAGACTATAAAATATAATTTTCCATGTTTTCTTTTATAACATGTCATAGCGTTTCATTTTATGCTGCATTAACGATGCTGCATATTATGACTATTATCGACACACAGTCCTAAATCTAAGAATGGAATTAATCTTCAATAATACTTCAACAAAAGGTTTTAATCTAATTAATTATTTACGCATACAAAAATATCACATAAATGCGTCACGCGGTGACTCATTATCATTTTGTAAAAAGTTTTTATCCGAATTAAATATAGATTTTAAAAAAGGATTCAATTTTTTTCTTTCATATTGCCCGTTTTTTAACACCACGTTTGACGATCACTTTTCAATAATCACATATTGTAAAACTTCCTAATGGTCTATAATTACACTCTAGTAATATAATTGCGTCTTATAACGGGGTGTTTAGTAAGCGTTTACGACCGACCGTTTGGAAACTGGTTTAACGAACTTTAGTTTTATCACCTGCCGCTTTAAAAGGTCTCCCTCTAATACTAATTAAATTAATTTAATGTTAAAATACTGTTAGATAAATATATATTATAATAGTAAAATAAACTGTTATGATAACAAACCTTCCAGATAACAAAATATATTAAAAGAAATTGTAGTTTACATTTTCCTTTCTTACACCATCTCATTTAATACTTAGGTACGCCGGTACCTAAGTATTAAATGTTTAGAGTATGGCGTTTCGTTATTGATGTTATACGAGTTACTTACTGCACTAAATTTAAGTGACTTTCGAACTGATCTTATGTATCTATTTATATAAACATAATATTAAATATAAATTTAAGTTTGATATTTTTAAGTAATGTGCGCCATTTATTTGGTGTTAAATAAATAAAATGAAAACCGATAAATAGGCGCCATAATATAGCTGACTGTTCTATTATTTTAAATTTTATTCCTATCCGATGCCACTTTTAATGTTTTAAATATCGTGAGACTTACAAATTGTATTTGTTTACATTTGATATATATATATAGATATATATATATATATATATATATATATATATATATATATATATATATATATATATATATATATATATATATATACTATCAAATTAGCAGCTCTTGTGTATTATTGATTTCGTAAAAACATTTCTACCGACTTTGGTGAAACTTTTTATATGTAGTGCATATAACGTATCTAAATATGTCATTGTAAATGTATATAAGCAAGCTTTCGAGAAGTTATCACGTTTGCACTGCCAACAAGATGCCAAGTTAAGCTCGTTCGCTCAGGTGTATAACTATTATCTTTCCATAACTGACTATCATGGGGAACAAATATATCATTCTGTGCTAATTTATTGAAAATGTTTCTATCGAATTGAAGACTTACTAATATCGTACAAACGAATACACTCAATATCAGTTATTAATTCATTCTTATATTTAAATGTGTAATTTTATTCTAAGTAATATATTTTTATATTAAAAAAAAAGATATTCGAAAAAGAATATAATTCAAAAGAAACTTGATCGAGTTCATTAATGCCATCGAACTCGCGCACGCGACAAGGATATCTTCATAGATTCTTTTGCGCATACCTCGTAAATAAATTGCCAATCGAAAAAGGTTAAATGAAAACATCGAATAAGGCAAAAACAAAAGTTATTAACATTATTGAAAACATATCCTTTTTTTTATAAAGTCGTTCAATGGTACCGGAGAGTCATTGAAAGCTGTCGACCTCCGTGCATAGACCGCTCTGGTTCTACATTTTCCGCGGTAATTAGTTCACCTGAATGGGTACACTGAGAGGATTTATACGAGGAAATTGTTAATTTATATTTGTATGTATATCAGGAAGGGATGTGTTATATTTTTAATTTCATGTGAGATTTCCGTTCCGTTATCGGAGCTTCATCTTACAATAATTAATTAATGAAACGAGTGTCTTTAAGAATATCACTTAAAATTCGTACTACAAAGTGTACTTTAAACGTGGCGTACCGCTTAAAATGTATCGGCCGTTTGAAAAGTCCAGGCGATATCATTTGATTTTATGTAAATATTAGAATTGGTGTACGACTTGATGATGCTTAGAATTAATTTTGGAATCTTATCATTAAAGTAGGTCGTATGTGTTAGAATTTAATAAGTGTAGACCTACGTCGTAAAATAAATAAATACACGATCAATATGTTTTGGTATGCTTCAAAGTGAAAGATAAAACTATTGGTAGTTCATTTGTTAAAAGTGCGTTTTAAAGTTACCTACGTGTATGAATAATTCGAGTTGAGTTTAGTTTTAATTTTAATTAATTCAATTTCGTAGTAATTTTAGTTTGTCGTCGGACAAAAAGAAAAATACATATAGTATGTAAGTTTTCAGATTTGATAATATTATTTTTTCAGAGATTCAAGTGACTTACAAAAATTAAATTGTCGAAATAGAACATAAATAAGGCAGTAAGTAAATCACACGTGACGCCTCATGCTGCCGGACGAGAGTTCCTAATATCTATCCTTAATAGGTATTTTTAGTATCTTGTACTGTTTGTTTGTTACTTACATGTTTAACATCTTAAAAATTCAACTACTACATTCATACAACAATTATTGATGAGCTGTTACAAAAAGTATTGAGCGCTCATACAAGACAAAATTAATATCACAATGTCAGTTCTAAAATATATGAGTGTTTAGTTCTGTAGCTTTTAACCCGCTTTAGTGATAAGTACAAATCCTTCTATACACACACACACACACACCGGTGCAGTTTCTTTGTGTGTAAATCATATGATATCTAAAACACATACTTTAACCGCTATCAATACATTTATTTGTGTACTGTCAAGCTTACAAACTGATTTAACAGAATTAATTCTGTTTTCTAAGCAATGTCTTGTTTCTTTCTTAGAGTTTTGTAATTAGAGGCAAAAAATGCAAACCCTATAATTAACTAGCTTTTGCCCGCGACTCTGCCCGCGTAGACACAAAATGATGAAGAATTTTATTTGGATAGGATTTGCGTGAAATCCGTTTTCAATGAGCGTTTATGTTACGAAAAAAGTAACTATACCGAAGTTCAAGTATGTAGTTTCAGAATCTCGTGACGAGTCAGTCAGGATGGTCGCTTTATAGCTCCGACATATTTTCTACTACCATATAAACTACCATATAATTTCGTAATGAAATCACGTAAAAGATATTTAGATGTAAATTTCTATGTTTAAGTTTAAGTAATGAAAATTATATTCTTTGTAAAGATTTTCAATATTGCATTAAAAGTCCCAATTTTTTTTTCTCGGTTTATTTGTTCCTTTATTCATTATTGTAACGGCTTCTTCCCTCATTTTGATTTTATATTATGAAAATTTGTAAAAACATCACAACAATTGAACTTTATTAGTAAATACATCAAAAATTATTATAAACAAAATCCATACACAAGTTTTGAAGACGTTCACAATTTTCAGTTTTTCATATTAAAAATCTAATTATCGACCTATTTGGACACAAGTATGAGTTTTAGTACGATAGATATATTATTTTAAACTCAATCTTGTAAATTTTCAATGAGTCTTGTGATAATCGGTGGATTTAAATTCAATGCAAAATTTTGCTTCGTTTGGCATTTCGTTTTACCCCTTTATTATTTTTTTTTTCAATTTCAGTTTGCAGTATTTCCTGTATTTTCTTTTAATTAATTCTTTTTTTTACAAAATTATTTTATAGCGTCGTTTTATATTCGACTGTGCCTCGGCAGAATCGGCCGAACGTGCCGATTCTAGTATTTTGTACAGTATTCCAATTTTGTGACAATTACTAGTTCAAGAAGGATATTTCTGATTTGAATGGATTAGTTTTTGATTGGAACACTGGAAAGACAACTCAACTGTTACTTTCGGTGTATTGTCTTCGATTGCCTTCGTGACAGCGGCTCGCATACATAAGGTCGTCCGAACGTTGCTTATAAGTCCAAATTAATTGAAGTGTTCTTTTATTCTCGTAGTAAACCTTGACTGCAATAATTAAATTGAAACTGTAAAAATTTTCTTTTCATCCGATTACTTATGTTAGACATGAAAAGCACTGATTATGTACCACCTAATTTTACATATTTTTAACACTATATTTATATTTTATTTTTGCTCGGCAATACTATTTTTGAGTCAATTTTGTGTTTATGTGAGTATACCCGTTAACAATCCAAGATTTATGTAAACATTATATAGAAACTAGACTTTTTCGAAAAATTTTTTTCGAAAATTCGATTTTGAGGTTTCGATTTGGATACTTCGAATGGGGAATTCTATAAAAATAAACGATAAAAAATAAGCACACGCATTAGCTACTTTCGTGTTTACTTTCTACATTTTTCTCGTCCACTGTACTCAGTTACATGTGTGCGCAGGCGCGGCCATGCCGCATTCGTGATACACGCTCGATTCTACGTCGAAGGGAAACCGTTTTGCATTATTTATATCGCAAATCGTTACATTGGAACGATACCTAATGCGGCGTGAAAATAGCGCGCTGAGGTTATGGTAGGTCATTACTCACGGTCAGTACTAGGAATGACGTAATGTAATTGTCCATTTTTACATTTAAAGTGATAAATCACAATCGTTTATTCGATATGGTGTATTCAAAATTTGCGTTTTATTTGTGATGTTATTGCGTCATGGTCTTTGCTGTAGTTTAGTGATCCCCAAAGGTTTGTCGGGACTGCAATTTTTTTTTTGGTATTCAGTTATAGTATCTCGCAGTTTCACAAAACTTATTTATTAATACATATTTTAAGCCATCCTTTAATCATTGCTAATTATTAATTTATGACTCAAGTTTTATTATTTCCTCTTTAGTAATAATTGAAATCTCTTAATGTCGAAGAACGACGTCATGGTAAAAAAAAATTTTCACGTTAAACACGTATATAAAATACCGAATATCAGTAACCATGCACACGGGCTCTTTTGCCAGTGGGTAATTCCGATCGTAACGCCTGGTCATATTTTAACCGAATTTGTATAGTAAGTTTAAATAATGATTCTCAAAGATTTTCCTTATGATAAGAAAGGACATCTGACGTAGCATTACTTAAATATCGTTAGACAACATTGTTGCACCGCACTTGTAACAACTCCAAAACTAATACTTATTTCAATACATTCCTGAAGACGCTTTTCACGTATTCTTTTTCTGGTAAAGCTATTTTATTATATGTTTTTATTGATTTTTGTGAGTTTCCATAAAAAAAATTTTCAACGGCCACACCTGTCCTTACAATATTTAAGGTATTCCGTCGATTCCTCACGGAAGCATTTGTCCAGTATTTAT
The DNA here is from genome assembly GCA_005406025.1 of Eumeta japonica. Taxonomy (NCBI): domain Eukaryota; kingdom Metazoa; phylum Arthropoda; class Insecta; order Lepidoptera; family Psychidae; genus Eumeta; species Eumeta japonica. Next base: position 157,223 of record BGZK01000807.1, on the reverse strand, counting down.
TAATTCTGACAAAAACCGAGTTCGACCTGGGAGTGCGATCTGTCAAATAAACGAAATATGGAATCGGTCAACAGTTCCGAATTATGAGGTGACAGAATTAAACAAATGCAGTCAAACCGAGAACCTCGCGTTTTGTCTTCGAAGTCGGCCAAAAATCTTCGTTCGCGATCGGCGCTCCGAATAAATGGGACAGAGTCGCGACCGAAGTTCACACCGGGCGCTTTCTTTGAGCGCACCACGCTTATGTATGTCGCGGTGTAAGAGCTTTTATCGAGAGCGGCCCGAGACAACCGGGTCGGCGATCATCGGCGACGTGTCGCTCCGTGAACTGCCATCCGTGTCGAGGTGTTAAGAGGATTTGTTTTAACTATGAGCTTGTTCGTACGGAGGCTGTTTACTAAACGGTTTTATTATCCGGGTACGTGAATTGTAAAGAATAATATATACATGTTTAAAGTTATACACAGGCAATAATTTCAATCTATGTAATTATGAGAATATTCAGATTTATTGCACTTTTTTATCAATTTTGGGTCATTCTACTTACTGATGCGTATACTATCCCACACTTTTACTTTATGTTAATCTGAGGACTTTGCAGCTTAATTTTCCACGTCGTTCCAAGCCCAATACATCATCTGTACATACGTATCATTAAAATTATATTTAGTGCAGAAAGTGTTTATTTATTAATAAGTGACTTAGTGGAAACCTGCAAAGAAACTATGTTTTTCTGTAATTATTTCTATAATCCGAGAGTATATGTTGCGCAGGCGTCGGTTTCGGCATTGGACAGACCTCGCCGGGCCTTGTGTGTGCGCAGCGCTAAACGGCCAAGTGAATTGTCTAAACAAACTTCAGGAGAGTACCGGGAAAAATTAATGAATGCGCATCATTGAACTTGTTTGTTTGACGGATTTGTGCGCCGTCGACAACGGTCTTTATCCTTAACCAATACGAACGCCCGTTTGGTCGTGTGCCTGCTGCGTGACGAGGTTACGTTATTTTTGGAAATGTTGTTTATATATATAAAGAAGAGATTTTATTTTTTGTATTTAATTATTAAACTATTAAAGATAGAGTGGTCTGAGTTGTTTGTTATTCAAAAGTAATAACGACATTAATTAATATTTCTATATTCTTTCCTATTTCCTGAATATATTAATTTATAAACAATTACATTGACGTATAAGCCGTATATATATACTCTACTTTTTGATGTCAATAAACGAGAAATAAGTACTTCAATTCAGCTGTTAAGTTTAACCTGAAAGAGTCTCATTTTAACAAATGTTTTCGAATATTTTATTAATAATAAGCATATATAATATATTAGAGTAAGGCATAGCCGATCACAGATAATTATTTTTTGAACTTCCCGCTAAGAAAATTGAAAATTTTCTAAAATTTTCGGGAAGTTATTGGTTTTTTGCCTTCTCATTTGGAAAATTATCCTGGAGATTTATTATTCTATAGTTTGTAACTAATAATCGCGTACGAAAGTTTGATTAAAGACCATCAAAAGTAATGTTTTCCGTCTCTTTAAGTTATTGATTCCCATGTAATAAATAACCTGATACATTAGCACATCACACTTTTATATCAAAAACTTTCTGATAAGACGTTAAAAAAAATGTGTGTGAATTCCTTTTTTCATGCGTTTTCCCACTATGCCCCCTCTATAACTTTGCAATAATTAAATTACAATCATTTTTTATTTTATTCTCATTATTCCCACAACATTAAAACTAAACCCATTTTTATATTGCAATACAATAATTTAAAGCTGTAATAAATGAAACAATAAATAACCGTAGACAATAAAGCAGCAATGAAATATTTTAATTAATTCACACTAAGGTGCATAATCCATTGAAGAATAAATCATTATTGGAAGCCGGTTCGCACGTTCCAGTATCGGATTGCGAATTACGCAAACGTCGATACATCGATGTTATGTAACCTTAATTAATAACATCGATGTATTCGATACATTGAAAATCAACCGTCGGCATGATGTATCGATAATGATTGTATATCGGTCCGATTCTGCGGCACGGCTCATTGTGTCGGCGGACAAATATTCGATTGTCGGTTTTAATTTATTCGCATTGCTTCTCAGATGTAGGCCAGCTTTAGCAGTAGTCAGGTGTTGTGAAATGCATAATAGATTGTAGTTTTATACATACATTATATTATGGTCAGAAGCGCATGGGAAATTCAATACTGCAATACATTTTGACAGCGCTCATGAGCGAATATAAATCATTTTTACACGACTGTCCAAATAAAACAAAAGAGTAAAGTCTTAAGTTGCATGGATGTACGTGTGTAGGTCAGTTAATTTATTCCACTATAATTTCTGTATGAACCGATTGAGAAATGTGTGGTATTGTTAATGTAAATCATCATACTACCCTGGATTAATTAAGGGTACCACAATTGTCAAAATATCGAAAATATGAACACATAACGTCATTTTGTAATGTAACGTTAGTGAAAACAAAATTTATAATGTGATTTGTGTACGAATGAATTTCCTAATTGCCGCGTATTCTTATAAAAATACAATCTAAACAAAACTGTCTCCCGCCTGCAATAACAATTTATACCAACAAAAAATAAATTCAAAACGTCTATGAGTGTAATTGGGACACTAATTATATTCTTGCTTTCAATTAGTACATTTGCTATGCAATTTCGTTTTATAGTTGTCATTACAATCGAATCTTGAAATTTTCTGATGTTATAAAAATATTTTAGAAATGTTTGTATCATGCGAACTTTAGTAGGTTTTAATATTAATGAGTATTTCCGAGACAGCATTAAGTAATTTATTATTTGCGTACCTACACAGTCCTTAGAGGTACGTAAATACGTAAACGTACGTTGTTTTTTAACTTTCCATTATGAAAATTGAAAAAAAATTCATAAAATTGGAAAGTTTTCAATCCGATTTTCCAAATTCGAGTTTTTAACCATATTTTAATATTTTAGGTCCTAGGAATCAGTCATGTCTATATATCAGAATGTGTATATGTGTATGTTTGTGTACGCACACTTCTCAACTCTTGGACGGTCGACATCGAAATGTCATTTTTGACATTCGAAAGAGGTGCACTCAACTTTAACTTTCTGAAATATTAAATTGATTCTGCCCGATAAATTTTGAGGAATCTCAAAAATAAAGTTTCTAGAAAAACTTTTTTTTTTAATAATTTTTAAACTACCATACCAGGCGATATCAAAATCTAATCAGCCCTTTTTCCCAAATAGTTGCTTTGACGGCCGTAAATTGCATAAAAATCGGTTGATCTCATGAAGATAAATTTTTTTAAAAAGTGTTTTTTACAATATTTTGTAAACGATTCCACCGGGTAATTTCAAAATTTGTAGAAAAAATAGTCGCTGCTGACTGTTTTAACATCAGTTGATTTGTTCAAGAAATATTATGTAGAAAAATTATTCAGTGTTTTTTTAGATATCTATTTCTAAAATAGAAACAGTTTTTATTTTTAAAAAACAATTTCGATTTTACACATCCATCAAAATCTACGTGTTCGTTCGAGAGATATCATTAATGAAAAATTTGAAAAAAAGAAGTTTTTCTCGGTAATTTTTTCTGATATATATTAAATATCATAAAGCAGATCAAAATCGAATAACTTGTTAAAAAATATCGTAGTCGAAATACTTAAAAAATATTTTTTTAACTTCCCGCTCTGAAAATTGAAAAAAATTCATAAAGTGGGAAAATATTGTTTTCAGTCCAATTTTTCAGATCAGACGATTTAGGATAAGAAAATCATTGATAATTTCAAACTGCATCAAATTCGGTGGGTTAATTCGAGAGACATCGTTAACCGGAAATTCGGAAAAAAAGGGTCAAAGACACACATCAATAAATATCGTAACCTAAAATTTTAGGGATGGCCTGCGCGATCGACCCTTTTTGATTCTTTTTCGTGAAACGGGATTGTGTAAGAATCTACTTTGGACTAAATGTAATAATAAAATTAAGTGCATTTCTTTTGTATAAATTATGTTTACAAGAATCGACACATGCGTTCGAAATTTACACATCTTAAAACAGCTTGCTATTTTTGCCGCGTTGACTGCGAAGATTAGGTTTGCAAGATATTTATTCTTAACAATCAATCAGGTCTGTTCCAGTTCAGTAAGCCAGCTGCTCTGAAACGAGAACCACCTACCGCTTTAATTGGAATCTGAAACAACATGCAGTCGGACCGGAATCGCCACCCACGTATTCTATACTCTCTCTCGAGATGACCTTGCGCGTAAATGGGTCGCGGCGTCGATCAGAAGCAGCGGCAGCCCCTAATCTGCATATAACGATGACAAATGAGTTCACAACTCTCCGACGCCTTTCGTAATAAGTCATGTCTTCACCGGACGCCCGCCTCAATTACTGGGTAATGGTGCAGTGAGAGAGAGAGAGAAAGAGTATCGACGTCCGAAACCAGTCTTAGTGTAGGTTTTTTACAGCTTTTTTTTTTCAATATTGATTAGCTTCTTTACAAGCTTTACTTTAATATACAGCTCGCAAACAAGCGGTGATAGATTAAGAGTTAAGTGCTATTTCCTTCATATTAGGAGCTACTGCGTTCAATTCTAACTATGGCCGAATCCCAAGATAAGTTTTCAACTTAAGTCGAATCAGACGACACGTTTCGTACTTTGGAGGACACATGAAGTCGTCGGTCCTGGACGTTGATCATAGCTTTGATACGACGGGCGTTAGCAGGCTCCGACCATCACTAGGCCAGCGTTAAGAGCTCAAGGTCTAAGCCCATAGATATGAATTAAAAAAGAGTGTGGAAGTGTATGTTCTAGGAGTGGGGTGATTTGAATCTGATACACCAACAACAACAATGACAACTTTAGAATCATTAAAAAGTAATTGCTGTATAGCTTCTGTACATATCTCCGGCTGACCCACCATTCCTAAAGGCTTGTTCCCAAAGTCTTGTATTTTTTGTTTGTGTGTTTATTTCTTCCATATATTTAGTTTTTCTTATTCGCTGGATTACTTGTTTTTATGTTATCTGGTTTGTTGTGATGTTTTTTATAGCTTGCGAATAATAAATTATGTGTTTCAGTACCACGAAAATAAAATTATATACACACATACACTCACACACACACCCACATATATATATATATTTATATATGTGTGTGTGTGTATATAATTTTATTTTCATAAAATATTTATTTTCGTATATATATATATATATATATATATATATATATATATATATATACATATATTATAAAGTAATTCTTGTATTCGTGAATTCTGAATATAAATATAGAAAGTTAGAATTAAAATTATATAAAATTATTTTGCATTTATTTTTAAGTCAGATGCAATCTTCGGCCAATACACATATAGCACGTTCATTACACCATCGACTAAAATATATTTTTATTTCGCTAGTTCTCTATGATTTATTACTTATGACGTTAGGAGCAAGTTAGAGACCTCATTTGGGAAAAAAACCGGCCGGATCAGTAGGCACATTCCGAAAATAGACGATACTGACTTAGTTCTAAGGTCAACCTCGATGATAGCTTATGCCAACTTTATCATTTTACGAGTACATCTTTAAGTTTGATCTGAATTTCACTTATTATAACATAACAGTTTTATATATGATTACAGCGTTTATTATTTTTAACACTAAATTTAAGTTCTAAATAAAAAAAAACCGTTTTTTCTCTGTTTGGCCATCGACTACGTCAATAGTAGCTTAACGGAATCAATATTGGTTTAAAATTACAATGATTAATGAAATTCTTTAATAATTTAGGAATAATTTTGAATTGTCACAAAAACTAATCGCATAACGGTTGTTAGAACATTAATGAATTTTTCTTAATTTGGATAATTTTACCTCAAAATTTTATTTTTGAATTCAAAATTGATTAAAATTTTTATATCACATCTATTTGGTCTGAAAAAAATTTTTCATCACAGTTACAGATGGCTTTGACGTCTTCAACTTCATATTGTTGTTACCTGTTTTTGTAAGAATCAAATATTTTATGCGTGATCACATACGAAAACGGCAAAATGACTGTGTGACGAGTCAATTCTTTACGAATTACATGCATGTAATATTCGGCATGCACGTGTTTTAATGCTGTATTGTAATAGCGTACAGTGGCTTTTAATACTTGTTTCCATTGTATTTAAATTAAATGGTTTTTTTTTGTTTCAGGTAAAAGAATACATCAAAGGAAAATTTGCGTTACTGGGGTCATATATTTCCACAGAGTGTGTTAGTATTGACTTTTTCGTTTTGGATATAACATTATGTTTACTATATTCAAATACAGCATTTGAATGTTGAAATAATAAACTTTACAAAACTTTAAAAAGTATACAGACACATATTTAACGAAATTATTTAACTTTACTTTCGAATTGTGGACGTATTTTTCTATAACTATATTAAAATGTAATAGATATCTTATGCAAACCATAGCAAGCGATATTATGGTAGTTGGTTCAACTTCTTATATTGTATTTTGCTCTTATTTTACTAATTAAGATTGGTTAGTTACATGTTATTTCATGTTGGGCTTGATTTTGTGCATTTTAAACATTGCCTTCAATTATAAAACGTAAACGTGTATTCATGCGCAAGTAAGAAAAATGCAAAAGGTAAATAATATGACTGCGGGCCCCGCATGACTCCCTAGAGAAGTATAAGACTATCCTTCTCGGGCAACGTGAGAAATAAAATAGGTAAGTCCTTCAGACAGGCTTTCCCCTAGACGACTTGATAGGCTCACTGGTCAGAATAGGTTTGTCCAGATATAAATAAACTACAGAAAAATTAATTAGGAAAAGTTTATTTATTTATTTGTCGCGACAATTTGACAGTTCTTTCTTATTATTAAGTAAGGTTAGGATTCGTATTGAAATAGTCTTGATAATGAATAAAATGTACATTATAAAAATTCTGTGAGTGGAAAACTAACTTTGTACTTTGTGATGTTTTTCCTATTCAAGCGAATGAGCCAGCAGGCATAGCTTGATCGTAATTTTCGAGCAAAACGTGCCTCAATTGTTATGATGTGTCTGTGACTGATATCCTTTTAAACTTTACATGAAATAGTAACAACGTTTCAATTTTCAAGATTTTTTTTCAGTTTTGACCTTTAGAATATCCGGATACGGACGTCAGTAACGAACACGATTGGCTTTCGGACGATGTCAACACGAGCGTTCATAGGTAGTTGAATGAGATGTATATTAGCAAACAATTCTGACCGTGAAAATACGCTGCGAACAATACCGGCGCCGTGCGTGTTTCGTAAGCGCACTCCTGCGCAACTCGGCTACTTGCGAGTGAAAGTCACGCATGCGCGCTACCGGCCGGCGGTGTGTGTGACTATGCGAAAAGTTTTTGCTACCACACTCGCGTAGTTTGTAAGTAAAATGTACACATTATAATGAGAAATGGGTTCTGCACCGCATAGTTGTTTAAGCAATAATATTATATAAAGCATCGATAAGAAATAATATTCAATTCTGTATATTTTTTAAAACAAAGTATGCTTTCGCATCCAAAGAGAAAGATAATTATACTTAAATACCATATCACGTAAGTAACGCAAAATGAGTACTTAATAGCTCTTAAAAAATTGCAAAACATACATTTTATTTATCTACACAATTGTCATATACTATACATTCTTACTCTAAAATTAAGGTTTCGAAGGTAAAAGAGACAAGTTTTAGTAGCTGATCTGCTTCTACCTCGTCAAACGTACTCACGCGGCCGGCGTATGAGCGTTATAACACTGTGGGACGTCTCTTCATCGTTCGCTCAAAAGCCCTTTGTTCATTCTGATTTGCCGTATCTAATCCTTACCTTCGTAGTATTATATTATTATCCGTCTACGTATTTCATGACAGCCCAGTACATGATTTTGAGCCGGTTGTTTAGTCGAATACCATATTCATTTTGCGTTTATTATAACCATAATTCGTCTTGCGAAATCATGCGGTTTTTGTAAGGCAAATCGTAAAGAATTCGTAAAAAAAATTGTAGAAAGTTGTAATATAGTTGAAAGAGCGTTCTGTATTTATTCTGTATTATTGTAATTTGTTGTTTTAGACTTTGGAGTGGTGACTCTTTAGAACGTACCACTCGGAATCATTCGTGATTGTAGCGTGCGCTCTAAATGCCATGCTGAGCAGATAGGTCTTCATTAAAATATGAATTCACAACTCGTTCACGAGGTAATTTTCTCTCAAGTAGAACGAAAAGGAAATATAAGCTCTCTTCAGCTTCAATTAGGCACGATCAAATATAAAACTATCATAAAAATAAAAAAAACCTGATAAGAAGTTGTGCTGGATATGTCAATGGATATATTCTCTAAATCAAAGTTTTTCAAACTGTTGGTCGCGACCTCTAGTGGGATCGCAAAGCCTTATTCGGGGGGATTCGGGCAAAAGAAAAAAAGGCGAAAGTTTCTAGGTTCTATACCAGAATATATATATATATATATATATATATATATATATATATATACATATAATTTTATTGAGAAGAGTAGGCTCGTTTCTTTAAAAAAAATATCATAACATGGTTCTAGTTTTGAAATGTTATAACCAAATCATGTTCTAGTTGAAGTCCAATCACTTTTTTTTTAGTTTTAATGTCCGTCATTGAAGAGAACGTCAGTTCACATAGGTGAGAAGTGACGAATGGCATTAATACCATAATTCAGAGTCCAGCTCTGGAAAGAAAGTTCATAGTTTCTCTTCCAATTATGCAAGATCTGTATCATGCAAGGAACGTAAGAATTTACTACAAGTACTTGGTCCGTTGCATTATATTCAACAATCTTCTGAACACAAGGAAAAGATTCATATCTATTTCCTGGCAGAGAAGTTTACCATAAATGAAGTTTTGCATTAAAAGTTTTGATTTTATCTTATACTGATAAAATATTTTCTTCCCTTCCTCGGAGGTTTTTTGTTTAAGTTACCGAGGTGGCTAAAAAGATCTGCAGAAATATTAATTTCAAGAGCCAAACAAGTTCTCAAAAATAATTGGCATATTTAGATTTAGTACTTTGTAAGAACATTAACTATTTAGCTTTTAGAACTCTTGTCAATTCCTTTCCTTTGGATAGCCACCTGACCTCTGCACTATAAAGGACAATGTGGTGAAAGCGAACTCATGTATTTATCAAACGATTCTGAACAGTCGAGTTTGCAAGGTTTTGCCTTAAATAGAATTTGCACTTTGGATTACCTTTTTAAACACATAATTCAAATGGTAAGATAAAACCTTGGCTGCCAGAGGTTATCTATGAAGAAAACAGTGTATCTATGATACGTTTGGCTTTATTGATTTCAATTTCGCAATGAAACCACTTTTTTGCTAGTCCCAGTCGTAGCACCATCACTACAAATAGCGATACATTTTTACGAATCCATGTCATACTTACAAGTGCTTTCTAGAAATATGTTATACAAACATTGGCTTGTAGTCTTTGCAGGAAGTGCTTTGCAAAACAAAATTTCTTCTGTGATACGGTCATGTACTTCAATGTGCATAAATACTACGTACGGAGAATATTCGGATAAATCTGTAGATTTGACAAACTGCAAAGCAAAATGTGGGCTTTTCTTCAATTTTTCGATTACGTGTTCCCTAATGTCATTGGTCACATCGTTTATTTTGCGTGCAGTTGTATTACCAGAAAGTGGTAGGCTTTTTATCACGCTGCCGCGCGTCGAACCGCCACATATTGATATGCGGCGTTTAATACTTACTTTCAAAGATCTCGCGGTTTCCTTACAGAGTATAGGTGCCTACTTGACTTTTTAATCCATATAATTAGGTCATAAAAAAAAGACAATTATAATTGTAGTCTTTCAAATCACTAATATTTTGTTTGTTTATTTCCCTAGGGGGTCACTAGAACTTTTTAACTTGTAAAGAGGTCGCGTAATCAAAAAGACTGAAAAACACTGCTGTAAATAATCGAAAATTTTGTGATAAATACGCTTCTCTTTCAAGCAATTATTCAATATGATTTTAATTTATATCAGGGTAAATTTTAAATCTTTAAGAGCCCTTATTGAAATTGCGCTCATGCACACATTGCCCAATAAATAAGTTCGTGACTATGTAATCGACTGGCATGTAAACACAGTTTATTCTTTTTCTAGTATGTGTAATACTATGTCTATGACGATTCCTATTTTCTATAAACAGTTCCAAATTTTTCTTCAAGTATATACTAAATTTCCGTATATACACACTGACATGCTAGAGTTAAGATTTTAATTTCCTTAAACTTATTGGTTCTAAGAGATACTACAGCTTGCATCTGAAAACATATTTTCCGCCATCGGTACCAGCATTTTCAAGAGTCACTGAAGAACCGTCGTTCATCTTACCGTCGATTGGTGCTAATAAAGTTTAAATAGATCTGTGATAGGGACAGCAGTACCTTAGTATAATTAATTAACCATGTATCAAAGCGAAGTGCATTTACGATCCCATGATACCCTATAACGAAAATGAAAGATTTATATCTTTTTTCTGATACACAAATGCACAGGTAAAAGAAAATCTTTTCCTATCGAACTTTATGTAGCTTTTCCAAGGGGCACTGAGCCTGTGGGTACGCCATGGGAAATATAGTAAAAAAATTGAAAATCCAATATTTATTAAAATGAATTATATTAATTAAGTGTTATCAAAAATGAAATATTTGAAAAACAATACTGAAATAAACTCATTATGAAAACATTTTTTTATTTAATATTACATCTCTATCTAGAACGATGTTTATCAGGTTTCTTTAAATCACTTGAACACTGTATTTTAATAGTAATATATAACTTTCATACTTCTTTTACTGCACCTATACTCCTCTGCAAACTTTATACCACTCAATCGATATTGTTACGACATCGAAATTACGTAAATCGAGGGGGGCGCGGCGGGTCAAATCTTCTCGCCCCGACATAACTTTGACATCGTGACGACGTCGACGCAGTGGTTTTAAGTTTACAGAGTTGCCGCAGGAACGATAGTTCTATGAATTGAGAACTATACGTCGTTGTATTAATTCATACTTTCTAATAGAGGACATTAGGTAGATTACGTTATACCTTCATTAGACGATTTCCAAGACAATGCGTTAGTTTACTGTACTTTACGTAATAAAATGACAATACTGATCGAAAACCACACCGAAAATCCTGTAGTCACAAAATATCACCCATAATTTCCAACTTACCCATAACATGAGTGGGCCCTTAAGTTGATGTTGCCGTGCTAAAATGCGTAAAACGTATATAACTCGCTCCATATGTCACCCGCCTTTGTCTCTGTGTTTAAAAATTCATAACCAGTCGTAAAGAGAAGATAACAATGAATGACTCGCAACGAAACAATGCACAATCACAAAAGTACAATGGCGAGAGAAAGTTTTTTGTAACTTTAAAGAGCATGATTAAAGAAATGACTTGTTAGGTTTTAATAACTGCTAATAGCATGAGAGTGATTCAATAGATTTTTTTTACTTCAATTAATGGTCTTATACAATACCCTTTCCCGTTTCATATGAGATAGATAGATGTCTATAGATATAGAATTATAAGAATTACCATTTCAAAACGCAATTCGTCGTAAAGTAAGGTGCGTCGTTAAAGGTGCATCAGATGGTGCAAAATGAAGAACGTGTCGTAAACTAACGCGTGCGGGCCACGTTGGCTCTTTGGCGTTACAGGACAATATTTTATAAATCACAGAGTATTCGCGATGTAATTCTATACAACGAGACTTTGAACATGCCTATAATGTAAGCGCCAATAAAGATTTTCTCCTACATATTTTTTTAAATTCATGCAATACTAAATTTTGAATAGTTGTAAGTACTAAATTGCCTATTAGTATACCCACATCATAATGTGTCTAATCGATAATTTAATTTTAAATATTATCCTTGATATTTTTATTACTATTTATTTTTGAAATAACAACGTCTGGGTATAAGTTGTTATTTCAAAGTTAATATTAGGTAATTTGTTTGTAATTTTCATTTTCTTTTTATGTTCACTGTAACTTAAACAATTAGTGTAGTCGTGAGTGTCCCATGACAGGTTATAGAACAGATTTCCAGGCTCGCATATGTTCAGGTAGGAATTTTATTCCTAAATCGCTTTGGTGAAACGTTTGTTCTCAATTATACGAGGGTTTCTCTAAAATTATTGAAAATACGGAAAAAGTATATAAGAAAAACTCACCAGATTTATAACACATATACTCAAAGTAGACTCCTTCAGCGCCTACACATTTTTGTAGACGAACTTTCCACAAATGAAAAGCATCGCGTCAATAATTTACAGAAACAGAGTCAATATATTCAGTGATAGCGGAGTCTACCTCTTTTGATGTAATGCGGCATTCACGCAATTTTTTTTATTAAAAAACAGTATAAAATAGCACATTGCGATATCGGATGAGTAAGGCTTATGCACTAAGACTACAATGTTATTTTCTTTCAAAAAGTGCACATCGAGGCCAGCGGTATCAGAAGATGCGTTGTCGTGGTGCAGCATTAAGTCTCTCATTCTAAAAGTCTGGCGAACTTCTGGCAAGCAGTGTTGTGCCTTTCAGGCCGCTATGACAGTTTCCTATCCTTTTAATTCACTAGCTTTGCCCAAGCCTGTACAAGCGGCATACATTTTTTCACGATGGCTGGTTTTGGATCACCTCTATGAAACCTTATCCTATTTTCTGACGTGTAGATAAGTCATAAACGGAAATATACTTTTCATCACCTGTTACAATTTTAGATATTATATGGTGACCGTATTTATTCCATAACTTTAGTGTCTGTCGGCTGATTCTTACACGCTCGGATATTTGGTGTCGTGTAAAATGTCGTGGAACCCAACGAGCAACAATCTCTTTTCATTTTTAATACATCATGCAAGATATTATTATATACCGTTGAAGATCCAATCCTAAAGAGTATTCTGAATCTTATGGTAGGTGCATCGATTGTCATGACATTACCTGGAGTGACCGTTGAAACAGATCTTCCCTTATGTTCTTTATCTTGAAGTGAGTTGTGATCATTACGAAATCATTTAAACTATGGAAAAACAGTGAGTCGAGGGCACTTATGATAAAACGCCGACTGTAACCGCTTCCACACATTGCTCTTCGGATATACCATCTTTAAAATCATAGTATATCATAGTTTGCCAATGCTCACGTTCAAATATATTACTAGTTTTACAGAAACATACTTTACGATAACTTAGCTTAAAAACGCAGGAAGTGACTTGGGACGCGGGAAGTGCGCGTATTTTGTAGTGAAGCGGACTTGTACTCATGCGCAATTATAAACATGGGAGTGAAACTCGTATATTTTTTAATGCCGGTAGTAATGAAATGGAAAAGAGATATTTATGCCAAAGTGGAAGCTGTCAAACCGGGAACAGGATGGTAGGATTGAATTCCCTCTTGAACACTTGGGTTTCATCTAATACATCCCTATAGAGTTTCATAAACCCTATAACTGCGAGCGAGACTAAAATATTCCTATATTATTCCCACGTTTTACGGTCGTAACTGCCACGAGTTCTAGCATTTGCTATAGTTTGAACGCAATGTGAAAACCCATTAAATACTCTGGCTATCATAATATCGATAAAAAATAGATATTTTACAGTTGTTGATAAAAAAATATATTTACGCTTCCATCACGTTATAAAGAAATAATCTCGCCGTGTCACGCGGTAAGGGTTAACGTCACGGCGCGTTGCGACAGGCTGTTTCATAGAAACGCGTGGGTGTATGATCGCGTTCGTGGTTTCGTTTATTTGCAACTGCAGGTGATATTTTGTAATTTCTTTCGTTTCAAGAGAAAACTTATGGCTTATAATAGTTTTAAATAATTTAATATTAAAAAATATTATGTAAAATTTGAGAATAAAATTGTAAAGAAAACCGTCAAGTTAGCATGAATATTTCAACAATTACTGTAAACACGTAAATGTTATTATTTTATTACCTGACTAATTAAATACTATAAACAATGGTTAATGGTAGGTTTTTTTTTCAGTAAATTTGTGTATTGTTTTTCGAAAGCTCCGTCAATGTTCAACCCGTTTTCTTTATTATGTTTTCATTAATTCTAATTCTTTTTATTTAGTAATAAAAGTGTTTTTTATTTTGTTGCTGACTTATTTTATTATGAAATTCAATTTAAAAAAATAATTCTAGTGTAATGAAAATTTTAAAATGACTACAAAGTGTTTAAGCACAATAAATTGCCAAAAACATAAGTTTTATCCCGGTAAACTTACTGCTTTTTGGGCAGTAACCAATTAAAGAATATTTTCCATTGAGTAAATTGCTTAATAAGTTAGATAAAAATAATTAGATAAAAAATAATTTACTGGAGTGTGTTATAGGTACACAATTCTAAAATCGTCAATTTTTTGTTTATCAAAAATTCCCTTACTTTTTAAAATAGCGAAATTAAAACAGTATATCGAAGTTTAGCGTAAACTAAATAATAGATCTAATACCACGACTTCCTCAAATGGATACTCGACATCAAGCATATCGCTATTGCAAATATTTCAACATCTACTTGTTATTCCATCGATGCATCTGAGTGTCGGCGCGGCTGCGCTCACGCAACTATGTCGACAATGGTATACTCGGTTCGCTGTTTTAGGCCGGTCAACAATATGCGTCACGGCCTAATTTCTATTGCCGTTTATTAATTTCGTAACGATAATTTCGTGGATGATAATGGATTCGCTTATAATAAACCATTCTATTTGATCAACTAATTAAGACTTATTAAATGTTATTTAAGAGAGGCGAGCGTGAGAAATTAATTTAATGCTAAATAACCTTGTGCCTTTTTTATTACTACCTAATTCGTTTTCTGTTTATACATTTTGTTTACTTATATAACTTCTATTCGTGTCTAATATTTACGTATTGTTTTATGGGATTATTTCTTGGTCCTGTAATATTATTATCATCTTATTCAATAGACGATGTGGCTTTCTAGTTCCCATATCAGCTATTTAAACATTTTTATTGTACAAGTTTTATTATATGAGTACAAAAAAGAACTACATTTAAAATATTTTAAACATTTTATTGGCTGTATATTTTATTATATGTACCTAATAAATTATTAGTTTGTTTTTATTTAGAAATCCATTAGCTTTATCATGCTTCAGTAATAAATATCTCAGCTGAATGATAAATCTAAAAACTTATTTATTCATTCGACGTTTAGGGTATAAACTCCAATAGTAAAATGGTCTGTTTTGGCTGATTACCTTTGTTTCATTGATTTTTTTTGTTGAATTTTATTCAATGAATATTCATTAACATATTCATTCTTTAATAACTGTAAATATTGTACAAATAGTTCTATAAAAAATAGAACGATTGTGATGGACGATTAGATGGACAAATAGACACACGAATATAGTTAATAAGCTGCTATTGCATCTAGTCGAGTTATCAAAGACCTAATAGATCTCATACACCGATAAAAACGGTTGTGACTCAAGGGTTGAGAGCTCTGCTCTTCAACCAAAAGTTGAAATGCAGCGAATTAACCGGTGAATATTCAAGAATTAAACCATTGACTCCGTGTCTCGGAGGGCACGTTAAAACTTAGTACCCGAATATGACGTCACATTGATGGTGACGGTCATCACCAGCCACCGACCCGGACCGAGTCAGGGTGGAGCGGTCAGAGGTCAAGCTTGCCATTTTCGAACAAAAAGGTTGCGGGAGGGTACGCCTTAGAATTCAGATGATCAAAACCTAACGAAGCACAATATGAGGTTTATGTTACGAAGCATGGAAGTTTTCTTCTACCACAATGTCAGCAGGCACAAACCCAACGTACGAGATTCAGCATATGCGAATAAATATACGTCTTGGTGCGATAGAAAATCTAACTCCTTAGCGTCCGACTAGCTCACGGAAGCGGCTATGGAGCTGCAGAAATATATTTAAAACTTATGAAAATAATATTTGTTAGTTTAAGTTATAAATGTATAGTTAAACGGGGTTCTGATATAAACAATTTAACATAGTATTAATTAATGTAAATCGTATTATCTATCTTAAAGCGTCAGACAGACAACAGACGTCGTTTTAATCAGTTTTCACAGATATCGTAACAGTTGCCTTGATGTTAATCGAAATCACAGAATAACTGTGTTTTTGTTAAATCGATTATGTTTCGTAAGTGTAAAGGGCGTACTAATTCAAGGTATCCGATATATTTTTTTAATAATCGAACGATCGTAACCACAAAATCGATTCATCTAACGATTATGAGCGTAATATCCGTTATCTGACATCACGATTCTGTTGCTGAAATTCCGATATTTTTGCTACCGGTAATATCTGATCTTTAAATATTTATTTTTTGTTACCTTGGTATTGCATTTTATCTCTGATTAATCGAATAATAGTGTATTTTTATGTCTATTCAAAGCTATTATTAAGTCTTATCACAAAATATATTATTTCGTTTCCTTGTAGGTGTGATATTCATTAGCAAATCATGAATAAAGGTAAACAGTCTTTTATATTACCTTGTAAGATT
Source organism: Eumeta japonica (assembly GCA_005406025.1). Classification (NCBI taxonomy): domain Eukaryota; kingdom Metazoa; phylum Arthropoda; class Insecta; order Lepidoptera; family Psychidae; genus Eumeta; species Eumeta japonica. Next base: position 140,552 of record BGZK01000807.1, on the reverse strand, counting down.
AAGAGTTAGTTATTATTATAGCGTTTGGTAGAGTTTAGAAAATTTCGATACTTATTTATTCCAAATAAAAGGAATCAAATTGGAATAGTGAATATAAAACTTTATGACACTGATCGTGAGTGAATATATTTGTAGTTTATCGATAATCTAATGTAAAATATTTTAGTCTATTATATTTTAGAAATCACTTTAAACACATGATATAGTTTTTCTTTCAACGGTTGTAAGCTTACACGGTTTTGTTTTATTCCTGATTCGCCCATAAGTAATGTGTGGTGAACAATGTATGTCTAGACACTTTATTATCAGTGGTTTCATACCAGTATTATTTCCAACGATCTCTGTAACATTTGGTTTTGGTTTATTTTATTTAATTAGATATGCATATACATGAATTACACATATATACTTTCTTAAATTTTCTGCTATACCCACATACTACGATGCGCGTAACAAAACGTATATGTTGAGATAATCGTGATTTCAGTCAAGGGTCAAGGTTAAAAAAATACAGTTTTTTTTTTAAACCCTCCAGATACAGTCGCCGGTCTGTCTAATGGTTCCGTCCTTGAACTACGCTTTTGCCCGATCTAACTGCGCGTATCCTCAACACACCGATATTTATTACCGCTATTTTGTATACATCGTTGAATACGGTAATTGTTCGCGCAGTTTTGCAACTACCTACATACCGATAGCGTAAATTTTAAATTAAGTTTGTGATTTCTTTGATCGTTTTTATTGTAAGTTAATTTATTGCACATGCTCAATCCAACTATACCCAATTAGACCGGCGTAAATTGAGCGTATAATAAATCTTATCGTATATGATTAAACTTACTCTCATCGAATGTAATAAGACTCGAGGAATGCGTTTAATGCGACTCTAACGTGACGGTTACAATGTACTGTAATCCAATTTAGCGTGTCTTAACAACAACACTGACTTAATCTAAGAAACTTCAATCTCATTCGATCTAATCAAATTTGACATAAGAAATAAATCTTACATAAATATAACATTTTAATTTCATTCCCATATGATTACTGAACGCGTATGTGTTGGCGATTTCAGTATTTATGGCACGCGGGTGAATTTGATTGTCTGTATTCTCATTTAAAAGTATTGGCACGAAATATTACGTTGTCTTTACGTAGAAATTACTAATTATTTTGATGGTTTAGATAAATAAAATGTTTAACATTTCCTCAGGTGTCCATTATTCGATAATATTCAATTCGTTGGATGAGGATTCCTAGGGAAGAACAAATTTGTAGGTTACTGGTAGGTGGCATGCTTCATGTTATCGCATGATGCAGGCAAGTATCTAATGAAATTTAAACTTAAAACCGAATGCGATTCAATTACTTAAAAAATATCATTCACTACATGAAAAACAACCTTCTCATCATTTTGTTATCTAAGCGAAACATTAAAACGTTTTGTGTTTTTCAGTAAATAATAATATTTTCAAAGACGGTTAGCAATCTGCACTTGTGCGTGCCAATTAAAACAACCTTACAGCTAAGCGCTCACAGACAATGCCGGTTGTGCGTGTCCGTCCGCGCGCCCGGCCCGCGGCGGCCCAACCTCCAAACACAATGGCGCCGCCGTCCATCGATACGCGCGCCTTCTGTAGTCTACGCTCCCACGTTAGCGCTCGCGGAGTCATTGCCGGCACCTCTTTATCTCACCGACGACGGCCGTACACATACAGGGATCCTTAAGTCGTGTTCAACGTAATATGTTGTCATGTTCTGAGAACACTCGAAGAATGCACAATGAAGCTGTAATGAAATGTTATTAGTCGCCCATTAATTGTTCAACTTTTGATGGAAACATGTTCAGATAATATTAGCATTAGTATCAAACTGATTGAAATGTTAAGAGCTGCATCAATCGGAAGGACTATAGATCTTTGTTTTAACTTCTAATACATAGAATATAAACAAGGGAGATGAGTTGCTATGTTCTTCTAAGCATGTTACTGTATAAACTCTTAATCGTGTTTCTCAAAACGAATAGAGAGACATTGAATATTTGTATTGATTGGTTAGAAATGTAATAAAAAAATATGTGGCCTGTAAGGTTTTAGACATATGAGGCTGTTAACGCTTATTAATCTGAATGCAATAAATACGACATAGATAAATACGTATTTCCTAGGTTTTGCTTGCGGATTTTCTCGCGTAGAAATACAATGATATTTTTTTAAATAGAATTTACATAAAATCCATTTACGCCCCGAAAAGAATAACGGTGCCAAATTTGAAGTCAACAGGATCTATAGTTTCGGAGATCTCGCATCGAGTCACTCAGTCAGTGGTATTTCGCTTTAAGGTATATAGATTTGTTTGGTAACAAAATTAACATGGTGAAAAATGTCTTATTGGATTCTCGAAGATATGTCTATATGAAGAAAAATCAAAGTAAAATTGTCTGTAACTGGACGATGACCTTTCTGTAGTAATTTTTATTCTTTGATGATTTTTTTTTGTATTCATCACCAAGTCCAAAGCAATAAAAATATCGATTCGTTCAAGTGACTGAAGTATAAGTTTTTCTTTTTTCATTATTAGAGTGAAGGTTTGTTTGGAAGCACGTTAATTACCTCAACTACATACTCACTCCAAAGCAAGAGGAACACTTCCAGAAGACTAGAATGTATTTTCTATGTAGACTATATGACGTGGCCTACATACACTCGGTCATTGAGTAGGTTGTTAAGACGTAGCGTACGTCATTGTAATATGTGACATTGAACATAATGTACCGTTTATTTTATTTATATATTAAATGACATGTCTAATTATTATTTAGTTTTTAGTCATTTGTCTAACGAACTCCGTTGTATGTCAAAAATTCAATTTTTTTGTTAAACCACGTGAATTTGTTTTTATTTTATATTTTTTTCGTCGGTCGAACTTAAAAATTAGAAAACCGGTTAACCCTGTACGCTAACCCTGAACTTCCCGCTATTTTCGAGTTCGATAAACTCTAAAATATACAGGATTTGACACGATATTTTGAATCAAAAGTTTTGAGAATGCGAATTTGATTCCATACAGAATTTTACAATTTTTTTAAGAGAAGCTTTTTTTGTTTTTGATATCTCTTGAACAAATTAATCGATTTTGACTGAACTAGCGACAATCAACGCAGGTTTTTAAGTTCTATAAAAGAATTCAGAACATGCATTTAAATGCTTAATTAATTAAGTACAAAACTTTGGAGTATTTTGTAAATATCACTTTTTGCTTTTTTTTCGTTCACGATATCTCGCGAATGAATTAACTGATTTCGACCGGTCCGACGGCGATCCACGTGGCTTTTTTATGTCAAAAACTAATTAGTTTTTGGAATCCATCGGTAAAACCGTTTACAAGTTATACTAAAAAAACCACATTAAAAATTTATTTTTTCACAGTTTTTTTTAGATTTCTTTGAATCTATCCATCGGAATCGGTTCAAATTTTCTGGAAATTTAAGTTTGATGGAATTCTTTGGAATACCAAAGTTTAGTTCCAATCGGTCAAGCCGTTCATACATCCACACACACACACACACATGTACATACAAGCATACATACACCACCGTAAAATCGTCAGGGGAGCTTCCTAGGCCTTCAAAACGTTAAGTTCTGATGAAAACTACATTTTAGAAAAATGGGGTAAAACCAATAACTTTCCAATTTTCGAAAATTTCCTGTTTTCTTAGCGGGAAGTTAAAAATACAATAACGATAGAACAAAGTATGACGACAAAGAATGAGGAGGTCGGTAGACGGATACGGGAGGCATATGAGATGAGTGTGGCGCGAATAATAACTAGAATTGTATATACATAATATGTAAACATACAGGATACATTATGCACAACGTTACTCCATAGAATGGTTATTTTTCTCTTTACTATATGAGGAAATTCTAGGATGTGAAAATACAATATTTTTATTACTTATGAATCTGAGTAATGTTGTATATACATATATCAGAACCGAATTACTGGCTGTTTGTTTCTCTTGATATATTGCTTAATTTCATAAGAGGTAGTTCGATTCAATTGTGATGGCTATCGTCCTCTGCGAGTACGTCTTTCGCCACTAGCTCTCAATGTCTTTATCCGTGAGTGGACAGGGCATTCTACAAAAATAAAAAGTTATTAAAACTCAATCACTAACATTATAAGTGCAAACACAAAATTCTTGTACAGTCACAATGGTCGGAGTAGCTAGTCACTAAAAATTTTCTATAATATTTTTCATATCTATCGTTCAGAATCCATTAAATACTCGGTTCCTTCATTTCAGCTCTTGGACGTAAATTGATAAACACAAGCTTCTCTCCTAGATTTCTACGAAATTTGTTCCTAAACCACGTATACCTAACCAGAGATGTTCCATGTGTGTTCATCTCTCAGGAGGTTGTCCTCTGCTGCGATATTCAGCTTGTTGTTACACTCTAAAACCTTTCTCCCCATCGGTTATTATTTCTGTAAACGATGTGACCTATCTGCTTTTCTAATCCTGCGACATATGTCGATCACTATAGTTCTTTTGCAAATTTTCTCATTTCGAAGTTAACGTCCTCACAGAGAATGGTAAAGAGAATTGAATAATGACACGTGCATCGCCATCGTCGACAGCGGACGGCGGCGGGTTGGTTCTTTGAAGGCGCAAACATAACGGTCATTATGCAAAGCGGATCAATAGTGAACAGACGTCTCAATAACTGAGAGTTCTAGTAACTCCCCAGGTTTTAAGATTCGTGCCAGGAAATCCAAAGTCTTTGAGTGAGGAAACAGTCGCGTACGATTTGCAACTGCAATTAACGCTGCGCTGTTAAGACAATTAGACACGCGACCGATTGACGGCAGACGGATAAGCAGAGCTGAGAGGCTGTCTGTTCCGGCCTAGGGTTTCGCTGATAACTATTAGCCTAATAAGGCTGAAAAAAGCTGCTGGCCTGGCTATTAAATGTCGTGTGCACAAATACTAGAATTTCCAAGCTCGCGTGATTAATTCCTTATTAGATTGTTTAAGCATTTGATAGGAGGTATATTTCTGAAAATCAGTTCTGAACGATTCACCATCTGAACCTCGCCCTGTAGATGTCCACGTTCGATTGACGAGCTCGGGAATCGAACTAGTTATTTTCTTTGTCACGAAAGTATACTCTTCCAATTTATATTGTTACGGCATATTAAAACTTATCAAGGGTTTGTAAAAAGGAAAGTGTAGTTAAATATTATGGCACGTCGAAATATTGATCACGTTCTAATCATAAAACACGTCACCTCACGTTTGGCCAAACCATCAATCAAGTGTCGTACATCTGGTCAGATGGGTTCGACCTCGGGTTACAAATGCGGATCATTATGTTAAAAACTTGTCGGATCAGCGAAACGACCTGATTACTGACAGTAACAAACGACACCGTGCGTCGTGTGTATTTAAAAGTGACAACTCTATTAATATTTGAAAAGATTATATTCTATTGTTATGCGAATGCAATATGTATGTCGATTTTATGTATATATTCTTTCTCAAAAATTATTTTCTTACATTTATATATGAATGAACTACAATAAAATATAAGTCTTTGACAATAATAAAAATAATAATATAATATAAACTCACGCCTATTTTCCAGAAGGGTAGGCAGAAATTATAAATTTCTACATGGTTACAATCTTTGCATATCTCTCTTGCTTCACTAACTGTTTATTATGTTATTTTAAGTATATTGTAAATGTTTTTTTATTTTTGGCAGCAAATTTTTATTTTAGAGTGTGTATTTTTTAATATTATATGTTATTTATAGGTCTCTATGAAATATTTTGTTTATTATACGTATCGATTTATTTATGCATAGAAGAATAGTGAGAAAGGATACGTCTAAAAAATGTTAATAAATTAATGTATGTACAATATAAACTCACGCCTTTTCGCAGGAGGGTAGGCAGACACTATAGATTTCCATATGCTACGAACTTTGCATATTTCTCATGCTTCGCTGACACCCATCAATCTTTTCGTAAAAAATTGATTGCCGGTTTCGAATGTTTAAAATTGGGCCCTTTTTTAACCTGCTACCAATTTGGTGTCAAGATTTTTTGGCAAGAATTTTGATATGTATAGCAGTCGTATTAGCTACTGAAGGTCAAATTGCACGTGGTCCGACTCGAACTTGGTCGTTTTTTATTTTCTTTTATTTGTTTACGTATGTAATTCAAATAAATAAAGAGCATAAGAGATAACAAAGTTCCGTTGTTGAAAGGAAAAATTCAAAACTGATTTTCATGTGCAAATTTACGATATTGATAGTTTTTAAATTTGTTTTTTACCGTTTTTTATAGAAAACCTTTTTTTTATTTTTTAATTGATTTAAATAAAATTTATAGAACTTTTACAGAACGACCCGTTATACTGGTAAGAATAACATTATTACGTAGAGCATTGGTGAACCGAAAAACAGTACTGCTTTGAGTATTAACGTGACGTTTGTATTTGTCTAAACGGAACATCGAAAAATTAAGTTGCTTAAAAGTTATATAATCCCCAGCTAATAGCTCCAATACTACTTCGTTTGTCTTCTGATTATTCCGTTCAATAGAGCGTGACCTAACGGGTAACGATTTCGAAAGAGCATTTGAGTGGAAGTGACTCATAAAATTTTCTTTGATTCTAAATCATTGCAGTTGACCATACGAGTCGATGGTTGCTAGTTGGAAGAATGAGTTTTTGGATTGATTTAGTATACAAAGCGATTCATGAAGAGTGTTGATACACAGTAAATTAGTTGATACTAAAAATACTAAATATTTTTTTTATGTGATTTGTTACAATGTATCGATCGAGTACAGGTTGCTCTTTCAATATTTTAAGTTATATTCGTGATGAATTTTGTTATAAATAGTAGGCACATTGAACTCTTAGTAAAATTTTATCTCTACAACAGTCACAGTATCGACACTGTCAGATAAAAAAATACTTAGGCGAGGCAATACACATGTTATAGACGCTTGTAGACACGTAGATACATATTTATAAATACATATAATAAAATCGAAATCGAGCTGTTTATGAACATTAAATATATAAAAAAAATTAGACTCATTATTTCTTATGTTACCTATAGCAAAATAATAGCTTTTAGAATTTTTATGTGTTTGTGCGTTTTTGCACCTTAATCTCAGAAACGAATTAAGTGATTTGAATGCTCACTGATGTATTTGGGCAAATTGCCTGTAACATTTAACGTTTTTTTTATTACAGTCGGTTCACAGACAACAAAAGTTATATTAATCTTCTAAGTGTATTATATCGATAAAAATTTGAACAAATATATGATTTTTTTTAGTTGAATCTTGAAATATTTATTGATATATCAATGATATTTACCGACAAGTTAATGTAATATATCACGTTTTTTTTAATGAGTGATATTAACTATATTAATCTGCCTGAGGTTCCGTTTTGTTGGGTCAGTTTTACGGCTAAGCCATTGTACTGATTAGGATGAAAATTAGTAAGGCAGCTTTACAGAAAGAAATAAAGAACGAAAATATTTTTCGTTCAATATTACCTATATAAATATAAATTATGCCTCTGAAAGCACGTAAAATACTTGGTCGTAACGTTGTCATGAACATTAGGTAAAGCGATCGTTAGTAGGCAATGGCGGATCCAGGGGGGTCATGGAGGTTATGCTACCCGGATTAAGTCTTTGTTCTGCTATTGTAATCGAGTTACAGCCAGTTCTGACTGAGCCTCGTATGTGTGGTCGTCCTGGCTCGAAGACTGGATGCGCCCTTGTTAGCAGGCTCAACCCAGACTAGGCTAATGTGCTGGGCTTAAAGTCTAATGACTTTAGTCTGGAATAGAAAAAATTGGTAGAGTACGCCTCAAAAGTACACTGATAAAAAAAACCTGATGACACAACGATTTTGTTCGTTTATTTGAATAAAGTCAAAAGTTTTAATGCAATTAACACTAGTTGAGAAGTATAAAAAAGATAAGGCAAAACTTCTTAAAAATTCTTAGACAAAAATTCCTAAATTAGTGTTTGTTGATGTTATACTTAAATGTATTACATAGATGCCAAAAAAGGTGCCCTAAATTTAAATAAAGCACAATATTAGGGTTTTTTCGTTAGCTGGGCTGTAATGCATTTTTTAGAAGTCATTACTATTTAATTCTATTGTTTCTTTAAGAATTTTATTACAATGGCATGTATCGTTCATTAAAGAATTATCGTAATTCTTGATTATATATTTTTTTAGTATTTAGGTTCTGGCAGTCACCCACTCGAGGAGAAGCATCAGTGCTTTTACGTACATATATTATATTTTGGAAATATGTTGAAAATATATAACGAGAATATCGTTTCTTTTAAATCGAGCATATTGATAATAACTAAATTGTAATTTATAAATAGCTCGAACTCTTCTTTTTGTACATTTTGGAATGAATACGAACCACTTTTACTCGCAAAACATTCCATAAAGGCATTCAGCGACTAATTCACATTATTAGGGTGGAGCTGTAAAGTATAATTAGTCAAAAAATAGACTAGCTGAAGATGTTTGTAAATACACAAAAGAAATCGGTTGACACCCGAATGAAAGCCGAGGGCACAAGAAGGAATGTCTACTGCGTACACGCGGTCCAAGCCGTTTTGGAAGGCTGGTATTTATATAGATGCAATCTTATCTCGAGACAGCGGCGCTCACTGTATATATTTTACTGTAAGGCCACTTACATGTTAATCGCGCTCACAGACGCGCATACAAAGGCTTGCCCGTTGTCTGTACAAGGTGAACCGTTTGTCTCGCTCTACACTGTTTGATTCAATTAAAGCACTATAAGTTTTTTGTCTCTGATACATGTTGTTCGCGATATTAAGTTACGTTATGCTATAAGTACATTTACGTACTTGTACATGTTCATAATATTATTATATGGGTTTGGAATGATGTACACTGTAGAGGTTACTCTATAAGAACTAAGTATTAACACAGCAATACAGCAGTGTTTTATTTATTTTTATTCATTTGGAACACCACTAATAGGTACACTGGATTTATTTAATTTACGTTTCTTACACCTATTCACTAAACGTGTTAAATATATTATTAATAGAAGGTATTCACAGCTTGCAAAAGAGACATGCAAAATACTAACAAGCAATATATTAAAGAAACACAAATGAAATTGATGACAAATATATATTAGGATTACTTTTTTCGCATTGTGTTACGTATAGATTTTCAAAATAAATTGAGATGTTCACCAAAAATATCTGCAACTGGATCAGTGTTTAATTCGTAATAATGTTTTATCATTCCGTTTAATGGTAAGTTCGACATTAAGTCTGTTTTATCAGATTTCATAATAAAAGGTACAATGGCACATGTATACTTGGTCGGAAAGTTTTTGTCGGGACTTTTAAACCAACCTTGCTCAGTAGGAGCTAGTAAGAGAACCAATAAAATTATTTAATAATTTATACAGAAACATGATATCTTACTTATTTACTAAACTAGTAACTTACGACGATCAATGAGAGAGTCGATTTTAGAATGATGAAGTCGACCACAATAATTTGGTAATTGTTTTACTAATCCATAATTGTCCTATATTTAATAATGCATTCAAGTACAGGTAAGGTCAAGACAATGATATATATAAGGTCGGGAAAACGTTTATTCGTATTTTATATGCAAATCCAAGATATTTTTTCATCATTCTTTTTAATATTTTACTATAATATATGTGTATATACGACATTTTTCAACAACTTGTTGGCATTTTGTAAGTAGTGGTATAATTTCATTGCTGTAGAAATTTTGGGATTTCTGATCAAAAAATTGCGACAAATAGATTTGACAGTTCTCTTTGATGTTAACTTAATATTACTTAAATAAATATGAAGAGTACAAAACAGGGGAAAATTTAAGAGTGCAAGGTCGGAGCTATATGGTGGACGCATTTATACTTCCCAACCAAACTCTTTCAATATTTGCTGAGTGGCATAATGTGAATGTGGTCTGATGTTGTCATTGTGAAAAACTACATCCGTTCTGTTGATCGATTTTATCCGTTTTTTTCTACTTCTTGTTTGAGTCTCATCAACTGTTGGCAGTAGAAATCCGAATTAATAGTTTTGCCCGACAGTAAAAGCTCATAATGAATAATGCAATTCCAATCTCACCATACACATAGCTTTAACTTACTGCGAGTTGATCGGGGTTTCGCTATAGTCTGTGGAGCTTGCATGCCTTTTGACCATGATGTTTTTCGCACGTTCTTGTTGTAGGTAATCTATTTTTCATCACCAGTGATCAATCTTTTCAAAAATGGTTTGGTTTCCTTACGTTTCAATAGAGAATCACAAATGAGTACAAGATTCATTATATTTCTTTCATTGAGCTCGTGTGGGACCCAAAAACCGAGATTCTTTATACAAAGCTGGATATACATCCCGCTTTTTTCAAATGGATCAAAACTGTCTTGTTGTCAATCCCCAGCTCTTCAGCTTTGTCGTAAGAACTAATATGCCGCTTTCGCTCTACTTTTCTCAAAATGGTATCGACTTCCCCCGTAATAGATCGACCAAAGCGAGGCTCATCTTTGACATCAAAATTACTCGCAGCTCGTGTCCCTTTTATCCCTTTTCTGTACTAAAACTTCAAAAATGTGTCGAATTTCTACGTTAGATTCTCTCATTTCGGTGGACAGATTAAGAATAGAAAAATGGCGCGACACCGCTTTTACTTTTTATTTTTCTTTTTTTTAAATATCATCTACTTAGTGGTATCAAAACTAGTCGGATACAAACACCACAACCAAAGAGATTTTACTGCAGCTTTTTACTTATAAAATACGAAAAACTTTTACCTCGACTTAATATTTTAAGGGTGTTTTAATTTTTATTTTCAGTAACTTAATTTTCGGTAACTGTCTTTTGAACACACGCCAAAATGTAATGAACCTTTTGATTAAAACTTCTCAATATTTATGTACGTCTTGCTCTTATTTCTCCATTTTATGGGTTGATTTATTTAAAGTATCCTATAATGTTTAAGCTATCTTCATATCAAATTTCATCTAAAATCAATTAGCGATTTAATTATAATACGTAACCTACTGACAAATGGAGTCACTTTTGCATTCGCACTATTATTTCTGTGTGGATGATATTAATCTTTATGCTATGATCCTGAACGATTTTTATCAAATTGCCACGTTTTTAATAATGACACTATACAACGTACCAAATTCATCATTTTATCTCTTCGAATGCATTCCGATACGAAATGAAGTAATTTTATAAAAGAAACTACATTGTAAATATCTGTGTAAATATTGATCTCGCATTTCAATAATTTTAATTGTTTTATTTCCTAAACTTCCTCAAAAGATCCAGCTCAACACGCATCAAGCATCAAAATTTCAAAGCTTTCTGTTTCACTGTTTCAAAACAAAAGGTACATGTCAAAAATCATATCCCATTGGATCGCGTGACAAATTGTATGCATTTCCTGCGGCGTCCACGCTCGCTGGGTGTTATAATTGCAGAAAATTGTTTATTCGCCTATCTGTCGACCTTCGTGTCATCAAAAACTTACAGCCGCAATTGTAGTGACGCAGGAAATATCTTGTCATCAAAAAAAAAACCAGTGTTTTTACGAACCCTAATTATACAGTTTGCTTAATTTTTACATACATTTTATGTTTAGTCTGAGCGTTGCGCAGATAAAAAAACCACTTGACCAATTAGCGCTTTGTTATCTAAATTCTTTGATAATACCATTATTGTCATGTCATTATAATATTAAGACGGTAATGTTTACAATATTATTAATCAAGGATTATTTGTGTTATGTAAAACAGAGCGCATATTAATTTTTGTGTCGATTCGTTTGTTTTAAGTTGGAGGGCTTTAATCTGTGAAAACAATTTTCATTTCAATGGTTTTATAATCTATTGAAAAAGTGATCAATATTAAGTTACATTATTATGATATTGTCTGATATAAGCTTTGGCTTTGTATTTTCTTTATTATTATTACAATATGGTTTGATATTATCTATTAATCCGAACATTCGGCAACGACGTTCGGATGTACTATTTTCTTTGACAGTACGGAATCTTTGACTGTGTTCGCGCTTGACCAGTGTGTTACAATCGCAAGCAAGTAATTTCAGCTATAGTGCCGCGTTCCCACCGTTGGCCTAAAATAATCGTTTATTTTTTTGTTCTATTGGCAGCAGATCGAGAGATACCTTAATAACAAATATTTGTTTTGATTAGCGGCTGATGCTTGACTCCTATGGATAACTTATTCTGGGGTGAATAATCAAGGATTTTCTCACGTCGCCGTCGTCTTGCAAATAAAAAGTTTGTTTACTTCGCCAACTTATACACGATAGTCTTTGTTAGAATTACTGGTATATACAGCACTTGATTAGTCATAAACCAATTCTTATTTGTTTATTTTTTTTAAGGTACGTTCAGTATTTATGTCATTAAAACTAAATTTTACAACTACATAAACTAAAGTTTAAGTAAACATGACATTCTTTGTGTTATATAATTGGTTAAGTATTATATAAATATAAAATACAATACTCGTGTATTACTTATATTATAATGCTCTTATTTTCAATTTCAATACCTAAATGAAATAAAAAAAAAACATCACATATTTTGGTAGAGTTTTCGATGATTAATAACATATAAATCTTTGAAAAAATTCCATTACTAAAAATCATATTTAAAATTATGTTGGTTCGTAATCAAACATATTGATTTAACTTTAGATTTATAAATAGTTATATATATTTTTTAAATATTTGTTCATTCCTTTGGAAGGAATTCAAAAGGGAGATTTAAACAAACTAAACATACAAATGAAGATAAAAGTAGTTTATGGTATTTCGGTACGTTTTCTATTTCTTTTTCAAAAACTTATTTAATAAGTTTTTGATACCTTCTCACTTCGTGAAATAACATTTCTTGTATTGTAAAACATTATCATAAAAAGGTGAAAATAATTGTCAAAGCGTTTTGTTCTACTCAAAACGATGAAAGCTTAAAATGCATTTTTTAGTATGCACGATTAGTATTTTAAAATTAAAACATTTACAAAATTATTTAAAAAATCAAAAAATATTAATTAACCACTATATCAACACTATTTAAAATGAATAGGTGTTAATACAGTAATATGAGTTAACAAACATTAAAGCCAACGTCGCGGGCGTGCGCAGTGACAGCTATTTACGATAAATCATGCCTTGACTCCGCCCACTAGTTTGGAGTGCTTATGGAGCAACGCAAGCAGGCGGTATATGTCGTTACGACGATGATAGGTTTTAGATAAATATCACATGTTCGGGTGTTACCCGTTTACACTTAACGTGTAAACGGGTTTACACGTTTAAATACTCTGATGGGTGATAAGTAATGTATAATTTGCATAAAAAAATTTAAAATATTTAACTACTTATAATAAAAAACTTAACTTAAGTACTATTTCTAACAACTTTTACAAACAATGAACGTTTTCTTAATGCCCGAGAGAAATGTGAATTATTTTCTTTTAGTAAAAAGGTAATCAGAATAGGACAATATATTTAAATGTAATTTACATTTTTCATTAAATATATTCATTCAAGGGATTCACTACAAAACTTACAAAATCAATTTATTATGGTTATTTACAAAATACGAGAGAGTGAAATGGAAAGATAGTGATAAAACGAATAATTTTGAAATAACAGGATCGTCAACGAAAACGTTATGAGGCTGTTTTTCTCGGTTTTAATGTTCACTTTAAATAAACCAATTTTATTATTACAGTTGATAATACATGGTACTTTTTCGCATAAAAAAAAACCTATAAAGCAAAAACATTTGCATATCTGTTGTCAGCATTTTTCACAGTCTAATTACTTTTCCAACTCTCGATCATTGAAAATTTAAATATTTTATAGCTCTTGAGGCATGAAATAACGTATATATCATAATTTCATAACCATTGAACATGGAAATCGAAATTATTTTCATGCTCTAATGTAGCTACGCGCCGCCGTGTTGACGTCAACTCACCTTCCGGTGTGTCATGACAGTAACGCCCTCGACTTACATAGCATTATGCCTACTATCGAGCTTTGTGCTTTTAGCTTTTTCTGTTCAATTGTAAAGCATTCTTGTTCGCCGCGATACGGCAGTAAAAGGTTTTGTGTTAATCCAATTACATAGGAAATACGAATAATTAGGTAAATGTACTAAATCTGTATAATGTGCTATCTATCCTATCGATTAAAAAATATAAATCTGTTTTAGATAACTAACCATCAAAATTTATATTAGTAATTTCGGACACTGCTTGAGAAAAAAAGTGCTTTTACCTATTCGAATGCTTTTTGTATATTACACTCTTAATAGAGATGGCGATTCAAACGCACAGACCTTCAATAAAAAATTGATCACAAAGGATGTAATTACATTAATTTTCTTTTTATAACCCAAAAAAAAAAACGTAGTGAATTGATAATTTTTTACGGGGCGTCTTTGCGGACAATAATTTCGATAATTTAGACAAAAAATAATAAATAATAACTGATATATTAAACGATTTTAAATAACTGAGTTTATACATAATTTTTATTAAACATCAGACGTGTGTGCTTTCAAAATATACAAACACTTATTATTTCTCAGTTTTATTACGGGACAACGAACACGTGAGCGAACATATTTTCACGTTAATTGAATCCCTTGTGATTGTTGGTCGCACTGAGTATCACGTCAGCCTGCGGCGGGCCGTGCCGATAGCACACGCACCGCTGGGCTCGCTTGCATAAAACACGATTCCTGCAAACGTGCGTCATTGCGTATGTGCAAAAGGGATGATATCATTGATCACAATTTACCACTATTGCCATAATTAATACTAATTAATACCTCGTAGTCTATTCGTTTATAATTACGAATTAAATAAATAAAAATTGCAATTAGAGCTAGGTTTTTTCGATGCGTTTTCATTTTAGCCAATTCTCTATTAAATTTGGTTCACATTCGCCAAAAGAATCATTTGTTTGAACAATTTACTAAATAAGAGTAGTGATTTTAAGACTGTTTTTGTATCAGGCCGTTTTGTGATATTCCATAACAAAAAGCCTGAGTTGACATCCAATTACCATAACGTTCAGTCATATTACAATATTGTTCGTTTGTGGTTTATGAGTGTCACAGAAACAGACAATAGTCTAATAGAGTATAAATCAGTTACATTGTCCATCAAAATAATATTCTTCCATTAATATATTTAAAGTAGGTTTTGCCCGCGACATCGCCCGTGTAGATATCGAAAAAAATCTTTTATATTTAACATCGCCCGAGCACTCTGTCGGGCATGAACTCGATGTCGTTCCTTCTTTCGATTTCAGTCCTGATTCCGATTCTGGTTCTTGATCTGGATTTCGGTTCTGTCCGAAATATATATAATTCACCCGCGGCTGCGCTCGCGTAAACATACAAATTCTTTCAGCTGTCATATCGATCGATAACGTTGTCAACCATCATCTCTATCTTTGCTCCGTCTTCGATTACATATCTCAAGAACCCATATTCTTGTACCAAAATACACGTTACGCCGTTAATATTTTAATTGTGAAACAATAGCTGACACCTCACTTAAATACTCTTGTTACTATTGGTAACAAGAGTATTTAAGTGAGGTGTCAGTTCCAATCGACATAACTAAAGAACTCGTTCTACGATCAAGCAAGCAAAGGTGCAAGTAAAGTTAGTTATATATATATATATATATATATATATATAAATTATAGCCTATACGTTATTCTGATGTGCTTATACATATATTACTGTAAAGTTTTAGCTAATTCTTCGCAGTGGTTAAAACGTGATAGAATAACAAAAATCCAAAAATCTAAACATACAAACTTTCACATTCACAATGTCAATATGATAGAAGGGTTGATTTGTGAAAAGCGAGTGTTGTGCTCACGACAGGTGCATTATCACCAGTGATATAAATATCACTGCTAAAAACAAAGAATCCAATCTACCCTCTCGGCGTAATCGATCAGCGTCCGCAGTGGACAAGTGCCGCATGCATAAGGTCGTTCTATTGGCAGTGATAAATGCCGTCGAAGCCTTGAATTGTACGTGAAACGAGGCTCGGCATTGTAAAAATCGTCGCGGTATTGTTTACAATAATTACGGACGCCATATACAGTTCTTGTATTTGTTTACTTTATTATTTATATATGACTTCAGTGGTAGCTGGCGGCGAGTGCCAGTCGTTATCATATACATTGTCAAAAGTTACACCTGTTTCCTTTCACAGTCTTTAAAGGGCAAGCCACCTTTCTTACGATTAACGTCTCGACCCTAAGCATTTCGATGCATATTTGTAGTTTGATAAAGTTTTTCTTTTTAAGCTTAGCTATACAGGTGTCTTCACTGGTAAAACGAAAACATTTTTTTCTAAACGTTGCTTTAGTCCGCCATTTTATGAGTGATTTTGAGGTAATTAAATTGTCGCTATGATATCGGTTCTCAACAACAAATGGCGCTGCATGACGTAAACTATAGGGCTTATGTAATTGGATTATATATCTAAATATTTTCGTGGGGAGTTATCGAATTCCCATAACAATCGGAAGGACGTCGAGCGAAGCTCGGTTGCTCAAGTATACTGTCAATATTAGTACGATTCTAACAATCAAAACAGATCTATGATTTCTATAAATTTCGCAATTAATATCAAACAACTGGATCGTATAATTTTGTACTCAATACAGTGAATATGTATTTTCATCATAATTGTAAAGGAGTGCTCATTTTCGTAGAAGTTGCTAGTAGAAGATGTACAAAATCTAATCTGATGCCGTATATAGTATATGGAGTTATATAACATATGCAACATGATGTAATAACAATATGAAGAACCTTATTGAGACACATCAATTCACTTTCCGACAGGCTGAGGACAATTTTAGAACAAAAAAATATTTTTAGACTTAAGTAACATACTATATATTTTAATGTCTAAAAACAAGTCGTTTAGTGACATTATCTCCAGTGACAAGTGTCAGTAGAAAGTGTGGTTAGTAGTTTTACATTTAAGTGCTTCATTATCTAATAAACATAAATATATTCAACCAACTAACTAAAGTACACGATAAATCGAGTCATTTTTATCAGCATTTTTTTATATTTACGTAATCTTAAGAGTGGCTAATGTATGCGCTTGAATGTGAGGAAACGTGCGACACAGCTATGCATTGCGCTTGCGCGACCTCAAAACCGCCAATATATTTATTATTATATACGACCTATAAATACTTTGTTGATGACAAAGTAAAGCCAGTTCTAATGAAAAATGTGTACACTGATCTTTTTGTTAGCTTAATCCTTTATTATTATAGATGTCTACAAGTATTTGAATTACTACTTGAATCAAGATGTACGGCTGCAATAATTAAGTAATAACACTTTGTTAAAGTTCTGGATTTTTTTTTTTTAATTTATCCTATAAAATTTACCTTGATTATAAACAACATATTGATATGTTTTATCTGATCCTTAAGGAAAAAATTGAGGGAAATGCATCAGTCCTTGATGTACTATTGCGACTACTTCGACTTATAATGTCAATAGATATACTAGCAATTACATCAGTGATATCCACAAGCGGTCAAAAGCGTTGCCATAGAACCAAAATGTATTGGGTTCTAATCTTGACTTTCGTGGGCAAATCGATCCATGAGTTCAAAGTAATTAAACTCTCGCTCCATATCCGGAAAACACTTTAAGCCGTCGGCTCTCGATATTGTTTCTGCGTTGATGGTGACGGCGGTTAGGACACTCAAACCTGGAGGTGTTAAGTTCGGATCTCTTCAATCAAAATAAATAAATAAAGAGATTGTGAGGAGATATGTAGAAGTTATGCCATGCTGACAGTAGGGTAATAAATATCTGACATAAGTAATTGTAAACACCGCTGAAGTCGACCAATGACGTGTTAAAGGCGCTGGAGACCGATTCAAGGCACACGATGGTATCATCTAAGGGTTATTATTTCTAAATAAAATAGAATTTGATGAGACATGCAGAAATTGTTATGACGTAAATTTAGTAATTTAAGTAAGTCTGGAGAAAACATAATGATATTAAAAACATAAATACAGTATCTTGATACGCGGTACACTATTCTAGTAAATAACCGAAAGATTAAGTAAGAACCTATCAATCCATTCCAGTAGCAAGTATTACGCAAGGAAAAGGAGGTCAGAAATACCTTAGCATACCGTTTTTGTTACCTCTCATGAGACTCGAGCAAATCGATCTCACACCACAATAGTGAGAAAATGGTACGGGGCGCATGTGTCAGTTTTTGTCAAAACGTTGCCGCGGTAGATGTGCTCGTATGTGAAACATAATCTTTGTGTTGTCGATGCATTAATCAACCTATTTAATTTTGTCGTATTATCGTCAGTTTCCTCTCCATCTTTCCTTTTTCCCACTTTTTTCGGATCGCCTTCTTTCACGCACTCCGGCGCTAGAATTATCTAACGTGTGCTCATATTTGGGAGGAGACTGCATGCTACTGTCGCTGTCCACCCCGTTTTATAAATTTTAAATTGTTCCTCATTATTTCTATGGGGTTTGGACTATAACTTGTACATATGTATTATACAACAGTATTGATAGATTTACAATTGTTCAACGATTACATTGAACAATGAAAGCATTAGTTATTTCTTAATAACTTATATTTTTAAATACATTCGTTAATTTGCGACAATGTTTTCTTTGTTACGCAATTACGTAAAAGCTACTGACCATATATGGGTATGATATTAAGACCAATAGACGTGGGATCGTTTGTAGATGGTTTTAAGCTATAATGGTTTTAAGTTATTTTACGTATGTTTCCGTTTCTCTTTACAATTTACTACAAGAATCGCATGGCTAACATTCCCATTTAAATGGCCGGCAACGTATAAGTGACCCCTCTGATGTTTCGAGTCTCCATGAGTGGCGGTGACCATCTGCTTTCCGACGGTCTGCATGCTCGTTTGTATCATATAGACCTTAAAAAAAGATGAAAGATTTTATTTGGTGCTCCTTATTACATCGGATGTCGTTGGATAGGTCTTTCAAAATATATTGTTTTTAAAGTCATTTTGCTTTTTATTAGCTTCCAAATCTTTTCCATTTGTTTATTTTATTCGTTTTTCGAAATTTTATGATGCCCCTTTCTGGTTTTTAATTTTTTGTTTTAAATATCTGAAATAAAACAACCACATTAATAATGTTTAAAAATACTTTCAACAGAGATTATTTATAATATAACTTATTCATAATTTTTTCATATAACCACATTTTCAATAGTCAATAGCAAAAGTGTAATCACCGACACAAATGAAAACTCATGGATTTTACAAAATGGGCACTAACAATTCAAACATAATGGATTTGTGGTTGCATTACTTTAGTTTGTTATTTTTATTACATAGAAGCGATGTCATTTAAGTTCAACGGGTCTCTTAAGTTTAGTACCATTACAAATTTTGCTTCGTTTCATCCGTTGGTACAGAACCCTTGTCGTAAGAGATTGACTTCAATCTTGTCTAGTTTTTTTTTATTTATTTATTTTGAAATGGTTCACGCGGTCATATCATAAATAATAAAAATATATATAACTACTCGTGTCTTAATCGTTCTTTGTATTTCAACAAAGCGACATTTCAACTCACGGAAATATTACAAGTTCATACTATTTTGTTTTTCATGCATATGTCTTAATAGGTTTTCTCACGCAAACTCGGTACCGTGTTTCTAAAGCACCGCTAAGATAATTTACGAGTTGGCGCAAAATCCGCGCACGCGCAACACGCGGGCCATTTCTTCATTTTTGTTGTGCGGAATGACATTTGAAACGTATTCCTAATTAATGGAAGGTACGGTGGTGCGTTTTAAATGAAAAATTAAATGATTTCTAACGTGGCTTTGTTAAATATATAAAATTAAAAAAAATCCCTACGGGTCGCCTGGTAAATTTCGAAAGCAGTCATAAATAATTTCATAGGGTGGATTAAATACCAACAAAATTTTGTCATTTACAGACTTATTAATTCCAAAGGTTACATCATTGAATAATAACAACATTCCTTCAACTTCAAATTTGCGTATATTCCGATTTGCAAATATAAAGAAGGAAATAAAACTATTTATTTGTATATATATATATGTATACACACACACACATATATATATATATATATATATATATAATAATATATATATAATAATATATATATATATATATATATATTATATATATATATATATATATATATATATAATAGATAGTTTTATCTCCTTCTTTTGTTTATATTTTTATATATATAGGCACGTTGTCAGGAAATCACGGAAAAAAATAAATATTCATAATTGTATCTTATATTCTATCATATCAAAGAATTTCAAAAGTTTGTATCGCGCAAGAAGTTTATGTAGTTTATATTCCACTTTCTCTGTTTTTTCTGTTGCGCTACTCTTCTATCCTGCCGCTTATTTTAGATTGAACAATACTCGCGCCTGATGGAAATTGCAGTCTAGGTTTGATTTTGGAGTTTTTTTTCTTTTAGACAGTTGGCAGAGGTATGCTAAAAACGCCCGTCTCATCGATCTTTGCAGTCATAAACGAGTCCAAACTCTGTAAGGTTGTAACGTTTTATAACAGAGTTGCTTTTACTACATTCCAGCTCCATTTTGAGATTCTGGAAAGTCCAGACAACTTGATAGCTTTGCGTGGTTTTATAACAATGTTCCCATGGTCACCTTTAGGCTCTATCATCAAATCCTAAGCATCATCTAGCACGAAAGCACTTATGAGACGAATTAAACGAGCCCAAACTCGATGCGGTTGCGTCGTTCAATTACTCAGTTCCCATCGTCTCCACCTTCAAACCCTGGATATCATATAGCACTAGAATGCTTCTCAAGGCAAAACAAATAAGCCCAAACTCGATAAGTTTATCTTGTTTAATTTAGGAGTTCTTATGGCCACCTTCCGGCTCCATGATTAGACCTTGGATCCAAACAAATATAGTCGTTTAGGACTAGAGTCATTGTCCAGACGAATCAAACGAGCCCAAGCTTAATGGGGTTGCGTTGTTTTGTAACAGAGTTCCCATGGCCACCTTCCAGCTTTATCAGCAGACCTTGAACATCATCTAAAATTAAAGTCCTTGTCAAGACAAATCAAGCGAGCTGAAATTCGATGGAGCTGTGTTGTTTTGTAACAGAGTTCCTATGGCCACCTTCCGGCTGTATCGTCAAAGCAGTTTTCTATTACTATAATAATGCATTACCATCTGATTTACATATGTACACAAAATTTCAGCTCTCAGAAAACGATAAATAAGTCAGATTTAGCTTCTAAGATTTGACTCACACACACGAACGTACTAATAGGGCAAGTTAAATAAAAGCTTGTAAAAAATACATTCATCGAATATAGAATCTCATTTTATTTCGAAGCTTCGAATTAGATTTGGTTGACCGAAATTGTTATTAATGAATAAGTTACCAAAAATAATAAGTTTATAGAACATATGTTAGATGCCATTGTCGAGAAGGTTTTCTGCTCAGACTAACTCAACAAAAACAACGCAATTTATATATTTTTTACATGTTTTTAATAGCCATTTAGTTGAATAAAATAAACTAAACTAAGCTTCATAAACTAAGTAATACCATATTAAGTTTAAATAAAAATTATAAAACTGGGATAATGAAGATCCCTACATTTTTTAAATATATATAATCTAAAATTAAAACTTATGGGTTGTTTTGAGATTTAACCAAGTCATATCAAAACGGCTTGTCTTTAAGAATCAACGAGCATTTGTGTTACACGTTACGTTAACCGTAGTAACTCAGTGTCAATTATTGATTTAAAAATTAACGATTATCTCTGCAGAATTAAATTCCTCGAATGTTCTCATCCTATAGATCGAAAGCAATTTTAACACACGAAAGCCGTAATTTGCCGCAATATTTAAGGAAAGTCGGCACTTAAATATTGCGGTCATAACTGTAAGGTAAGCGCGTACATAAACTATATGCCAGTCTAGAAAGTTAGGTGAGTTGCGTTCGAATGCACCGCGCGGGCCTGGACGGCGGCCGCTCGGCGTTGCGAAATCGTTTTCTCAGGCCCTAATTCAAGAAATTGTTCTGTGAGCGAGAACGAATTCTAGATCTATGGAGTTAGATTGTTCATAGCGGAATTCAAGTTATTTCGACTGGCCAGAGAGGTAAGTTGATTGCAACATAGTAAGATTTTTTCGTACAATATGTATATCCAGAGTTGATTTGGCAGCATTTCGTTTGCTAGCGTTGCATTTTATATTAATACATACTTTTAAATTTATCTATTTAAAGAATTGTCACCTGAATTCTTAGAGATGAGAAGAGAATATTCTCGACCACGTCGATAGGCGTTCAGTTTTGACTGCCTTCAAAAGTACAATTTTTCTTAATTTTCCAGTTTGTATCAGATTAGGAAGGAAACGTTGTCAACATAGAAATTCTGGTAGAACAAAGAAGCCAATTGTAAAACGCTCTATGATGAATCCCTATAATGGATATCCTTTGCAAGTCCGTTAGAATATCATATTTATTTATATGATAATTATAAAATATATGTCACCACGTTATAAAATATAATTACACTTTCTTTTAAATATATTACATTGTAAAATAATATACAGAATAGGGTTTTATTCAATAATATTTCTCAATGTAATTCGTCATACGTGTTGTACGTATACAATTATTTGATAGATAGTTCGATATAAAGTACAATACAATTTAGTAATTGTATTATCTGATACTTCGTTTTCCTTCAATTACATGTAGCCCAAATTAATCAGTTTCATTTGACACATAATAAAGTTCTCTACATCTCTTTTAATAGTGTAACTGCGCGTAATTGGTATTTTAGGGGCATCGTGGACCTACCGTTCTGTCAAGTTGATAAAGAATTTGAAATAATCGTTTGAACCTTTGACCTTTTCACTCGTCATTGTGAAGGTACAAAGGAACGTTTAGGACCTCAAAATATTAACAGCATTGAAATTGTAAAACACGAAGCGGTAATTAATTTATCATTATCGTCCAATTGAACAAATTCGAGTCTATTAATTACACACACGCGTTGCGACATGCAGTGGGCAGCTGATTTAAAAGCTTTTGTTTCGCTTCGGAGGCTATTATATTCTAAAATAAAGTGGTATGTAATTTTTTTTTTACTTCAATCGGAGATACGTGTTACGAGATCGATGCTAGATTGCCTATTGTTGAGTGTTGTTACATTACACACAAAGGCATGTAGTGATTTTTATTCCTGTCGTGTTGTAAAAGTATCATGGAGAAAATTAAATTAATATCCAAATAAATACAAACAAATTACTTGACACATCAACGTACTAATTAATCAATAATAAATTGCTATTACATAGCTATCACTATTGATATCCATAACAATATATACGTATAAAGTCAATCTTAAGTTGAACCCGTGATATTGAACCTTGAAATTATTTTCGAGCCATCGCTAATATCATCCGCTATGGGTTGAGATAAACAAAAATACTATCTGATATGCTTAGTGACTTTGTAAAAGTTCTTTTTGTATGACTTTGTAAAGATATAATTTTTTTAACTTAAGGTTTTACTTATTTAATCAGTATAAAAGCCTCCTTAAGCGGCGTACTATTATATATTACAATCAGCCTTTTTTGACTCTGTTTAAGCATACACGTTTTACCACGGTACTTGATTTTTTCACATAAGTAAAGAAAAACAGTAGTGCGCGTCGTAGGGGTTAAAATTGTGTCCCTCACTTTTTGAAAGAAAATATTCTATTATCTTTAAAACTTAATGATCCCTGTTCCTCTATAAAATCAAAATATCATCAAAAAGTGAAAAAAATAAATAAAAATAAATTCTCATAAAACTTAAATACGTATTTGTGAAAATGAAATTAATAATTGAAAATAAATTATTAGTTATCTACATGGACTTTTGCTCGACTCGACATCGACTTTGTGGCTATTCTTACGTTTATTATGATTTTTCACTATTATTTTATTGTAAATTGTATATAAATAGTTAGTACAAATGTATATTACACAAAAAAAAAATAAATTCCAAGCAATTCTGTGACAATACGTTAATTCTTCAAAAAAATCTATAGATAGCACCATTATTTAAAAATAGTAAAATAATGTTTTTTTTTTATTTATACAATTTATCCTTTTTTTCTCAAAAATAACGACTTATTATGTAATTAGAAATAAATTATATTCAACTGCATGTTTAGATTTTTAGTGGTTTTTTTTATAAAGTTCATAAAAAAACCTTCTCTCGTCTAATTATAATTTTTTACATTATAGTTTCACAATTGTATTTTATTAAACATTAACTTTAACGCATGAGCTGATTGACTGTACTTTACATCACCACATTTAAAATTGTTACATCGGCAGCATCAGTAATACGTATATAATTCTTTATATCGGAATACCCCTTATAATATTATTTAATATTGCAATATGAATTAGGATTTTTTTCTCGCGCAATGATTAGTGCGACACTATACTAATAGCCGTGACCCGGTCGCTACATATATAATAAGATGTAACGTCTACGACATTTTTATTGATATTTAATGCTTAGAGTCTGAGAACAAAAAATGATTTATAAAAAAAATGTATGGTATTGTCTTTCTTTTAATCTAAGGTGAAGTCGCGATCGCAGTGTAGGTAGCGGTGAAGATCCAGAGCGTCGTGGATCCCCTAGATCCGGCGCGGCGATCAATCGTAAAGTCACCCGATAGATTGATCCGTCTGCATTTCAGCACCTGCGCACTGACGAAGCCTCCGGCCCGAGCCGCACAGTCGCTAACTTTCTCGAGCTCTTAACCCGTCCGTTGCGTAACAGTTACGCTCGATGTTTTTTTCAGTTATTTTTAGTTATCTATTCAGTTGACGCGACTCGGGCCGTTATCGTCGCTAATCGGCGGACGTGCGTGACGGCCAAAACTCGTTAGGCGTTAAGGCGACTCGTTGTTCGGGGTGTTGTTTTATTATTATTTTTTTTTTAATATTAAGTCATATGAGTTTGTACATTATCGTTAAAAGGTTTTCATATTTTACGTAGTAATTTTTTATTATGTTACCTTAAAAAAAAACTGTTAAAGCCGTATTTAACAATAAAATGTAAATGAATATTGCAATCTGAAATAATAATCGACACGGTTTCGAGCTTTATTATTAGAGAAATTGAAAATTTGAATATTCTAATTAAAAGTAGAAAGGTAATGGGTAAGAAATTAGAGAACAGAGTATTTATAAAAACTGTTCGTCGTGCATAGTTCGTGTATTTTTACAGTCTTTTTTGTAAATTTTGTAAATACTTCTAAATATAATTATAAATAAATTTCATGCGTTCATGTTTCTATCCTAAGTAAAATAAATAAGGTACGATATAAAAAGGGAAGAAATAATAAGTTTTTCCGTTATTTTATAATATTTTTTTAGGGTTCCATATCCAAAGGGTAAAAAACGGGACCCTGTTACCAAGACTCCGCTGTCCGTCCGTCCGTCTGCCATCAGGCTGGATCTCATGAACCGTGATAGTCAGATAGTTGAAATTTTCATAGGTCATGTATTTCTGTTGTCGCTCTAACAACAAATACTAAAAAACAGAATAAAATGAATATTTAAGAGGACTCCCATACAACAAACGCGATTTTTTTGCTCGTTTTGGCTCAATATTGATAACGGCAACAGGTAGACGCTTGAAATACTCAGAGAATATTTAGTTATATATTCACTTTGTTATACAATTATGTACCATTGTTATACATAATGGTACGGAACCCTTCATGCGTGAGTCCTACTCGCACTTGGTTTTCCTTTTAATTATCAAACATGTTGCTTTGCGAGAGACAATGTCCAAGGGCAAAAACTTACGAAAATACTGACCGGAGATTAATTTGAATTATAATTGTAATGAATCCGTTCGTGTATTTCATTGATAGGTGTAGTTTTAACGTATTACTTGTTTGAAATCACAGCAATAACAGATTTCATATAGTGCTTACACTAAAATACGAAGCGATCTATAAAACATTAAAAAATAAAACGGTGAAATTCTTCCGTTCTTTAAAACACTAAAAAATAAAGCGGCGTCATCCGTCTGACCGTCACACTTGTACCACAAGTTATAAAACTCATTAAGTAAGTGAAAATAACTAATAAAATATTTGGTGTACAGCAGTATATGAAAGTGCAATATTTTTAATGTTAGTTAAGGTCTCGTAGCTATAAGGAAATTGTATTAAATTGTCAAGAATATATGCACTCTACCTCTTAACCCGTTAGCCGCCGGTCGTTTCGCGTTATTCAATAGTGTACCCGTTAAGTGGTGACGATTAGTATTCGATTAGTTACTTTTTTTTTTACAAGGAAAGCGTTCATTTCATACTTTTATACAATATGCGCATATGTTACAGGAACAAATAGATTACATATATAATATTGCATTGATGATATGCAATTCTCATATGCAATACTTTATGTCGTCTTTGCATATTTTCCAATATCTGCTTACCTTTCTCATTAATAAAAGAAAAGAGGTAAAACAATAAATTTATTCAGTTGATAAATTATGATAACAGAAAATTAATATCCTGTTTAATAGCAAACATAATTTTTTTTTCTATGTTTATTATTTTGGTAGGTTATAGTTTTAGTATGTGTGTTATTTTAACCTTTTACTTAACCAACTATGGAGTGAATGTGATCGAATTATGTGCGTACAATAAGGTTAACATTTTATAGAAAGAAAGAAAGGAAATACTAATGGAGACAAAACTCAGTTTCTAGTTCTCAATCCTCTTCAACGCGAAAGCGTTATA
The DNA here is from genome assembly GCA_005406025.1 of Eumeta japonica. Taxonomy (NCBI): domain Eukaryota; kingdom Metazoa; phylum Arthropoda; class Insecta; order Lepidoptera; family Psychidae; genus Eumeta; species Eumeta japonica. The sequence continues at coordinate 113,517 of BGZK01000807.1, read as the reverse complement.
AATGGAAATGTACATCCTATTGATAACATTAATACTATTTGAAATTATTCTTCTTCTTATAAATCTTCTTACTATAAATATTGATATGTTACGTCGACAACTTACTAATATTTATAGTAAGAACATTCCTTACGCAGTCATTAGCACTTTCGTCTCACTGTCTCATTCTCATGAGACAAGTTTCGTAAAGCATCTTGTCTCATAAGATATATCTTATGCCTTGTTCTTACTGCTGTGTCGCTCGCTCGCTGTGTCAACGGATCCTTTTCTGCGAGATGATTCGTTTGATGTTGCCACCAAATAAATATACTTTACCGTGTTTATCTTACATTGCTTTTCGGCATTTTCAGCATGTTTCATTTCATTTTCTCTTTCAGGTCAGGGTTCTTCTGGTGTTGACTCTTAAATAAAATTACAGTTAAAACATTTTTTTATTAATTTTCAATTGAAACATTTGTCAGTCAAAGCCGTTCATGTTCAAGTCATACTCTTGCTCACTATTGAGCGGCTGAAGAGTTTTTTATGATTTCCATGAAATATTATTGATTACTGCTTATATTACAGAGAAATGGAAAGTCTGATACAAATTTATATGTTCTCTTTCTCAAATTACTCATTAAATGTACTCTATACAACCACTCCTGCGTGAGCGCCAGTATACACATCTAAACATGCAACACGCACCCATGCGCATACAAAATGTATAAAAATGTACACACACATACAAAACCAGATACACGTGCGCGTCATATCACATCGACTCCTACGAAATATTTACACGCAAGGACTGATTCGTATACATCGAATGTTACATTGTTAGACGTATAGTCAGATTTTTTTTATAATTCTTGGTAATGCTTAACGCTGTAATAGCTACACTTGAATTTAATTTATATACAAAGTTGAAACGGCTGTAACTAATTATGTATTCTTGCAAAACTAACAATAGAACATAAATATCCCGTGCAATGATATAATGTACTACTGTAGATATATAAACTAACTGATCCTAGTTTAACAAAGGATATATTTTCCAATTTTGATATAAGCTGTAAACAAATATTAATAACAATTCTGTGTTTTATTTTACATATTGGAACTATTTTGTTGACAATTAAGCAGATTTAAACACTATAATTAGACAAGTATTCAAGGCCGATGAAAAATTCGTTGTGAGTGCGTCATTAGAACTTGTCAAGTGCGGGTCCGTCTCTTGCATCGAGGGTTTCGTACTATCACACATATCTAAGTTATGCATTTAGCAAAAAAAAAAATATGTTTTTTTTCAATCGGTTCAAGATCTTTAGCGCGGATTCTACGGTTGTACATTTTCTCGTCACAACAAAAAAAATGTTTTGTTTTTATGGAGATCCATTCGGTACATATTGTTGTTTCTTTCCAAATTGTTTTCTAGGATATTTATAATAACATATACCTATTGTGTGAAAATTTCGATTTGTTACGTATTACAGTTCAACATATATAAGGCAGGACACACTAATGGATTGACAGATAACTTAATTTAGTAATCAGTTAGTAGCCACATTCAGGCATTATTATATTGTCTTGACCGATTTACTGATTATGTTCTTAATTATTCTAATGGAATCGAAGGATATTGTCTGTAAAAAGGTAGTACAATGAAAAACGGGTCATTGATTTGAAATTTGTGACCTATAAATAAACCATGCAAATTGATATTATCTACTTTCAATCATTTTTTTTTTGCATATGTTACTACATTTGTTTTTGTATTTTTTTAATGCATAATTTGTTAAAATATACATTTTAAATTTTTTTTTCCCCAGTCATAAGGTTACGTGATACTGGACGGCTGAATGGATTATAAATGTAAATTATTACCATGAACGTAATCGTTTCCTGTCTTCACTTATTTATGATCAATAATTAAAATCTACTCTACAGCAATCTGCTTTGAGGACCAGTTTCGCTTATCCCATCGTTTAACTCAAAACGAGTGCCTACATTTCAGTTAACGGCGAGCTGTTAAGTTTGTAGGTTAAGGATGTTCTTGAACATCGCTACTTTACGTATTGTGATTATCGACAGGGCCTTAACTTAAATCGTTGTAAGTCACACGCGATGACCTCTGGCTTGTCATTGTTTCTAATCGCCGAGCTCGGGTACCTTTTCGTTATTGCATGCATTTATTCGAGTCACGGCATGTGGTTAATTTTCTTGACATCGTTGTCATGACAAAACTATTCTGTCCATGGTTTCCAGTTTTCCATTATTGTTTTGCGATACATTTTTTTTTATTGAAGTGATACTTCTTTAGGTGCGCAGGGAGATGGTACGGTATTAAAAAAAAATGTCACGTCATTTTCGCCCGCCACATTCGCCCGTCACAAGGTTTCTAGATTGCGTTGAATGTATAACATGTATTTCCTGTTTTATCTACCATAAATATTTAATTGCAAGAGCGAATTTTATAAAGGGAGTTGAATATTAATTATAATAAAAATAATTAACTTTATTACATTATTTAACCTTATCTCTCTAATAAAATATCTTTTTTAAAAAAAAAAATGAAAAGACTCTTGTTTTGCTTCAAATCTCTTTTGTCCTAATTATTGTAAACATTAAATGATATATACAACAATCTAAAGGAGTTTTACTTTTTAATCGTGTGTACTGTAGACGATTTATGAAGTGAAACTTCTATAGAGTCGTTGTGATTCGAAACTTGATGAGACGCAAATGCGTCACGAAAGAGACAAACACATTAATATATAGGATTAAGCCGGCGAGAGAATGAGATGGAATACATTAGTAGACTCCCAACTCTCGTCTACTAAGCATTGTACTTTTATATGCGCCGGTACATTGCCGAGTTAAAGAGAGAAAGCAAGCGTTGTCGTGTATCTATATTGCACACTATCTAATACTTGCTCTCATCCGATTTACATGTGTTATACATGCATGTAGGCCTGCACATTGCAAAGCCTTGGGTGATACCATCGTATAGTGAGTACGGTATTGTAGGTACATACTATATTGCGCAAGAATATTTTTTAATATTTCTAATCCTTTTTCAAGTACAAAATTGTGCTTTAATATTTTCTTATCAATAAATTTAATTTTTATTTCTTACTACTTGTAGATCACAAGTATAACCTTATTAAAATGTAAAACAAATTTTATAATTGGTAAAAATATTATAAATCAATAAACTTTACAATTATCTTACTCCTGATACTCTATATTTATCTTATTTTTTCGAACGTTACTTTTTGTATATTCATTTATACCGTGTGTGAATTGCACAAACGCAGACATTTCTTTTTATTGTAATAGACTGTTATGATGTACACAATTAGATTTTTTACATAAGTTTATTTTCATTTCAGGCGTCAACCGTAGGCCTGTCGTCCAGTCGACTGGAAACGGAACTCGGGACTCCCAGCTGCTGTCGGTGCTGGCGGCGCGGAGGCGGCAACTGCTGCACGGTCGTCTCGCTACACACGTCAATACGATCGCACAGTTAGCTGCCAAACCAAAAGGGTAACTATCACGAGTTTTGTGATATATCGAATAACAAAATTTTGTAGCAAAAATTTTTATTACTACTAAAATAAAGTCATATTACATACGATATATATATATATATATATATATATATATATATATATATGAATTTCGATAAAAAAAATTATATTATTACTTTTGTTATTTAAGGCATTCTATAAATCCATTCGTAATGTATACGTCAATATGTCTATACAAAATAATGAAGAAATGTGTTCGGTTCTCTTTTACAGAAACACAACTTTTGCTCAGCTAGAAATACGTCACACAAACAGTTCGATAGTAAAGAAAGTGACATTAAGTGGTAATTCTACAGATAAGCCTACTTTAAAAGTAGTTACTACAGATGGCGCCAGGGAAACAACACAACATGATGTGAAACCACATGAACTAAAACATATATTTGTTCCCAAGATATACCAAGACATTAGGAGTAGACCTATATATATAAGTAATAGAAGAAAAGAGATCTTGAACGTTACCCGTACTGAACCGGTAACTGTGTCTCAAAATAATCAAAATGAAGGTTTGGGCATATTGTATGTTCCTTCAGAAGATGAAAAATTGGAAGGACTAGATAAGGAAGCTTTGTTAGACCCTGAAGAAGAGTTTCAAGTAGACGAGTCGAATCATGGATTTTACTTATTGAATTATTCCGACACAATTAATATTACTGAAATACCATATGAAAATACAACAGTTAATAGTGACAAGAATAAAGAAACAAATGTAACACCAGCAAATACAATTTTTGAGAATAATACAGAAAACGTAAATAAAAATTTAGATCTAGGAGAAAAAATTATATCTGCAAATAGTAGTACTGAAATAAAAACTCTTAAACAAGTTAAACCAGAAGGTGATAGAGATAAAGGAAACCAAACTTTATTTATGCCAGATGAAATATATAATCATTTCCGTCCGCTCGAAGAATTGCCCGCAGAGGATATGGCACCCTTTATATCTTTTGGGCAAAAGCTTGGAGGAGCTGCCATAAGCGACAATTTAACTAACTCTCCGTCATTATCTGCTAGTACGAAATCGGTGAATTTTATAATAGCCCCAGTAGAAAAGCGAAAATTTAATTCAAGATATTCAGCTACAGAAAAATACAAGAATACGAGTGCAAATGAGGAAGAAATCAATGAAGATATGGACGTGTCAGTTGTCAAAAATATTATTGAGAAAAACAAAATTAGAAATTCCGTGAAAGGCCCTGCACCAGCACGTCCCGTGGGATTAGTTAATGCATATAAAAAACCCTCTACCTCGACGACATATAAACCTCCAAATATATCTCAATTAAATGTAACCGAAAATGCGATAGTAAATTCTACTCCTCTAACAACCGACAAAAGTAAGGATAACCAACTACCTAGATTAAACGGAACATATGTTAAACAAAATGGAACGAATTCCAGAAACTATACTCGTGGTTATAATAATTTCCGTCGACGTCCAGCAAGAGTGACAGCCTTAAGTACTGAGAATGGACTTATTTCACCACAAATAAATGCTACAACTGAGAAAGCGTCCACTTTAGTGTATACAGCAGTAGTGACTTCAGTTTCTATAACTTCGTCAATGAAAGGGCAAAACAAGACTGATAATAAAGAAGGTGAAAATGACACAGTTGTGAATAATGAAGAATTAAGAAAAGAAAATGTAACGCTCTCTAGAATATCAAAACTTAACGACAGTGATTTTTTAGGGTCATCAACTTCATCACCTTCGACATTAAGACCGTATAGACACAAAATCAGGATTAGAATTACTACACCTGAAACTTTCAATTCAAGCGAGCCTGTTTTATCTTCGACTCCTTATGTATTTGTACACAGGCCAACAGATACACCAGATGTCACAATGTTATCAACGGTTGAAAATTTTTTCTCTTCAAGAAATTACTCATCTTCAAAAAATGCAGCAACCGGTTCCCGTCTACCAGAACGTTTAGTAAATTTGTATGCACAGTCATCAGATGTGGTTGATAAGAATGTAACTGGAACAACCATACGACCACAAAATATTTTGAAAAGAAGACGAAGACCTACAACTACTACTTCTACCACTACAATGTTACCTTCAAGTGGTCCTTCAAATATTTCCACTACAATACGACCAACAACAAATTTTACCGTATTATTTACAGAAGCCATATCGCCTTTGTCAAATTCAGAAGAAAATACTGATCCAACCATAGAGACGACATTTAAACCATTTGTAGTAACTTCTAGAACATCTTCGGAATCAAGTACAAAAACCCTAATGTTTTCGTCTAATACAACTTCAAATGATAATGAAATACATGTGAATTCCACTAAAATCCAGGAAAAAGAATTTGATGAGGATGGAAAAGATGAATCATCAGACACTAGAAACGAAGAAGTTGTAATAGAAGTTGATAAATCATACACCGCTTCCTATGTTTTAGCAGGTTTAGGTTTCTTACCCGTAGCTGCTATAATAATTTTCGTATTAAGAAGTATTTTGAATAAGAAAACCAAAGAAATTGACACTGACTACGAAGGTTATTTTGACGATAGTGAAATTAAAAAAGACTCGCCTATAACACCGGTAGCGAGACCTCCCATGTCACCTCCTACAAAACCGGATCAGAAATGGGAGTTTCCGAGAAACAAACTACGACTGCAGACTCTGCTAGGCCAGGGAAATTTTGGACAGGTACATTATTGAGTTATTTATTAATTTATTATTAAACTTAAAAATTATCAAGTGATATGTCTATTGCATTTAGTAAAATGCACGTGAAGTGAATATAAGTATTATTTTACTATTGAATGAGGAGGTTCGTTTTTGCTTTTTGTTGAAATGTAATGTAAATTTATTAGTGATTGCTCTAAGTGTGATAGCGATAGATTCTTATAGTCAGTGTTAATGCTGAAACAATAAAAATCAATTTATTTTTTAAATGCTACGATGCTTAATAATCAGACATTCTGTATCAATATTCACCTATATATTAATTCAATATCAATATTCGCCAATTGATACCTATAACCCAAAAAACCGTATGTTTTTCTATGTGAACACTCCACGAACTTTCTGTGAAGAAATATTATCTGATTGCTGAAATATCATAATGTCTTAATACTTATCAAATGAAAATAATACTGAATATTCTAGGTTTGGAAAGCTGAGGCAGATGATTTGAACGGTCACGACGGTTTGACTCGATTGGTAGCTGTGAAGACAATAAAAGAGACCGCTTCTCAGAAAGAAAAACAAGAACTCTTACATGAAATATATATAATGCAAAAGATAGGAACACACCCCAACGTCGTCACACTGCTGGCTTGCTGTACTGAACAAGGTAGGTACTGAACCAATTGAATGACGAAAATGTTGTCTTGTGGCACATTCTTTTTATCTTTAGCTCTTTGTATTGGCCTAATGTAGTTCAAGGCTTGGTAAAGGACGTTATCATTAATTAGATGACGGCCAATAACCCCACCCCCCAACCTGGGCCCTTTTAGTGGTCGAATTTCGAAAGTACGATAAATCTTGTTTGTTTATATTAGATGTGACATGTTTACGACTTATGTGTTATAAATAAACCAAGGAATAATTTTTATTTGAAGAACATTCTAGACAGCTCGTTGAGATGTATAAATACCAGAGTTCGGGCGCAGGAGGCATAGTTTTGTTTTTACAATCACTGCTTTCACAAATGAAGTTCGATCAATGACAAGTGTTTAAACGGTTCCGTAGCGATTTATTATGACGATTTATATTTCTGAATATATGTCTACTTTTCTACGTGTTCCTTTTCATCTGATATCGATATTCGAACCCGTCATTACGGAGCAATAATAACGTTAGTAAGCACTGTATCACCACCGCTTTTAATAACCATTACAGAAACTAAATAAATCGTAAAATGAACGAAGCGTTATGTATGGTTGTGAATAGCATATGTTTTCTGTTTCAAGTTCCATTAGCTATCCATTACCAAAATAAATTATTTATATTTTATAATTTTTAACAATACCTAACTCGCATAAGTGCATGTGTGTAGGAACTAGAATGTTCCTAAATTATATAATAGTATATATACATATATACTCTATATTTCTTTTGAAGGGATTTTTTTAGGGTTTACATCTTCACTGCATTGTACTACTTGCGTTAGTTTCTTTTTGGTACACAAAATTGTCACTTTCCCGTCCGTAAATAAGAACCAGAACTCTAAATTTCTTCCCTTATCCATGCTAGAGCAAGTTGAATATGGCAGGGGAAACACGAAATAAAATCAACGGAAATATGTTCTACAGGCAGATTACGGAAGTATCTTTAAAAGACAGATACGTATAAGAAAAGTGATATGAGAAAAGAGTATATTGAGATGTATGGTGCTAATTTAGCCCTACATTGATGAAGAGCTAAATTAGCACCAAAACAAAAAATAGACGCGGTTGTATGAAACGTTTGACAGACGCCATAGTGAAGCAAGAGAGGTATCTGTGGATTGTACAAAATGGATATCTGTTTCTCGTCTACTCTGCTAGGAAACAAATCAAAATTATTTACAACTTATATATGAGAATAAGAATTTCGAAGGATAGTTATATAATTTTAAGTTAAGTGATTATTTATTATATTCTGTGCAAGAAAGATACTTAACTTTAGCGCAGTTATTAACAATCGGATAAACACAACAAATCGACTAAGAACTACAACGCATCATGATTGGTTTTAGTATTTCTTAACTTTTCGTTGTGAAAATTGAAAAGATCACGTAAATTGGGGATGTGTTTTCAGTTCGATTTTTGAAAATCAGGTTTTCATCAGAATTTAACGTTTTAGGTTCCTATGGATCTATTTTAACCATCTGATGTGTGATGTCTGCTTGTATGTATTTATCTCTCTCGGTGTTGGTGTGTACGTGTGTGTATGTGATGTGTGAATTAATTCCGCCAAATGTATATTGAGAAACCTCTGAAAAAATTTTCAGAAACTTTTTTGTCGAATTTTGTTGTAGAACTTTTAGACTACCCTACCAAGCGACACCATAACCTAATCAGAAATTTTCTCCAAATACTTCCATCGATTGTCGTATATTATATGAGAATCAGATTATTTGTACAAGAGATATCGTTGGAAAGCTTTTTTCTTCAAAAAGTATTTTCTTAAAATATTTTTTAAATTAATTACCGTTGAATTCAAAAATCTAAGTTGCTTTTCCACTTAAAAAACAACGTCGATCGCTGTAAACTGCATCATAATCGGTTGTTTCGTTCGAAATATATCATAAACGACACACTCTTCAAAATCTTCTTCTTGAGATTCTTCAAACTCAATAAGAGTTCTTTTAATGTACAGTTATCATACTTTAATCATACAATAAACGAATGGACTGATATTTGGTACTTGCTCGTCTTATTCTTATTAAAAAAAATACTGCGTCAAAAGCCGTAAAGCAGATCAAAATTCAATGACGTATTTGATAATATTGTTAATTAAATATGTAAAATAAAAAATATTTTATTTAAAATAAATTAAGATTTTTGAAGTCGAAGTATTCAAAACCTATTATAACTATATAATCCTATTTTGAAACTCTGAGTTCGGCACTAGCAAAAAGTTTTAGGAATGGTCTTCAGGGTCAACTGTTTTTCAGATTTTTTAGTTATAGGATAAGTCGATATTCTTTTTCTCGGCATTTCTAAACATCAAATATTAGAAAATTTAAGAATCACTTTAAAATTTTAATAAACTACTCGGCTCCTTTCCAGAGCCGTACCTACTGGTCATGGAGTACGTGATGTGCGGCAAACTGCTAACGTACCTGCGCGAGAGACGCTCCAGACCAGATAGGTTCAGCGGCAGCGGCGCCCTCACCTCCAGGGACCTCACCGTCTTCGCGTACTGCGTCGCCAGGGGCATGGACTACATCGCGTCTAAGGGGGTGAGGCCATTATGCTTTCCGAGCTTAAGTCGATGTACGAGATTTATGATATTTTTAATTAATGTTGTCACGCATTGCCTGTACAAGTGATGCTTAAGAGATCATGGCTATCGTAGAAATTGACGATTGAATTATTTTAAAATGTACGTGAATACACAGATTCACGCCTGCGAGATTGTACTTGTTAACTTTGGTATATTTAATATACTGTAAATCTTCTGGACGTGACAGAGACAGGAATTGTAAAATTATTTTGTATATAATAGTGAGTGGAAAAATATATATTTTTAATAAATGATTCTTATACTTAATGTAGTTACGTAATATATGTTATGATTAATAAGCTATTTATGAAAAAAAAAGATTTATTTACTAGATAAATTAATAATGTTAATGGTTCCGTCATCTGTAAATTGCAATTTTAATGGACTTGGAAATTAAGATTTTGTTGTGCTCAATAAATGAAGTTATATTTATTAGTTTTTAATTTTTAAATTTGCTTTTTCACACTTTCTAGATTACAATTTCTAAGATGTTTTGCCTCTGTTATTTTATAAAAAGAATTCTATTTAATTTTTGTAATACATATATTGTTAATTTTTATTTATTACTATGCTATTTATAATACATTTTCAATTTTTTATATGCTATTGTCCAGATTTTGCTTTCATTATTCATTAATTCTTATACATCTTGATGTATTTTATACTTTTATATTTGCCTGCTTTCTAACTGTCCTTATTAATTATATATTTTGAATTTAAATTTGCAATAATTCATGTCTTCGTTATATCTGTTTCAAGGATATCCTCCCATATATTGCGAATTAATGCATAAAAGGAATAACATACATAAAAGAGAATATAGTACGTATTTATTTTCCTTACTCTACAATTATTAAAAAAGCACATAGCAGGGCAATGCTTTAAGGAATCGTTACATCTAATATTAATCGTTAAGATCCAATACGCATCAACCGTAAGATTGTGTTCAATCCATATCACGCCAACGATTGACGGTCCATCGCATCATTTTGACATCGCAGTACAATTTTTTTAACGCGTGCATTCAAGCAGTTAAACAGGTTTCCATAAAAGGCGTTTCTAAACAAATTCTTGACATTGGAACCTTGTTTTTTTTTTTTAAAAAACACATTGTTCTCCTTTCCTGTTTTTGCTGATGTCCTTGTGGGGCGTAGATCGATTGACTTAAAGTGAAATACACGATCATTTCAATATTTTACTATAAAAATATTTTGTATGTTATTAATATTATTAATAAATAATGTATAATTTTAATTATTACTACAATACTTTTATTATGTATCGTATGATAATGTAACCTGTTTTCTTGACACATTATTTCTTCAAAAACAAATAAATACCAAAAATACATGTAAAATATTATGAATATAAACAATATTATTCATGAGTAAAATACTGCTATTCCAAAATACATTTACAACATATGCTTAATCACTTAAATGTACTGAACAATTATTGATATATACTTATTTGTGCACTTCAGACCGTACGAACTTCATGTTACATCGGCGCGTCTCTCGACACATTCACTGTTGAAAATACTATCTTAATAAATTTTGCTAACTCGTCAAAAGAAGTGTAACTTCAATACCTACTATGGTGTAATACGCCAGTGGTGTAAAACAATGCGATACCTCAACCCGTTCTGCCAAAGATTTTTACAAGCCGCCCTATTACTAGGTCTCGCCACTTGAATTTTAAACTACCCGAAATCAACTTAAACATTTTATATTCGGTATATTTTGGATATTTCGTTAGTGCTGTCCAATTATATCGATCTCTTTTTTCTTTTTCGTTAAATTATTGCATCGATTGCGATATAAGCATATTATTCACTTTTAAGATGTCATAAATATTTTTATTTCATTTTAGACTACCTATCGATTGAGTCTCCTGAAAATCGTGTTGTTGTTTCAACAGGAATTGTAGATGTCTCACCTGAACACTGTTTTCGTGATATTACAGATTGTTCACCGAGACCTAGCAGCTCGCAACGTGCTGGTCGACCACAATAAGCTATGTAAGATAGCGGACTTTGGGATGTCGAGAGAGCTGAGCGGCGACGAGAGATCGAGACCACCGCAACGTCACGCCTTACCTATCCGCTGGATGGCGCCAGAGGCGTTGTTGTACAACATGTACAATCACGAGACGGACGTATGGGCGTACGGGATACTTTTGTGGGAGATAGTCACGTTAGGTAAGTTATCGTGGAGTAAGATGTTATTTTCAATTTATCAATAATTAAACCAATTATGTTAAAATGCTAAAAGTTTTCTGAGTATTTTGTAATTTACTAAATTATTGTATAAAATAACAAAATTATTGAACAATGAAAACACTTGGATTAATATTAATTTTAATCTGTCTACAATGAAACCAATTGTAATTTAAATAGTCATAACGGTAAAGCAATTGTTTCATTAAGATTATGTTATATTTTTTTCAGTTTTCGTATTCCACATCTTATAAAATAAAGTCACAAATCTATTGAAAACTCGTTTTTCATTATTTTTAAATATAAAATTGTGTTACTTATCTTAGTCTTTAAAAAAAATATTTTATTTTTATTAACATTTTGCTCGACCTTGTACTCGTAATATAGTCGTAACAAACAACGTGATCCTACAGTACAATGTCATTACCTAATCCACAATATTACCGTTGCACGATGCACCACTTCGTTGACCTCCACTAACGACCATTTCGCAGGTTCGACCCCCTACGCCGCCATGTCGGGGCGGGAGGTGCTCTCGGCGGTCACGGAGGGCTATCGCTTAGAGAGGCCGCCGCACTGCAAGCCGCAGCTGTATCACGCCATGCACGCGTGCTGGAACGCCGATCCGACGCAGAGGCCGAGCTTCGCCATCCTGAAAGCTCAGCTGGCCGAGCTGCTGGACAACGAGCCGTCGGAGGGGCACTACGTGGACTTGGACTCGTTCTACCAGGAGTCGTCCGTTTACAGCGACCCGTCTGCTATAATACACGACGACGAGGGCTTGTCGTCCGAGTACGATAGGGAAAGGAGATGTTTCCGAGAGTGAGTAATGTATAAACATGTTTTAAATACGAAAGTCTTTTAACTTTTATTAAAATCTGCTATAATTTAATCGCGCTTCATTAATTACTGTGATTCGTATCCTAATGCGAATCACAATTCAAAACCTATTTTGAATTTAGTATCGAAATTTGGTACTAGTATTCGTAATATTAATAAATACTATATGCAATATAGTGTTATAATATTCATAAACAGAGTGCTAGGTTTAAGTTAGTAAGAACTTACAATGCAATACAAGTACATCTCCGTAACAATGCATAGAGTTTAATCCTAAAATGCGATCCATTCCGACTTGAACCATACTGAAATTTCGTAACAAATAACAGGGATAATATAAAGCTCTTACTACCACTCAACACTTGCAGGACTTATGAAAACGAGGCGAATGAGGTTTTGAAGTAAAAGTTTAAATTAATATTTGATAGGTGTTTTTTTTTATATTTTCTGGGAAAGAAAGGCTGAGCAAACACGAACAAAAAGTTTTGCGTTTTAGAAGTCACTAATATGATGAGGCAGATGAATTGTTTCAATGATGTTTAATGTAAAAGTAAACTCCGTGGCGCTGCACAGTCTGTTCCGATTTTTCGTTTCATCTATTGTTGAAAAAACAACAAGTTATAACATTAGAAAAGATGGATTAAAAGTAAGGCAAACGATGCATTTCTGTTGCTTCAGAGAATATTGTCTTTAAATTCAGGTTATTTAGATAATTAGCGATTGACTCTGAAATATATTTTCATCATTTAAAAGTCTGAAAACAGAATTATATGAATTGTAAAGAGCTGTAGTGGTCGAATGGTTAGCGCGTTCCTTCCAAATCAGGTATCACTCCTGACCACAAACAGACTGACCAATATTGACTTCGCGACTCAAGTCAAATTATGACGGTCACTCCGTACCTTGGAGGAAACGTTGACCCGCGGTTCGAGACCGTGCCACAATCTTGATAGCAATGGTTGTTACGTACCCAAGCTGAACTATCACGGTGGGTTTAAGTATAGTATCACAATCTGAAATAGAATATTGTGGGACTGTGCGCCCCTATTTTGAGTTCTAGCAAAGAAATTTAAATTTTATTGTTGTACTATAACGGACAATGAGGATTAACCGTAATTTACAACTTATTTCGAATAGGTAAGAAATCGCTCATTCATTTGTGATACGCTTATCTTAACTTGGCAACAGTTAGACACCGCGAAATAAAAGTTTTTTTATTATTATATATATATACAATATTTGATATTATAGAAATATTGCCAATGTCCGCTCCATGACTTCGATATAATATTCAAATGTCATCTCTTTTGTTGCTTGAAACTGAAGTCGAATACAGAATGTTGTTGAATATTGAAAGAATTTTGTGGGCAGCCGAGGGATAATTTGAATGGAAATTAAAGAACAATTTATTAGTTCGATTACTCTTAAATACGTTCTTCCGCGATTTCAGTTATTTACGAAATAAGACTTTTATTTGGGTTGTTAAATTTATACTATTAAATCAATGGTCTAAAGAGATTAACTATAAAAGTAATATTAATTATAAAAAATAATCAAATTTTGGTACCAATTTCGTTTTTGGAAAATTTCGTACATATAAAAACAGTTATATTTTTTAGGTTAGCACCAGCAAAATTCGATAAACGCGACTTCAACTACAGAGACGATGAAATGAGAAACAAGTTCGGATTGAGCACACAACGGATGTGCGGTTTCGGCATACGAGACGTCCCTTTCAACGAGCGAAGCTTCAACAACAAGAGCGACTTCAACAATAAGAACGACTTCAACGACCGCAACTTCAACAAGAACGACTTCAACGACCGCAACTTCATCTCTAAAAATGATTTTAGCGATCTGAATTTTAATAACGACAAAGGTTACGACAACAGAAATTTCCAGTCCGACGAGTTTACTGACGACCGACCTTTCAACGAAAAAGAATTCAATTTCAACGCCCAGAACTTCAAAGACAGGAACTTCAATTTAGACTCCAGTTTCACTGAAAGAAAAGACGGAAAGTTGTCTACGTCCAGTTTCAACAGAGAAAGAGAGAAAGAACGGGAAAATCCTTTAGTGAGTAGAAACAGTTTCAGCGGTTTCCCGAGGGTGGCAGCGAGAGACGCGCATTTCCAAAAGGGCGACAGCAGAAATAAGAGAGTTTCAGAGTTCGAGTGTAATATATGACGTTATGATTAACAATTCTATGAAGAACACCTTATGGATGAATTAAATATAAGTTTTAATTTTATACATAACTCAGCGTATTCTATCACTTTGACAATAAACTTCCTCTTTTATTGTAAGCGTCTGAGGTTTCGCATTATAAATTTTTCAGGTTGGAATTGTATGACTTGGATCAATGTAAATATTTTATATGTAAACATTTTAAACAGTATTGTTTTCTAGCTAATAGGTGGAATCTCATTTGTGTATAAATTATGCGTGATTGGTTTTTTTTTTAATATGTAAATACCTTATATTTTTAATTTTATGAAGTTTGTTGAAATGATGTACATAAAAATTACATATAAGTTTTATAGATTCTAATATTTTATAAAGTAATCACAGTTTATATTTATGTTCACACGACATTTTGAGTTTTTTTTGAGACACTGTAGTATTTCCGTTTTTTACTTTCTAGTCTACAAACCGTTTATTTTTGTTATAGGATCTGAATTGTAGTGTCAAAGTTTATTTTATTATAAATAAAATATAAAAATAATTTACATTGTTTTTTTTTGTTACAGAATATATTGTCTATATAGGATAGAATTAAATAAGATAACTAGCTACAAAACATAATTTATTAAATACAATATAAAAAATTGTAAAGATTCCAATAGTACACAGATTTTTACAAAAAAAAAACACATTTATTTATGTGCGTTTTATTGGAAACAAATGATTTTTTATATTTCTTGCAAGTATATTTCGATTGAGCACCATGTAACAGAGAAAAGAGAAAATCAGCTAAGCATTAAATATGAACATGATCAAAACAGTAAATATTTTTATTATGAACTATGCAACAGAAGGTTTTTTATGGCTAGACCATCAATACTTAAACAAATTACGTAAACTTAATCAAATCTACAAACATGCTTAAGTGGTGTATTATCAGCATGAGCCGTGGTGCGTCCCCGGGCAGTCGCAATGGCGCGCTAACACGACGTTAGAAATAGGAGCTTTCTGGCAAGATGATTGCAGTTGTTGGCGATTAGTCAGGCGTGCTAGGCGCACTGGCTTTCTGAACTAGGCGAATATATTTACATAAAGTAAAAAAACAATGCGAGACAAATAGGTTTAGCACTTGTTTGAATTGTTCTTAATATGTGTGGTATTAGGTAGCAGTGATAAGTTAAAGAAAATGACACTACTTTATTTGTTGGCTAAGTTCAGATAGTGCAGGAACATAATATTAGCAAAATATCAACAACAGTCTATTAAATAACAGTAAAAGAAATGTAATAAGTTTCCTGAAAAAAATATTAAATCTTTTATTCCGTAAAATTACGACTCGAATTTTTAATTAGATCACAGAAATTACCGTTTCGATATACGTAAGCGATGTACTGGTATTTCTGTAATATGTAAATTTTGTTGTGGATTTCAATTTTTTTCGTTTTAAACAATGATCTGATTTGATTTCTAAAGTAAGTACATTCTGCAAATCATGTTCGTAGTAAAATATGATATTTAACTGTAAAAGCTTGGGTCGTTCTACGTATTTTTACAGAAATCGGGTTTATGGAGAGGAAGAAGGGGGCCTACTCCCCCTTCTAGCTCTCACTCATTGGACGAAACTAAGACAACGATTAGAAATTAAAAAAGAGAAATATCTATATAGATTTAATTTCACTTTCAGATTTTTGAAAATATTATCTTCATAAGGGATAACAATAGAACCATTAAATATCTACTCATTTTTATAATTAAAGGCTCAAACAATAGACAATCTAGACACGCGGTAGCGTATCAAGCCAAGTTCAAGCTAACAGAACTGGCGAGCAGCACGGTGTGAATGTTACACGAACTATTTGGAGCCACTATTGACCCCTCATTACTTAAAAACTATTTCACATAAACATGTTAAATTTGGCTTATATTTTGGAACTTGCAAGGTACATATGTGCTCTAAATTTCATAAATAATCTTTAAACGATTACTAAATTACTGACGTCCAAAATTCGTCATTTTTATTACTGACTGACCTATGGATCAAAACTTTAACCCAGTTCCAAATGACCTAGAAAGTTCAAATTAGACATCCAGATAGGTAATGAGGTAAATACAAAGGAATAAATCAGAAGGTAGTGAATTTTATCATTTTATTATAATTTTCCAATTAATTGATTCTATTAGGAACATTTACTATTAGTGCCTGTAAAGTAAGAATCAGCAATCAAAATTGATAACAGCCGTTCTTTATGTGGATTTTCAGGTCTTCGTATATAACGAATAGAATACCCCACCCTTAATTTTTTTTAATCCAAACATACAAGCAATAAAAATTGATTCATTAGTACCTACTAAAACAGTCATGGAAGAGCCCTAAAAGTCAATTACATCACGTAAACGTAGGAAAATATAGTAGTTTAACGAAAACCATTTGGTATTAATTTTATTATGAATAAGTACCTACTAATAATTTCTGTACAAAGAATAATGATATCGCATCAAAAATATAAATGTGAAATGAGTGCCAAGTTCAATGTTATGATATTTGCCTTGGTTGTTGGCAAGTCAAATTTTCGGAAGAATAAAATAAGAACTTACAGCTTTAGAACTTGTGAAGGCTCGAATATAATTCGTATATGAAAATTAGTCATGTCAGACTTTAGGCTTCAATTATGTTATCCTACGTTATAAGAAGAAATGATATTTTAAGTTGTTATAAATATTTTATCGTTATAAATAAATTTTAGGACTGGCCATTGAACTTGGCACCCATTTAGTTCTCACTTCTTTCGTTGTTATTGACAACAACCAAGGTATATATCATAATATTGAACTTGGCTCTAATTTTACATTTATGTTTTTAATGGGATTAATTACTCCACTTTTTTTTTCAAATTGATTAAAGGAATTGCAAAAATAAGTTGGAAATTTGTATTTTCTTTTTGTGGTTTTGAATAGGTTATTACCATTAAAAAAAAATGTTGCATTTTATTTGAAAACGGCACCTTTCTGAAGCAATCGGCAAAGCATATTCACTGCTAAGGTGCTTTACTATATTGTTGTAATAAAAATGCTCTCACTGGCCTTTATTTCTTACGCTTCCCAAAATAGAATTTTTCTTTGAGATAAATTGTCATATATAATTATAAAATTGCTTTGCATAGATGCCAAACTTTTTTTTTGAGTTGTGGCGTATTATTGAACCTTAGTCGTAAGTCGATCAAATCATAAATAGTTTTCTAATGCAAAGAGTGAGGATCTATAACGGTTTTTTTTCTCTGAGGAATTTAAAGTTCGTATTTTATTAGATGATTGGTTGTACCACTAAAAATAAAAATATGGTGAGAATTATTTCAAGCAGCTCAATATAATTGCTATGAAAAATGATATAACGTCATCTAAGATATAAATTATACTACAAATGAATATAGATTAAAATATTACGTAAAGATAAACTTAATGTTACATAAGTGCGTATTAAATGGAATTTAATTGGATGTATTTATTTTCATCAGTTTCGCCACTTTCAGACAATGAGTAGTAGCGTGAGCAATGTATGCACTGTAATCTGTATTGTACTTTTTCCTCTTCACCGTATCTTTTGTATCCTAAATACCACAACTCAACAGCAACAGTCTACAGCGCGTAGTCCTACTTTGCATTAGCCGTACTAAGAAGATATCGGTGGCTTGGAGTTACTGTATTGAATCCAAGTGTTATAGATTTTTGAATTTTGTCGCCACAGCATGAATATACGGTACTCATTTGGTATCACTTTTATTTTACTTTAAACGCAGTGACGTAACACTTATGTTTTTGTGTTATATGTTTCATAGCGTATTTGATAATATTGCAATTAGGTGTTGAACAGGAAGTCAACTATTTAAAACGGCGAAGTTTTGGCTATGATTGCAAAATTGTGAATTTTTGAGCCACTGGGGAATAAACGATAAATAGAATAACAAAAATAATTTTGATAAAAATTTAAAATACATATTTTCTAAAATAATAAAATGATAAAATTGCATACGCGCCATCAAAGTGACATGTTTTAAATTTATAGTGCCAAAAACCCTCTTATGGACCCTCGTCTTACACCAAAGAATAGCATCAATTTTACAAAAAAAGATATTACTATTATTAGTTAAATTTATTACACAGAACAATTACAAATACTTTATCACTGAATACAAGAAAATAAATAAAAAATCTAAAACATTAAAATCACTATTTTCATTTGTATTTATGCATATAAATAGTATTAAAAAAATTGTAACTATATCGATTAACGACGGCCACAGCGAAATATATAAAGTTCCTCTTTCAAAAAAAAAAAAATAGTTAAATTACGAAATAACAATCTTACTTTTCCGACACGCATTCGTGCGATATTTTCAAATCGCTTTATCAACTCATCGACTCGATTGCCTCTCTTATCGCACACGACGTCGTGACCAGCCGCTTCGCGCAACACGAAAGTGCCGCGAAATGCTGACCGACCAGCGCGCTGCGGCCGGCGGTGACGAGGTGACGCGGGCGCACCTCGTCTACGGGGAAAGCGCTAAAACCACTCACTTACGGCCGAGGTAAGGTAATGAGAACCTCGATGTGGAAAAGTTTGTTTTTTTTTCTGTTTGCGAAAACGAGACGTGTGACCAAATAAGTTAGGTACAATCATTTCATACTTTTTTTTTGTGTTAACATGTTATATTTTAATGGTTAAAAATATTTGAAAAATAGTTGTTGATTGTTATTAAATATGTGATTTATATGTACCCTTCTAATTTGTAAACATTATTTTTTAAGCAAAATTAAATATTTATGAGAAGAACAATTCAAATCATCAATGCATTAAACACTGTACCTTTTTTAATTATAGTTGTCACAATTATGAACGCACTTGCAGATAAAGAAGGTTATAAGGGATATGTTAATAAACATGTGATTTTTTGATAAAAAAGGAATAAATAATCAAATAAATACATGTAAAAAGCTAATAATAAAATTTTTGAAAACTTGATTGCCTATGATATGTAATTTGCATGATCTCGCATTTTGTTTTAGAATTATCATAAATAAATAAAAAATAAACTGATACTAACGTGATATAAAGGTTGCTATTTATGTGTCCAGAATGTCAAATAAAAATAAAAATATATCTTTTAATATGGTTTTCTTGCTTTTTCAAATATTCGCCATGATGATTGATGCGCTTTTGCATACCCTAAAACCAATTTCTAAAGCACTTTTTCCATTCTGATTGAGCTATCTCATAAAAGTGCATTTTGAACGCATCAACGGCCTCTTTGCGGTTCGAAAAACGTTGACCACGTAATTTATTCTTCACGCTTGGGAATAAATAGAAATCGTTGGGTGTCAAATGACCCGTCAATTCGATTTTTTGACCTTTCAAAAACTGAATTGTTTCGACCGATGTGTAACAGTCATGATGAAGAATGATTCTGTGTTGTCGATTTTTCTTTCTTATTTCTTCAAAGACTTTTGGCAAACAAATGGTTGTGTTCCGCTCCGAATAAACCGTTTTACAATTCTCTTGTGGTAGTAACCATTTCCATTTATACCAAAAAAACAGGCAACAATTTGCTTCAAAGCGCTTTTGCCACGAATCACTTCTGTTGGGTTCGACTCATCTTGGATAACCCCACACCGTTGACAGTTGCTTAGTTTCGGGGTCATACGCATAGGATCCGAGATTCTTCATCTGTGTAGATATTATCAACAGCTTTAGACATACCACGATTGCATTTTTTTATCATTTTTTTGCACCAATCTACACGAGCCTGTTTTTGATCACTGCTCAGGTGTGCGGAAACTAATGTGAACAATTTTTTTTACAGCCACATTTTCGTGTAATTTCTATGTATGCTCGTTATACTTATGTCTAAGGACGCCTTTATCTCGCAATATATATATATATATATATATATATATATATATATATAAAATGACGATTTTGCATTATTAATTCCCGCTCAGCATTCATACTTTATGTTACAACAACCGATTTACGACGACCTTTTTTAAATTCGTCTTTAAGTATAGAACCGCCCACGATTAAACTCACTAAGCCATTGGATATACAGTGGTTTTCGATAGTGTTTCATTCCCAAAAGTTGAAGTGAGTAATAAATCATCGGACGAAAATTTTCACGAGTTAAATGAATGGTGATAGAGACACGCAATTTTCAAAATGACGCCGCAATGGTAAAACAGTTGACATCTACATGAAACAAACTGTATTCTACAGCCAAGGAGCTCCATTTTTAAATTTTATAATTATTTTTAGATATTGTTCTGTATGTGGCCAGTTCCGGATACATAAACAGCAGCAGCAGGAAAATTGATATTAATGGATAGAATCACTGAAAACAGAGGCATACTGTTCTGAGTGTTTCTGCAAGTTGTTACTCATCTGTTTAGTCGTTTTAGTCGGACAATATTAACATTTTGTTTGAAAATAAAACATATTTTTATCTCCACGTAAAACAAATCTTTTAAGTAGTGCTGGAAAACTTGTTTTCATGCAATAATTAAAAAAATATTTAATATAATTAAAAGTGAGAAAACTATAAGCTTGATAAATAAACAACCAAGAAACATCAACAAAAACTATCATTTGAACGAATTAAAAAAAAAATTAAGATAATGATAAATTTTGTGTACTTTTTTATATATGAATATCGGGAGAATACTTCACCATGTCTTATGATGGAATTTCACGCAATTTTAAGGACAAAAATCCACGTTGTATTTCCACCTTTATGCCTTTTTGCTTTGCGGTATACTAAAATCATTAACGAGTCGTATCTGTATATTAAATATTTTATCAATATATAATTTGTGCATGTCGTACTTATGTTATTAACATCAAAAAAGTGGCTTTTAGATTTTTTTTTTGTTTGTCTGTGCGTTTGTTCACATTAATCTCAAAAACGGCTAAACCGATTTAGATACTGTTTTTTCTTATGTATTATGGCAAACTTTCCATAACGTTTAGTATTAATTTCATTTCAATCAGTTCATAGACAAAAAAGTTACATTAATCTTCTAAGTGAATTAAGTCGCTAATAATTAGGATGAACATATAAAATTTTGTTTTTTTGTATGCAGTTTGCATCGATACATAAATGGTATTTACCGACAAATTTACATACATTTATTTACTTTTAATAATTTGCTAATGTTAACATTAGATGGGAGAAATGAAAAGAATTACATTCTCACCGCCTACAAATGTATTTTTGACGAAATACAATACATAGCGAACAAATAAAATGTGTAAAAACAACATTAATTGATATAAATCGAAAAATTTACATCGATACCTTTTATAAAACGCAATGTGTCTGTCTGTCCGTTTATGTCATTTGCATTACGGAACTACTAATCCAATTTATATTTTTTTTATTCATATTATGTTATCCGACTAAGTTTTAGGATATAATTTATTACGTAAAGTAACGTACAAAATAAGCAAGGACGATAATGATGAATCAATTTGGAAGAAAGACACTTTTCATAAAAATTTTTAAATGGCTTATGTTGAGTCAATCATATGAGATATATCAAATTAATGCGCTACATAATTTTAAGTCTCAAGACCTGTGAAAAAGTCCGCGATAAATTATGTTTATTTTTTGAGAATGATCCACAAGGACTTTTATTTTTGTAATAATATCTAGTTGTTGACAGTGAGGAACCGATTTGTGCCCATTAAAATAATAGAGAATAACATACAAAAAGACCTTGACGTAAATAAAATATTTTTTTCAAGTTAAGGAAAAAAATTCACGTATATCTAAAATATCTATTCTTAGATGTTTTAGGTATTTCGTATATTTTTAATGTATGATTATTAAAGTAGGTTTAAATGAAAAATATTTGTCTACTTTATTTCTAAGACAGCTAAACAACAATTTTGTAGAACGCGCGAGCGGAGCCGCGGGCACAGCTAGTTCTTAAAAAAAACATGAGCCTCGTACAAGTCGATAAATACTTGATAGCCGCTAGAATATATGGAAGCAGGAAGCGGAAAGCAGTCTTTAAATTTTGTCAGATCGTAGATATATTTTAAATACGTTGCAACATTGTACATTATATACCATGTATTTTATTTATACTTATATGTGTCATATTACCTCTAACTCACCATCTTCCTTGGCTGCAATCTTTTTTATGAATCATACGAATGTTTATGTAAGAATTTGTTTTTCGAACAACTTTCAAAAAATCGTCAAAGTGCATGTCGAGCCACGCGCAATGTAGGGTTCCGTAGTAATAATACGTGCATTTCGAAGTGGACTTGTTTGTTTGATACTATAAACATATTAATAGAGTTGACAGTTTAACACCTAATAACGTATAAACACGGGCCCACATGGGACGGGCGTTAATGATTGATGATATGATTTTGTATTTCCCTAATTTTACATGGTTCATTAAAACATATTTACTACCTGTTCTATGCCACCAACAACGTCAACGAATAACTGGAGGTCGTAAGAGACATACTGTTACACATTCTCGAACATAATTCAGAAATAACTAGTCCTTTTATTTTTATATATTATATAAAAGTTTATATTAAGTATATAACTATAAAATGAATACCGTAATGCATTACTATTTCAATATATTTACCTAAATACATAATTAAATTTTAAGTGCATTAAAACACAATTGAAACACGACACTTTCAAAATGTAAAAATACGATGTGAAAAAGTGCATCAGCAAAAGAACGCATGTTCATAGTACTTACTTCATTTTGTTGAGAAGCAAAGTTTTTCGGCGATAACTCAAAAACAGTAAATCAGGCCATATTTAAATATTTTTTGTTGAGAGTGTTTATCAAGCGTTACCTTAGTATTTTTTTTTTCAGAATTTTTGGATATACGGTTTAAAAGATAAAGGGGGGTTTTGTTACTTTTGGAGTTATGCTACTTTTGGAGCATTATTTCCGAAAACTTTCACTAAAACCAAAAAAAATACATAAAAATTTTAAGATTTTATAAAAAAAAAAAACTGCTATATGTTGATGTTTGCTGAAAAAAATGTTTTTCATCTTCTGGGACATGTATGGATTATCCACTGATACTACCAAACTAAGTAGCGGCTTATACGAGACACTTTAATTCCAAATTCATTAATGTACATCTTGTAGCTTTTTGAATACAATTTCTGTGACTTACGGATGGACGGCAAAAACTGTAATGGTTCCGTTTTTGTTATTTTGGCTTTGGGGTCTCCAAAGGAGTTTTTCTTGTTCCTTCCAGTTGGAATGGACAAGAAAAACAGACGGTAATCATATCAATCAATAAATCAAGTTATAAATTTTGAATTTCTTCAAAAATTCAATATCTTTAGCTACTTTGTAAATATCAATCTTCAACAATATGTTGGGCATCACACCTTGATTCCGTCAATCTTTTAGATTAACGGAGCATTCAAATAATGTTTATGATGTTAAAGTTATTGTCAATAAAAAGGGTGACGATGAATTTTATGAAACTGGACAGTATACGGGGAAAAAGGACATACTTAGATGAATACGCCCCTTTTTCCAAACCAATGGCTGGATCCAGTCATTGATACCGAAGATGTTCTACGGAACAGAAAAAAAAACATGCGACCACTATCCTTATATATCAAAGGAATATATTAATCCTTTTATATCAAATTTTGTATTTGTATACATATTCGTTATGAAAATTTAAATTTTTAGCTGTCTGATATTTTTTTTTATGTATATCGAATCTGTTTTATCGTCCATTACCCTAACTTCTATTTCACACTATCTTTCCAATAGGATACTTTCGTTCGTATCCGCGGCTCGTTATGTTATCTCTTTTAACACTTATTTAAAACACTACGATTTCTCTACCTCTTGTTCGATTTCGTTATTGGAAAACACTCGCGAATTAGCGCAGTCAGGCCAAACCCTCCGCTGTCGTGTCAAAATACCGCTTATCTTAATTTCATATCTCAAATTTCACTTTTTCAATCTACTAAATATATTATAATAGAATAATAAGTAAATAAAGGTATTGCCATCAAGGGATAAACTTATCAGCAAATTTCTCATTATGTCATCTGATTGGTCGTATTGTACGGTCGGAGATAATGAGCCGCTTTGATAGCCGTCTCTAGAACTTACGTAACAGCACCGCCGTGACCCCTGCCGGTCGGAAGTGACTTACCTGCGAAAGTATCGACCGGAAAAAAGCTTATTGTTCGCTATGTACACATTAAAAAACATTAATAACCAGTCGATGTACGGTGAAAGTGCTCAGCGGTTCCGTCGCAGAATTGTAATCCGAGAGAGGTAACACGGGGATGAGAGCGCATGTCCGTGCGTGTTCATTTTGTATGGAGATTGCGCGCGAATCGTACGTACATTAGACATCAACGCGCTTACGGAAAATACGAATCTCTTTTGTTACCTGTCTTTTTGAGTATCGTAAATTGTTGTCTCGTAAATAGTGATAGTGTGTTGTGGTATGAATTTTATAATTATGTCATTTTAATTTACAATAATGTAATGATACTGTTTAAAGTGAGTTGATTAACAAAGACGACTAAAAAATGGAACTAAAGTTTTTTATATTATGTTTAAGTTTATCAATAGACAACAGGCTGTTTAGTAAAGCTGAAGATGATTTGAGTGATTTCAATTATTCTTCAGATTTCGATATGAGCACAGATAAAGGAATAATGCTGGCTCAGGAGTCGAAACAACAGCACGTGGTCGTGGAACCACCGATAAGTATAGTCAAACCCAAAGGCGTCATTAACTCTCACAGGCCGCAATACGACATAGATTCACTCGAAGCAGATTTGTTAGATGAAAACAAATATAGTGATAAACTTAATGATCTATTCGACGCAGTTTCCAAAAATTTAGCAAGTAGATTTAGATCGAGAGAGGCTATGATCAGGGATGCTGTATTAAAAGCTTTGGAGAGGAAAGACCACGTTGGTAAATTTGCTCAAATTCTTCCAATAGTTAGGGCTATGACGGACTCTCAACGCGTCGCGCTCGCTTCTTTGGTGGCCAGTCAAGTCAGCACGCCGCCTGGCCGATCTCCGCTCAACCTCTCTCAGGTGAGATCTTTTATATACTCTTCCTTGAGCAAAGTATGAATTCATTCTCCTCATAAAAAAATTACAATAGATGTATTTTTGATTATTCGAAAAAGCATTTATTATCATTGTATTGTGCAATACAACTGTAGTTTGTACAACTGTTTTACATGCGAAAGATTCGTATTTAACTATCCCCAAGAAGAAACATAACTCTTCTTGGGGACAGTTAAATTAAACCTAATTACCCATGTCTGAGTATTAAGGTTTCCTTCATACTTTATTATAATGCCTTAAATATAACAATGAAATGACACTTTATTAATTTTGTAATTAACTTGTTTATGTAGAAAAAATAATGTTCAATATTGCACCACTACTTATTTAGAGAGCTTTGAACAATTAAAAAAGCGTCTTCAGTTGCGGCGAAACACAGCTATTTATTTTCGTATATAGTACATATAAATAATTTAGTTCCGAGTGCCAATAATATCATAATCTCTATAGCGGGTAAGATTATTCCAACGTTGCTCTACCGAAATTCTAAGAATAGACATGCAAAATACACCAAAGTATAACTTAAGCCTCCTGGTTTAGTTTAAAATACAGACAAAATTTAGCTTTCTAAACGTTATATTCCTATTGTTTGTTACATAATTTTAGTATCGGTACTTTCAATAGAACAAATTTTAAAGATATTACGCATTAAATTGCCTGATTGTGATGACAATGCATGTACAAAATAACGCCTGTCATACTAACCATGCAATAGAAACGCATAAAAGTTTTTCATTTTAATTAAACGAAAAGTATTATCTGTTAATAAAAAAAATCTGCCATGAATGGTAACCTGCTATTCAAATGATTGAAAATGGAATATGTTGCGATAGCAATCAATCAAAAATTTTTGTTTAAACTATTTTGATGTAATTGAAATAATATCACCAAGTGCGTTTTATCAATCATTACGTGTAAAATTTACAAGACATTATTGTATTTAAATTTTCTTTTCCGTGTGCATAATGAAGCAACACAAAATTCATTTTATACTATCAAAAAACGTGGAAAATTGTACTTTTTTTCGTCTATATCTTGAAAAATGTTACCTTAAGATACCTGAAGCATTTTCGTTTTCCATCATATATTCTTTAGTTTCTACAAATTCTAAATAAAATGGCTAGAGGGCAGTATATTCTTGGCGACCATGAAGAGAATTAACGCCTACTAAAATCAATGAAATTTAGTATAAAAGGGGGGCTCCAAGAAATAATTTTCTTTTACACATAAGAGCAGATATGCTCAAACAACAAAAATACGTATTGAATGTTTTTCCATTTAAATTTAAAGATTATATACATCGTACAAAGTTTCATACACTTCGATCAATGACTAACAAACTAATATTACACCGTGACAAACCGAGACGAACGGATCCCACGAGAATCCCTTGTCAGATTACGAACCGTCAAACACAAACGATACCGCTGTATCATCATGCCATTGTGTAACGACGTATATACTAAATATCACGTTTACGAGGAAGCTTATCAAAGTCTATTTACATTTTTCAACTATTAACTGTCTTCCTTGTACCGGAACCTGTTTTTAAATATAACATTTATTCAGACGCAGAGTTCTAAAACCGAATCATAAACTAAATTCAGAAATCTTCTTCCGTCATAGACGACATAAATATAGTATTTGCAAACATCGGTTAAATTTAATGTTATACGTTATACGTATAATTTTACGTCGCTCAATACAATTGTGAGATTTCGTAATGTTACCGCTTGAGAGGATTTTGAATTTATAATTTTTAGGCCATCGTCCAACTGTGTATTTCGCACTTTATTTTTTTTCGTTTACCATATGCGTATTAATGAAAATTTCTATCACAAGAATGTCACAGCTATTTTGAAGTTTTAACGAATGTAAACCAAGGACCTACATGCGGCAGTAATATTATGAGCGATCAATCTCGCTAAAAATCACGCTAAAAATCATGTGCTTTTCTATAAACAATATATTTTTAAGAATACGTATAAACTATACGTTACAAAAGTCAAATTTAATTAATTTAATTTCAACAAATATCAAATTTAATTAAACTATAAAATAGTTACAGGGTAGGAAATTCCTAGTACACTAATGATCTACAAAAAAAAAAAAATTGTTACACAGTCCCTCGTAAGGTGATGAAAATTTTTAAATAGAAATACGCTTACAACTTCAATACACATGATTCATTATTCTTAAAATATTATCTCTTAATATCAAATAATACGAATATAACAAAATGGTCTAGAATTAAGATCACCATAACTTAATTAAATATGTCTTACGCAACTCAGTTTTTTGCCAAGGAACTACAAGAATATATAGCAAAATCTTAAACACAAATCATTCATCATTTAAGTGATTTCTTAAGCGTACTGTTTAAACGATATTAAATTCTTGTATTTGTACATTTAGCGGGAATTGAGACTGCATTAGTTATTGTATGTAAGAATTAACTCAAAATATTTTTCTGTCTCTCATGTTTGTTATTATTTTTTATACTTATAATCTCACAGCTAACCAATAATCGAAATTATTCGGTCACTCGACTCTTCCATGCATCCTTTCCGTTGTGTAGGAGATTATATTACTAACTGGGGCGTGTGGATTGAAATGAAAATTGAATGAAAAAAACAACCTTCAAGCGAACCAACGACCCAACTAAATGCACAATTCGCGTATTATTTTAACACGCTTAACGTCATTACGCGAGTGCGTTCCATATCTAGTGACTTTCCACGCTCGCAGCGCGCGGCGCCTGCGCCGGCGCCGGCCCAGTTGTGGAAACGCTACCGTCTGCGTGTTAGCGCTCTCTCAATACCATTTCGCAAGTTTCTCATTCTACGGCTGTGAGAGCTCGACTTTTTCCGACATAATACTTTAGGATTCAGTTGTCGGATAGTATGCCTCGTTTTTGCACTTCAGCCCTCAAGCCACGGGAATTCCTCGGATGTTACGGAAATGTTTACACGCTCAGGGAGCGTTTTCGACGTGTTTCGACTGTAAATTTAAATGTATGAATGAGGTATGAAAATATTCGAAAATTGCGATTTTTAGGCAACAGATTACGCTCGATAACAAACTGATAACATTTTATTAAGTCTATGAATAAAAAAAAATATTTAAAAACTCAATTACAATTAGTAAAATATTATCAAATGTAATGTCACAAACAGCACGAGTATGAATAGTAATTTTAATTTGTGTGGATGAAAGTATTTTCTTCACATGAACAATTATATCCTTACTAATATTATAAATACGAGTGTCTTTGTTTGTCCATTAAGTTTTCACGTCAAATCGCTGTAATGATTTTGATAAATTTTGGGACAAGATAGCTTAGACGTTGGAGACGGATATTGATTAGCTTTCATCATGAAAATAAAACTTGAATAGGATGAAATACGGGATAAAAGTTTATGCGGAACTTCAGTGATTTTACAAACTAAAAACATGGAACCTTTGCTTATACTTTGAGTCAGAAAATAATAAAAGAGTTTTTTTTTTTATTTTGGAAATTCCACCTTTAAAAATACACGAAAATGAAAAAACAAACGGGTAAAATCAAATGTATGACTTAAGCGCTCGTGCCATACGTATTTTATTTAAATTAGAGGCTTATGGTAACATATGAGATTTATACCAAAAATTTTCTTTTTTTATTTTTTATTTTCAAATAATTATATAGTAAACTTGAATCGAAAAAAGGGTAGGTAATTTTATATGTATTAGACATCATAATGCAAAATAAACAACTTCACGCTCTATTTCAACCTCTATGTTAGATATTTAAGCGAAATGGCGGATCAAAACATGAATAACTGCCAGTTAAAAAATTCAATTATAGTTAATCGGTACTATATCAAGCGGTGATTTTCGATACAATTATTTCCAATCGATTACTGATGAGATTGAAAAAGAAATTAAGTTTAAAAGTTAAATAACTTTTTAGTTATGGTAGTCACACCCAGTTTAAACGGCATTTTCAGGCGACAGTAGAAGCATACCTACGCTCGCGCTTAAGACATGCGATGGTGTATCAAAGTTTTGTATGGGATTTATGTTAAAAAGACGAAACTTTATTATTTAGATATTTATATGGAAAAAAAGGAATATTTATGCTTTTGGTAAGAATCTATACATAAAAGACAAACTGTTTGTCCGTTTAAGCCCTTTTCACGTGATAACTACTTATCCGATATGCTAAGTTAACCACAACACATATATCAGATTAATGTGCTGTGAAATAGTAGACCTTAAACAAACCCACAAAGAAGTCTTTGATAGTTTAAGGATGACCTATAATAAACATTTTTATATTTGAAATAACTCTTGGCGATCGGGGGGTAGCGAGCACATTTTCGGGGTATTTATTTATAAAAAAAAGACTCAAAGCAAAAATCTTGTAGTCCACGCAAACCAAGTCACGGACACAGTTAGTTGCTTATCAATGATAAAGAGTAGGTTCTTACATAATTCATATAAGACTTTTTTCTTCGCAGTGTATTACTAGCATAAAAAGATAAGAGTCAACATTTCAAAATTTAAAGATTTACTATAATACTACTCTGAAGGAAGTGTACGGTGACCGTTAAATGACTATTCACGCCGCCTTATCTGACCAACGTACCGAGTAATTTGTTTCCGTAGTCCGATTATAATTACTTAGAAAGTATGGCTTTTAATGCATTGTCAACTTATGCTAGTAACAAAATTTCGCTAATCGAAAAAAAATCATGATTGTATTTATTCGACCTGCTGACTAAAGTAGATTGATATTAGATGAATGGATTAATACAATTTTCTTAGTATGGGTAATTTAATTATTTGTTTAACCCGCATGGGTCATTTATCAATAGAGGCGTAGCGTCCCATAATATTTTTGTTTTACATTGAAGTCCTTAGATTTTAAATACTTCATGCCGGTCCGCGCTGGGCGGTCGGAATTGCTGAAGATCGTTTTCAAGATGCGGTGACACGTGTGACAAGTGATTTTTTTAAACTCATGTCAGACAGTTATTGATAAATCAGCCCTTGATCAGAATTAGAATACGGCACTTGTGAAAATCGAAGTGAACTGGGACTCTTTTAAGAAGTTTGTTCCACAAATCTTATATAATATCCTAATTAATAATATTCGAATTCGTCGTCTCATTCCGAATACCCGTAACGGCTATAACTACGGGAGTACTTATCCAAAAGACTGGCAATGCACCGGTGACTCTTTCGGGGTTGCGAACGTTCAAGGGCAGCGATGATCACCTGCTCTTCGGTGGTTCGCATGTTCGCATTTACTAAAAAAGCTGGTAGCCAACGACCACTTAATCAATTCCGTTGTAGTTTTATTACGATCCGCGCGTAGAATAGCTGGCAGCAAGCCGGGTGTGCGGCGCTCTCGCGGGTCGCACTTCGCTGGACAGGAATTCAGATGACGTACATCCGGCTCGTTCTAAGCGGGCATCGCGTATGCTAATGTGCGAGGAGAGACATTTCGAACTAATGGACGATCAAAACGGAACGAGAACGTGAACTCGTGGAGTAGTACAATTATTTGTGTTAGACGAAGTCATCAAAAAAACGAGTTGTCAATATAAGTTGATTTTTATTGATTTTTGGAAAATAATATCATCGGATTGTGCGACAAAGCTGATACAAAACTGGTGCACTGACTTAATCGAATGCGTTTTGTGCGGTTTTTAAATCATTTCAAGGAAATTAATGAAATCCTACCTTTGGCTGGTGGTGTATAATCTTTACTTTCTTCCTCCTTATTCTTTTCGATTCTTTATTATAAATTATTCTTTAAAAATAATTAAGCCAGTGTCGGAGAGTAGAGTCGCAAATGGTTTAGTACGCTGCTACTGTAGTCGGTTGCAGACTCGTCTACCCGTGTCGTGGCGATTGTCATTAAACACATTCCGCTAATAAAGAAATTGAAATATAAATAATAAAATAGATATTCAAAATTATCATTAATGAATTTTAAATTTCCATTCAAACCTTAATTAAAAGTAAAATATGCTCGAGATAATATGTGCTTACTTTGAATACAAAAAAGACTAGCATTTGATTTTTGATCAGACAAAAAACACACAAATTGATAACGAACCGGTCTAAATGATAATGAATATTAAATTTATGTTAGAATCTTAGTTGAATTCATATATGCTTTCGTTGAATCTGTGAGGATAGAAGTTCGTTTCTTGATCTGATAAGAAGCATTTTTTATTTGAAATTTAACATTAAATTATTTGTTTAGAAATTGATAGCTATATAAATTATGAAAATTTCACATCTGGATTGAGTATGGTCTTTTATTCTAACTTAAAAACTGTGCGCGATTGAAATGAATGCCACAGTCGCTTTGGTGTAGAAAAACGCTCTTTTGAAAATTGGAATATCTTTCTAAATTGTGGTCGGAATAATATTAATTTTATTGAGAAATAAATAACTTAGTATCAAAGCTTTTAGATCCAAAAACTTTCACTTACGTCTAACAAAACCATTAGAAAAAAAAATCCAACAATTAAACTTGAAAGTTACGGTCAAGTTGTTCGCACACGAGATAAGAATCTGTTACTGAATTAGGCAAAGAAAAGCGAGAGCGAAATATGCGGGTCGGTGAACTTTTGATTGCGGCTTGGCTGCAGCTACTTTTAGGAAACTGTATCATTACTTCGTAGTATTTTTGTTATATCCGTGTGTAAGTCGACCGGGTTTCGTCTTCGCTAGATTTAATCATATACAAAACAATAAATGTATCGTAGATAATATACAGCTTTAATAAACACACACAAAGTAGGTCATCATAAAAGAGAACACCATAGACAAATACATTTTTTAAATAGAAGCTCGAAGATTCACGTTATATATTAATATACAATCAATTAATCTAATCTAATTTAAAATAAAAGTGATTTTTACAATGAGCGTTAGCATAACGACAGTCATAAACATATATTGAGGTACCAGATCTGTTTGTTTAATTGAAAATCCAACCCGGAGCCCTTATAGGGTGAACTCGTGCGCCCTCTACCCTACGACCGCGGTATAACGATGAGCGAAATCAGTCTCGGTTTGCTAGTGTTAGTGTTAGTGTTTTGTAGTCTTTGTCTAGGGTTTGTTATTATTTTTCGATATTGTTTTATTGCAGTGAAATAAAGTGTTTCATTGGCGAGACATTAATTGTACACAATTTATACTTTTCGAATACCTTGATGATAATGCTATTTAGGAAAATTAATAAGAAAACGTAAGTAACACGAGAAATAAGTGAGACTAATACTGAATACTCAAGACCAAGCTTATTCTCGATTTGCTCATCACCGATCTGGTGGATAAATAAATAAATTTCGATTCATCGTATAAATTACATACCTTCATAATTACATGTGTTAGAGATTCCCAACACCGATGTAATAAAAAGATAACTATCGCCGAAAAGAAGCTCTACAGGCTATTACAGCATCGGTTACTTCACTTGTCGAAACGAACTTTCCCGTTTATAATACGATCGCGCCTCATAAAGGCCGCTTTCGCCGCATTCTTTATGGTTTTTGGTTCATCTCGAGTCCGAAATGCCATGACACCGCTCAACGGAACGCAACGTATTGCGCAACTTGTCGTTGCACGGGTACTAAATTCGCCATCTTCAAAATCTTCCCGGTCACATCCGATTACCTGACCGTCAGAGGCTGACGGAAAAAAACGTAACTTAACCATAAAAGTTTCAATTTCCAAACAAAGTAAGTGGTCGTTGCGCGAAGCAAATTAGTGTTTTAATGTTCGTTATAATTCAAATTTTAACCGTGAGCCTGAGAAAACGATCTAAACAGAGTCAGACACAGAGTCAGATAGATATATGCTTTTTTATATCATTATTTATGTTATACTTATTGCAGGTTATATAAAACTTTTTTCTTTACCTTAATTTTTAGCAAATAACGTGAGTAGCATATTTTTTTTAATGTCTAATCACATTACACAACTTGCATAATATTTTACTTGTAAGTATTATGGTTCAATTTGATTAAAATACACACATGTACCATCTTTTTAAATTAAGTCAGGGACTTGAATGTTGTACCTTCCACGCTGGTGGAGGGTATAAGGTTTTTTTCACAATCTCAGGGCGGTGAATATTGTTGAAAACCATTTTCACCGTTGCGGTGACAACTTCCGGAACAAACAGTTTAACGAGAACAGCACACCGAGAAACAAGCAAAGTCATTTTATTTAACTAATGTGAAAAAGCCATCGATCGATCAGTCCGCGGTGATGCTCGAAATCCTTAATCAAACTTGGATTACAACCTCTCATGTTCCATTTAACTCATTGCAAAACATGGATGTGAAATAACTATATCACCTCTAGCCACTGCATCCTCGAAACAATGCCGTGAAACATAGAACAATAAAATAAAATATGGAACTGACCTAAATGTTTTATTTAAAGGTCATAGGCGTTGTATTTTAAAACGAATACGACAATGCTAATATTTTTCTTTGTTTCGTTGATTGCGTTAGAAGGAAATTTACAATCTTTTCAAATGCGTGGCTACACGGTACAATACGATTCACAAGAAAAACGATAAAACGCCAACTGACATAATCAGCTTTGTTCATGCACATAATGTATGTCAAATCTGACATAATCACACACAGAGTGCAGCCACGTTCCGATATACAGTTATATCACCGGTTTCAATGTCAATCGTTTTGTTGGCTATCGTAGACGCTTACGAGATAAGCTCTCAAAGCAAATTATATGGAACGAGGCTTTCTCACCATTGTGTCGCCGTATGAGAAAATTGTCGTTTTTATCGCTAAAACAGCGCCGTGGAGAGAACGTTTGTGTACGTTTTACGAGCGCCAAGCGTGTTTATTTTACCTAAATCGGTTGTGGTAAGTTTAATCACCACTTTACTGACCATGTCCTTCGACAATCTTTTCTATTTCAGATCGAGAGGTTTATAACCTTATGTTTTTCACTGCCCAGTGCGGGTCGGGGGTAGTAAAGACCGCTGTCACCAATGTGATGATAAAGTCTCGGCCCGGCGGTTTAATCATGCTCTTCTTAGTATGGAGCGTGTTCTATAATTTGATTTAACTTAAAAACTCGTTGGTCATTCCGTCCGTGGTAAAAATAGAACCCAGTACCTCCTGATTCGAAGGCAACGGCATTTAATCACTGAGCGACTGTCCCTCTACGTACACTTAAGTTTACTATACGGTACTTTGTTGCGAAACGTTTTAAGAACAGTTACAGTTCGAAACTACACGTATGGTTTTATTGTACCCGCTTCTAATTTTAGAAATGATTTATCCTTTAATTTTGTGCTGTTCATTTTTTTAAATTAGAAATAGTGGTATAAACATTTCCCAAAGAGATGAACAGAAACTACAAATCTCCACTGAGCATGATTATTGACATACGTATTTTACTTCAGAACGACCCGTTAACCGATAATATCTGATTGTAATCGATAGTATAAAACAAGCTCGCCCATTTCGGTCATTTAAAATTTGGCTTTTCTTTATTATGTGACCTATATAGTGAGTCTGATGATTCCAATGGCCATCCAAAATGGCCAAAACACTTTTCGTTCATAATTTAACGAAAACAGAGGGATGTATTGACTTTCTGGATGTTCGATCTCTAACGTCCGGAAAAACAAAAAATGTGTTTAAATATGACTACGGCAGACTCTCGATTTGGACGTATCGACTTCAATATACATGAGAATATATGCTACAAATAAATTTAGCGTCCGCACATACGGGTGCTAGACGTAGTTCTTTACAGTCGGTCTAATAAACAACTTAGAGTTACTCAATGTGCTATGAAAAGTGCTATGCTTGGCGTTTTTTTCACGAGATAAATTCCGAAATGAGGACTTTCGCAAAAAAATCAGAACGAGAAAAAAAAAAACAGAATCAGTAAGTTAAAGTGGCAAGTGGCAGGCCACATCTCCTGTGGATCTGGTAACTTCTGGTCAGGAAAGTTGTTCGAGTGACGACAATGGACTGAACGTCACAACTTAGGATGGAATGCCACTAAGTGTATCGACGAACAGGTCAGGGTCGCAGGCTATCGGTAGTTATACGTGATCCTGAACCGTGCTTCGTGGAAATCTAGGGGCGATGCTTACGTGCTGAAATGATGTACGTGCTTGCGGTCGTAGATCGCCTCCAGTTCAGAATACGACGCTAATGGGACTTCTAAACTAGGAAAAGGAAGGCTATCAAAATAAAATATTTTTTTTTGTTAAAATAACTCATGAATCGAAAAATAATTATGATGAAGGATGACTTTTCAATCATATTAAGAACGAAAAGATTTTCGTAAATCGAAATAAAATAAATTTTGTCATTGTTGTTTATTTATTAACAAATTGTAATTAATTAGCAAATAATTCGAATCTTTCGAGCAGTTCTTTTATTAGTAAAACTTGATTTTTAAAAGTAGAATTTAAATTAACTTTGAAAAATCGTTAATTCAATTTTTAAAAGTCCTTTCATTTTATCTTTATTACAAACATCAAAACTTTTGTTTTACCTACAATCGTATTTTCATATAAGATAGGAATTGTTAATAATACTTGTAAGCGTACTTTTTTAGTATACACTCTAGAAAAAATATAGCAATTCATTGTCTTATACATAGAAAAGATATATAGTAGGTACGATATTCAAATGAAAGTTACTGTTATGTTATGTATTTTAATGAAGAAATGTCATATCCGGCCTGCACTTTTTGTATACCGAACAAATTAGAATAAAAATCTATAGATCATTGGGGAAATAATAAAATTGCAATATTTGAAATATTATTTTTGTGTACAGAGCCATTATTGTATAACTTGTTCGTTCTGAAAGTTATTAACTATCGAACAAAAATTAAATGTACTATAAAATAATAGCGAGAAAACTTTATTATCTCAAATTAGTTTATAAGTTAAAAATATACAAGTACTTATAGAAACAGCTAAAAAGCTTTACACACAAATATATAAAACATATCCCTTTTTATTTTGTTAAGTGTGATGAGTTTTATAGTTATGATTTAGATACGAACGCCCCTTGGAATTTCAATATGCATTAATCAACGTAAGGTTTATATTTATGGGCCAGTATGTAGAGCATGGCGAACAGAAAGGGATACAGCTAAAAAAAAAGGAATGCATTTCTATCTTCTTTTGTGTTCGTATGACTATCTCTGTCTGTCCGTCGGACGTACTTGTTCGTCAATGTTTATTACGTCATTGATGCCATCTTTAATTTATTTAAATTAAGTATAATCATGTGTTCAATAACTTTGCCAAAATACAGCAAAATGATAGTCAACGCACTGTAGTTTAATAATAATGTTTTTAAATTAGTTATTTACAAGGCGCAGTCCGGAGCTCCATACATTCGTGAAATATCTCTTTTAAAAAGTTTATAATAAATTTATTCTAATTCGTTAATTTAAAATATCGAAACGGTTAATTTAAGACACAACATTTTATTAAACAAAATTTCTAAAAAATAACTATGTTTATATTTCAGGTGAGATCGATGTTCGGCACCGGCGCAAACTCGACGTCGGACTTAATGTTACCGATATTATTCGACATGGCGAATCTGATCAGACGCGCGGTGGGGCCCGGCAAGAGGCCGCGGGAGGCGCAGCGGCCGCAGAACCTGCCGTCCGCGCAAATGCTCAGAAGGTCGTTCAACGATGACGAAATCATAGATCTAGCAGAAAATAAGTACCACGACGGAGAAACTAGCACCGTCAAGACTATGACACCCACGGGGAAGATATTTCAAAGGAACTTCTTTGCTAACAGAAATAGGCTAAGAGCGACGAGTAGAATGGACAATGTTACGGAAATCTTCCACATGGAAGCATCAAAGAATGAGTCGTATCCTCCAAGAATTTCAGAAAACAATGTAAGTACAATTCTGATGTAAAATAACTTCAAGTTCGCTTTAAAATGTTACAAATACTTTGAAGCGCGTTTAAAAATTGTTTTTATACATCTAAAAATCATTTCGTTCCACGAACGTTTAGGTCAAAATGTTTCTATTTTTGGATAGGCTTTTACTTTCTTACTGTTTTACTAATTTTGTAGCTCCATAGATGTGTATTACAAACTACTATATTTGTTTGTAATACACATCTATTACAAACACATATAGTAGGTTCAACCCTCAACCCGCATCAGGCTGGGGCTTAAGGTTCGTCGTGCCCCTCGATTTGAAATGAAAAGGTTGTGGGACGATACGGCTTAGCGATGAGGTAGAAAAAACCTGACACAGACACTTAAAGGAGTTTTTATAAGACTAATGTAATAGCAAAAAAGTAATAAGATTATTATAAAATTAAATTTTATACTTATTTATATTGTGTTTATAATTAAAATGGTATTTTACTTTACAGTTTATTTTATTTAAAAATATTATAATTGTCACAACAGCAATTGGTTTCATGACACATTGTAATAATATATATTATTTTATATTTCAATAATCGATTGGCATGCTATGACGAGACAGAACGATGTTAAGTCACAGCGATTGAATATAAGAGTGACATATTTACAAAGAGCGTTTACAGAGTGACCAAGACGTCGCCCTAAAACCAAAAGGTATCTGGTTTGAATCCTGATCACGAACGCGTTGACCTAATTTTGACTTGAAGTCAAATTAAACCACGCCCTTAGGGCCTCGGAGGAAACGTTAAGCCGTTCATTGCTGACGTTGTCACGTTGTCATGGTTCATGGACGACGTCGGGCCAGTGTGGCGAGCTGTTAACATCCAAGTCTTTTAAATTGAAATTAAGGAACCTGTCGCATACTTACATTATTTAAAGTTTATTAATGCAAAATGTTTTAGTATTTTCATTAGAGAAGTGAAACAGATATGAAGCTTTGCTTAGGAACAAGTTTTGTAAACAAGTAAAATCTTATTTTAATAATTTTCTACAAATAAATTAAAAATGCATAAAAATTACCATAAATTCTAAACTGATGATCATCAAGATCATCAATATCTCATATTTTATAATAGTGATGTCAACCGTTACTCACTTTGTTTGTAGAAATGACAAATAGGTAAAGACAGTAATAAGGCCATATTAGTTGAACAGGTTACAAAAATATGTCGAAACGTTAGACACAGGAAAGATAATTTATTTCCTTTTCTTTTTGTAACCTATTATATAGTTAATGGAAAGGGACGAGGTGCTAGTTTAGTGAAATGTTGTCTTTATGTTTTTGTTTGTTTTAAGGTTAAGGCAGTACATCTAGAATCAGGAACCATTTGAGCACTGAAACATTTATTTTGGTATTACGTCGATTTTTGTCATGACAATCTAAAGAAATATATTATGACAATGGCATTGATTTCATAGGAGCAAATTGTGCTATTCGAGACCTAGCATCTGTGTCAGATCTTGTTAATGAGGGAATTAAATTTCATCATTCACCGGCATACTTACCACATTTTGGTGTGTTATATGAGTCAGCTGTAAAGTCTATGAAATTTCATATGAAAAGAGTTCTAGGTTATACACATCTTACATATGAGGAGTTAAGTACATTGTTTGTCCAAACAGAAGACATATTGAATTTTACACCCTTAGTCCCTATGTCTCCTGATCCAAATGATATCAGTCCCTTAAGTCCCGGGCATTTCCTTTTAGGGAGACCACTTACATCACTGCCGTCACCAGATTTAGAAGATGACAATCCGTGTCACCTTCACAGATATGCTCTGATTGAATAAGATAGACAGCATTTTTGGACTAGGCGGAGCCGGGAACTTTAACAAAGGACAAAATTGCAATAAGGAACTTGATATCAAGTCGGATCAGGTGGTCCTCATTCGAGATAACGGCACACTAACAATGAAATGACCGCTAAAAAGAGTTAGTTGTTTATCCAGGATCAGATGGTGCTTGCAGAGTAGCAAAGATAAAAACAATCAAGGGAGTTGTTCTTAAAGCAATCAACAAAATCTGCTCATCGAAGTTTTTGTTAAATTTACTAAATTTATCTTAATTTACTTAAGATAAATGAAGATAATGATGACGTATTAAATGAACAATTTATTAAGTCAAGCATCGACATCGAGCACTTCTAAACCACAACTAATCGCATATGTAATCCTATTTTCGATGTTATGCAATTTTTAATATTGCTTTCGTACGTTTTATTGCATAGAGTCAGGTGAGCTGGGCAGTCTAGACTAATCATCCAATGCATTGGGCATATTGATGTGGTGCAATATCATCGGTTGTAATGTCGGTTTACGCTCACGTAAATTTGTAATTTGACCGACAGCCAAAAATTAAGATAAAGTTGCAAATAAATTTTCTAAGTAACAGTTTTGATTTTGTTTTCAGGGAAATGCGTCATTACCAACCGACTTGCCGAAGCCGCCAGCTCCTGAAACGAAATCGAGATCTCTGAATATATCAAAGCAGGCCGAAAATAATGACGACCCAGATCTCTCGGCCGACGTGACCAATCAGACCGTAACCCAAGAGCTACCTGTCGCGGAAAAGCTCAGATCTTTGACTAGATTCGTAGACAGAAAAGGTAATTTTCCTATGACAACACTGAGATATCCACTTTGGTAAGCTTGGATGAACTTTTTGGATTAATAATTCGCTACCGGTTTTGGAGGCAAAAGGTTTTGGGAATTTTAGATTTCAGATTCGGTAGAAAGTAAAAAAAAGCCTGGGCCTTGGTTTATCCTTTGGGTCAAATTCAAAACTTCGCACACTGTTTAGAGCAATAACGTTTTCTAGCTCAGAAAGCACGAACAGATTATTGCTCACATTTTCGAGTAAAATGTTGTGTTCTTTTTTTTACATTTTAAATATTTTGCCAAATATACCTTTCAACGGAATATCTGATTTGAGGGATGTTTATACTCAGATTTTAAAATATGATTCGTGTTTCTAAAAATTGCTTTTAAAAAAACATTTTTTTTTGTGTCTTGCTATATTCGACGCAGCTTTTTAAGTGTAAAATAATATTTTATTTTAATAACCAATCTTTTTGAAAAAGACTAGAAGTTATTGCGAACACTTTTTAAAAATTTTACGTTCGTTATATCTTTCGAAAAATTGAATGAAATTAAACTGAAAATATTATGTAAACTTGATCGAAATCAAGTTTACATAATATAACCCAGTTTTATTAGGAACACGCTTGTGTACAGGACGTGTAATCTTGCGATTATTAGTTTTCGATTTAAGTTCCGATATCAGTTAGTTCCGATTCGGTTTAATTCTCTCTTCTACTCCTGCGTCTCTCTTTTTCCAATCGCGCTATCGCTCTCGATTACTATATCGATTCCGGTTTCTTGTTAATTACTGCACAGAAACGTATTAGCGGGAGGTATAAAATATCATACGTATA
Source organism: Eumeta japonica (assembly GCA_005406025.1). Taxonomy (NCBI): domain Eukaryota; kingdom Metazoa; phylum Arthropoda; class Insecta; order Lepidoptera; family Psychidae; genus Eumeta; species Eumeta japonica. Next base: position 72,181 of record BGZK01000807.1, on the reverse strand, counting down.
ATCCAGATGTTATTCTGATACTAAGTTTCATATAAATCCGTACAACCGATTATGCGTGATTCAGTTGCAAACATCCAAATATCGACTCAAAATATCACATCTGTAATATTTTAACAATACAATGTAATAATTAAAAAAATATGCAGTGTAAAACATTATAATTCGTTTTAATTTACTATGATTTTCTTATTGTTGTACCACTGTTATTAATATATAGTTACAATTGGATTGTTAACACTCTCTCTTACTTTTGCTTTTACTCTACTTCAACTTTTCACACCATATCTTACTTGCTTATATCTCTCTAAATTCTTATCGCCTACTCTAACACCGCTCTTTTTCCAAACAAAGGAAACAATAAGCATAGCTATCAAAATAAAATAAAATTAATTACTTCAATTTTCTATTAAAAGGAGTCATACAAATAAACGTACAAAGAAATAAACAGTAACTTCTATTTTCCTTTCAGTTTCCTAAATTTTATCAAAATAAGTTGTCATTGTCGAGTCATAGGTAGATATACAGACAAACAGACAGACAAACAAACAGTGCACTATATATGAAAAAATGGTGTGCTCTATTTGTACACTAAATTTCAATAAAGTAAAATTATCTATTATTGAGCTACGAAAAAAAACAAATAAACGAATAGACGGTCAAACAAAAAAAAGTTGCTTATGTCTTATATCTAACATGCAGATAGTTCAATATCATAATACTTATGATATTGAACTATCTGAATGCCAAATTTTATCTAAATCAATGCAGCGGCTTAGGGGTGAATATGTAACAGATAGACAGGCAGACAGAGGCACTTTCTCATTTACCTTATATATTTTAAAATGCAGTGCTGTAAAAACTAAAGTTTCTTAAAATCAGTTCAACTATTTTTGAGCTATGAAAACAAAATATACATAAACGAACAAATAAAGAAAGTAGGCTACGTCCCCGGTACTCAAACTATATCCATACGGAATTTCATCTAAATCGGTTCAGCGATTTATGTGTAAAGAGGTAACAGACAGACAGATAAATATACAGACAGAGTAATTTTTGCATTTATAACTTTAGTAGAGATAGAGCTGATGAGCTGATGATGGAGTCGATCGCTTCAATACATCAAGGAATCTAAATTCAAGGAACGATAATTATATATATATATATATATATATATATATATATATATATAAATTACTGAAATTTCATGTTATACATACATTATAAATAATAAAAATTTATATATAATGATTGTTAGTAAAATCAATGTATAGATTGTGAAGCTTAAATTATATATTTTTTGTATTATATGTTTCCCTACCACGGAAGGTACTGAGTTTATGGACTGATATAAACAGATTAACAAAGTATTGATGTGTATTTATATCAACGTGTGCTTATGTATCACAAAGGTAGGCATTGAAAACTTAAATAATGAACCGATCGCAGTAAGTGAGTTTCAGTTACATTTGTCATGATTCAAAAACTATAAATACGACACTAGCTCTCATATTGACTAGGAAATAAATAAAATAAGCCAAATTAGTGAAACACGAACAAACATTATAGAGCAAGATCCCAAAGCCCCCAGACTAATTTATGTTAAAGTAGTGTTGGATGTGCGTTCAGTGTGTACATACCTACTAGCTTGGGCTGATGACCAATTTACAGGTACCAGATGTTAAGAGTAGGTAAAACTCAACTCATTTTTCTTAATCTCCCAGTGCTGACTTTTATGTGTTTCAAATAATTTCGTAATAGTTAATCACCAATACTGCCAGACACTTCGAGTCGGCGGTTATTTTTACCATGATATTTAAAGCTCCCAAAAAAAATAATGGACTTTTACTTATATTCTCAATCTAGACTTTCATTTGTGATACTCTGAGAACTATTTCAATGCCTTCTATAAGCAGTCAGACCTATCACAGTAGTAAAACATCCTCTCAGAAACGTATTGTATTTATGAGCATGATAAAAATTAGACTATTTGGTAATATAGCTTTATTAAATTTGTACTATTATTAGTATTATCGAAGTTTGCAATAATGATTAAATGATATTTTAACGCTTTGCTATTAAAATAATTATAGTATTTTAAAATGTACCTAAATACATTTAAACTTTTAATGATTTATTACGATTATTAAATGTTTTTTACTGGATACATTTAGAGAAATGACGAATTTTATCAGCAAGCTATGACGTAAAATCATAGTTTGTCCTTTTTATCCTACAATGAACAAAGAAATTTATGAGATAAAGGTAATTATAGCACATTATATCCATGTTCTTTTAATAATTCATTATATATTTAACGTGTGCGTGTTTGTAGTGTTATCTAGTGACATTGTTATAATTCAGATTTCAAAATTCACTTATATTAGTTTATTTCATGATCTCTTAACAACTACTTTGCATTTCATCTTTTCTTGTATTTGAGTATTTTTTTCTGACCATTATAATATGATGCATTATCAAGGCCTAAAACGGATCTAGGAGGTAAATTTTGAATTAGTTGAATTCCTAACCACTTAAGATATTTTGCTTCATTCACATCATTGTGGTGATCGCCAGTTTTGTTAGCAGAGTTGAATATGGCAAGTGTTTTCTAAATCGGCTTTGGCTAGAATCGGTCCATGTTAGAGCTTTAGTGTGTTTATCAGCATAAATCATGGGCTTACCTTCAAATCGTTATTTCCTTATTTGTCTAAGAATTTATTCATTTTAATCGAATGTCATCCCTCTCAATCACTAAGAGTGCATTATTTTTTGTTAATTTAAATTTAAACCCTAACTGATTTAAATACACATCTCTTTTTATTGCGTTTCTCACATTCTATCTCATATCATATTTTATCTCTTTCTCTCGTAGGCAAAGTCCTATAGATATATATGGTTGTCTCTGTTTATTGTCGCTTTTTCGTTTCATCGAGTTAGATATTACAGCGGTGCTAAAGAAGTTTTCATTTCAAAAAAAGACAATAAATTGTTGTAACATATTGAATAAATTATGCACTGCATAAATGGTTCAATGAAAAATTTTTAGGAATTTAATTTTAAGAATGTGCGATACGTGTGCAGCAAGCCGATAATTGTCCACTTTTGGTTACTATTTCTTTATATAAAGCAAAAATAAATAAATTGTTTTTTATATCTTTTCTATTACGCTTATTTATTTATTTTAAATTTCTCCAGGTAATACCATCCGTCGTGGCCAGTGGTCACCGAACAAACAGTCGATAGTTGTCACACGCCGCACTACTACTGAACCAGCACCGATTCTACCGCGCAAGAGGACCGTACCCTCTAGAAAACTGCCTACTGACCCCAATTGCGATCTATTCACCAATTCTGTATGCCTACGTGTTGATGATTATCCTATGTAAGTTATATATGTATATTACACCAAATTCCAATTTAGTGGGTCAATAAATGCGATTTCATACGTAAAGTCAAGTATGAACACTTTTTAGTGTTCCATACATTGACAAAGTAAAAAAGAACCCTGTTAGAGTCACTTTTTCGTCCGTCTTACCTTTTATCTATCTGCTGAGATCCTTTTCTCGAGAATGCGTGGACCCAATGAAAATTAAAAAAAAAAAAAAAACCAATTTTCTTAGTCGATGTAAACAGGAAAACGGCCATTTGTGTTCTATATTTTGACACTCCCAAGTAAACGAAAATGTATAGGGTACTTTCCGTTGAGGTAAAATAACGTAATTTGGTAAAAAACAAGGTCTTTCAGCACACGAGAAAAAGAAATAATCAGAAACTAATATTACGTGAATTTTTTTCCGTTACTAACTTACACTTGCAGTTGGAATGTAAATAGTATTGTAGAGCGATGTATGGAAGAACATTTTTTAATTTTCCGCTATGAACATCCATCTCCCGTCTTTCATCAATTTCCAATAGCAACTAGACTTCATGAGCTCAAAACTCCACAAGTGAAATAAAAACAAATTGCTGTTCGAAAAATTTTTAACACGGTCTACTCGAAACTCAGTAGAACATTAACTCATGTGATGAGTTAGATGTGACGTTAAATGACGCAATGTATCAAGCTCGACTTTTGGAAACCGGCGCAAAGTAGCGAAAGTGACAAAACACGTTTTTTCGCCAACCGTGTTACAGTTAAATATCTCAACAAACATTCTCGTTGACATTTAGTTACGATGGTAGAAAGTGGTGACCTGCGGTATCGTATCTCGACGAGCGGCCCTATAAAATGTCGCTTACATATTTACCACACATTTCTTGCTATTAGTTGGTACTTTGCCATTGAATGGATTGATACAGTTCTTCCATTTCTAATATATATTATTAATCTTAATAATATTGAAAATGCGAAAGTTTGTTTCCACGTATGTTTGTGTTATTTTTACGCTTAAAGCGTAAGGTCCAGTTAAAGTGAAAGTTGACATCGACACACATTATGTTAAGCAAAACACATATGAAATACTGCGTTAATTTCATAATCAATAATTTTTCGTAGTGATTATTCGGTTTTGGATTCGCTCCTTTGAACTTTGAACGACATAGCTCTGCAAATGTCGCCATGTAAAATAATTAGTGAAAATCAAACTTTTTCTATCCCCTGAAAAGAGAGGAATAAATGAGTGTTTTGTTAACTTGCGGCCAACTCAAGTGGATAAGAGTTACATAAAGTTGCTAAGTAGAAGTAGCCAAATACGACTAGAATAAAGTTATGCACAAAACAATAAAAAATACAGTTAAGTAATTTATATTTGATGCAAGGAAAATTTCAGTAATTTTTATGTCACTAAAATTCACTGACAAAGAATGAAAATTATTTTATTTTCATTAAATACTTGAACTTCTTTCATTTTTAAGGTTGCTATGGTGACTTAAGTTTCGCTATGTCAAGCTTAATTTAATTTTATTAGTAAAATGATGGTGAGAAGACCAGTTTTTTGAAAATTTTATGCTCTACAATTTTTGTACAACAAAACGAGATACTGTAAAATTATTACTCTTCTTGGGGGTAGAAAAAAATACTGTCACTAATTATTATGAACCTTAATTAATTTAAAAAAATCTGCCCTTAAGCTTTCCTAGCTGATACTTAATTTAGTTATTTTAGATAAAGACCCATTCAAGCGAACTGATACGATTTTCGTGATTTGTTGCTTACCTATATACATTGAAAAGTAAAAATATAAATTTATCATAATTTTTAACTTTCTTTTCTTTAATTAGATTCATTAATGCATTTTTATTTCCATTATTTCCCAACACAGTTGACATTGTCATACTTAAATCAACTATGTTAGGCAATCGATCTGAGTTCAATTACCATTTAAATAAACGAGTGTATAACAAAAAAAGACCTCCAACATGATTTTACGTTTATAAGATAATAAATCCTTTTCACGTAGCAATGCAGTATTTGCGATTAATTAAAAACACGAATCGATTAACTCTACAAAATTTCTAAGTATTTTGTAGGCTCGTGACACGGTCTATCATTCTAGATTAATAGTTATGTTTTTGAATAGGCACAATCGGTGCGGTTTCGATAATAATCGACTACTTTCCTAAGCTCTCGTGAAATGAAAGTGGGGCACACTGAATAAGTCACGATGAAAACGTGCCCGGTCATTACAAAACCTATTGTGATGGTAACATTGAAATTATTTTTATTGAATAACTTTACGTCACGACTGGTAACATTTTTTTTATTGAGTGTGGAAACAGGTTGCGTATGCAATCATAGAAAAGGAAAATGAGATTTGGCAAATATTCTATATATTTTCAAGGTATTTCAGGGTCTGAAATTTTATGGTAGACAAAAATTCTATATTTATATGCAGTACAATTAAATAAATCCTTCTATCATGTAATACAATCATAATGTAAGTTAATTACGTGTATTTAATAAATTCATTATGAAACTTTTCAAGAAAAGTGCTCGTTTAAAAAAATGGTGCGATTTTTTCTTTTCTAACAAACAAAATAATTAAACTTTGCAAAATTACTTAAGTATTGTTAGAAAGTATTATATTTGCCTTCGTAAACATACACTGTTTCCCTCAACAACCGTATTTAGGCACAGACACGTAATTAGTGTAGTTCAATCAATTCTTAAGGTGCCCGCATTACATGAACGGAGCAATACTGAAATAAATTCGGTATCCGTTGGTTTGTTTTTCTGTTTGTTTTAATTAGTCTCTGCTAATTGACGTAGTCTCCACTACTTTGCTTAGATAAACAAAAGTATCGCTATTTCAAGCAGTTCTGAAAACACCCATCAGGTTCGAAGGTTGGTTTTTCAACTTGCGTCGGTTGGTTTGGAGTTACAAAGGAAATGAAAAAAAAATGGAAAAATTTAATTTAATGCATGCGATTTCAAACAAAAGCCATATAAAGTATTATCTTTCAAAATATTGAAATGTTACGTTATACTTCGTTTTATTATTTTTTTTTTGATATCATATTAACGTAGTTAATGTCCACTAGATAAACTCTGAAAGTATCATTAGAATTTTTTTAAATAAACCTATTTTTACATAATAATAAATCAAAAAATCGAGGATAAATTATCAGAATTACGTTACGTTAGACAGCTACGTTTTAATATAAAAGTTTTGAAATAAAAGTTGAAAACAACTTGAAAAAAATTACTGTTTTGCGGTATTTGGTTATAAAGTGATATTTTTTGAGTACTCTAAGCACATTTCATATTTACTCAATCGACTGAAAGTCCATTTTAAATGATGTCATCAAATTTGTAATAAAAAAATTCTAGAACGAAAGACTAGTCAGCCGGGTCAGATTCACCTCTTTTTTTTCAAACACGATTATAATTTTCATATTTCGTAAACACAAATACTAAAGAAAAAGCCTTCAAACATATTCTGAAGACTTAACGCTCACACGCAACATCATAATAATTAGATGAGTCCTTTGTTTAGTCACTTTCGTCTTCTGAGCTTTTAATTATTGCAACCATAATAGTCTAGAAAAGTCAGTCTGTGTGGGCTTACGTGAGTCTATGGTCCAACATTCTATTAAAATATCAAATGATGGCTTTCGTCATAAATCGGAATTGCGAAAGTGAATAAAGCAATTTTTATTCGAATTCTGTGCCTATTACTCATAACTAATTAGCAATTTTTTTTACATAATTTGTGTCTATTAAAACTGAAATATTGTCAACACTGTGCTTCAGGAACCAAATAAGTTAAGTTTTCGATATATGGTGCTAAATGTTATTTCTATTGTCATCAACCGTTTGATATACAGTTTTATTATGTAACATAATTTATGCATTATACTAATGAACGAGTGTCTTGTATATTCAACATATACTATGTTACATAATAATAAAATATAAATATGTTTTCAGTATTAAAAGGAATGCGTTTATTTACTCCCTTTGCCTATTGTATATAATCCAAAAAAATTCAAAAAGAGTGTCCATGGGCTGCGAGGACCACCTGGTAGCTTGTATGCTCGTGTGTCTCTCAATAATGTTATAAACAAATCATTCTTAGTAGTAAATTTTAGTCGTGCGTCGGACCTGACATGCATCATTTTTTTGTAAAGCGCAACTTTTTACATATTTTATATGGTGCTTCTTATCTCTTATCGCTATTGGATTAGTGACTTGAGAAAATCAACTTTTGGAATTTTTTGTACATGTTTCCAAATAAGTTCTCATCTCTATTTCTATTTCTTCTATTCTTGAAGTAAAAGGGCGATTTCGGCCCAAGATTCCGCCCGTATGGACGTAGAGTGAAATCTATTAAAAATAATTGTTTACAAAAAAATTTACAATTAAAAACAAACAAATTAAAAACAAAAAGCATATCGGACCATGCTCATTTTATAATGAGCATTGTCCTTGGATTGGTCCATGGAACCCTATGATTCCTAAGCCATTATTACAAAGAAATTCAGTGTAGATTAAAAAAGTACGTTGATACACTTTTTCCATGTTTCCCGCACAGAATTATTATAAGCACTTTAGTCACATAAGTAGAAAAACAAGTATGTCAACTATTACTATTAAATTAGAGTAAACTAAAGTGCATCAGCAAAAGAGCATATCTTCATAGCACTTACGTCCTTGTGTTGAGAAGCATAGTTTTTCGATAATAACTCAAAAACAGTATATCCGATGATGTTTAAAATAATTTTCATTGAAAGCATTTATTAAGCGTTATTCTTTTCATATTTTTTGGACATACAGTTTAGAAAATAAAGGGGGGAGAGGACAATTTCTGCTTCTTGCGGAACAATTATTTACGAAAATATTCACTTAATCAGAAAAACTGTTCAGAAACCTTAGGGTTTTTAAAAGAACTTTCGAAATATGTGCCACACTATGTTTGCAGAAAAAAGGTTTTTTCAGCTTCTGTTACATGTCTTACTATTATTATTATATTTTTGTTATTTAACTAATAAACTAAGTAGCAGCTTATGCAACACACGCACACTGTAAATTTTCTCAATACACGTCTTGTAGTTTTTGAATAAAACGCATTTGACATACGGACATAACGAAACTATAAGGGTTCCGTTTTTACTATTTTGACTCGAAACCCTAAAAACAGAATTTCACTGCAACTTCTTTGATATTTTATTTTTTCAAAAAATATTTGCGTACAAAATTAATTTTCGTAATAATTGTTGAGTTTTCTTCTTTTTATAGCAAATTTTGAAGGCAAATGAGTATGCAAGCCAACAAAAGGTAAATGGTTATTGTCGCCCATGTACACTCGCAACCCTACAAGAGTCCCCAGTGCGTTGTTGGCTTCTCAGGTAGGAATAAAATATCTGATGGGAAAGGAAATGGGCTGATAGAGAAGTGGACGTTGTAGAGGAGAGTGCGGTATTAAAAGAGGGCACGGGCTGCCGTAACTCTCATTTTCTGTACGAAACGATACAGCGGAAACTGTTGCTTCACATGAGAGAAATATCTCACTATCGAGTCGGTCCATATTCGTGCTGCAGCTAAGTTGGCTCTAGCATTACCTTTTATTTCTATCTTTCCATTCACGGTTTTATCTTTTCAATTTGGAATTCGTTATCCTTTAACAGTATTGTGCAGCTGACAATTGTTATTTTGTTTCAGAGAAGCGATTCTTCTTTCCATCAGAAGAAACAAGGCTGCCACCAGCGCTCTGCTGGCCGATTATAGAGACTCCAACGAGGGCGCGATAGATGGCGTGAGCGCTGCGCAGGAAGCTAAATACACCGCCGATCACTATCTCGTTTCCAACAGGTGACCTGAATGTTCTCACATCGAACTAGAAATTTTACTCTTATAACACCATGAACTTAGGGTTATCATAATGAAATTGTGGACGCATTTTTATTAGCAGGTTTATAAATAAAAACCCTTTTTTTATTTTAATGAATCCAAGTCGTTTTTGATAAGAACTTATTGAAACCAGAACTGAATATTTAATCAAATCAATGTTTTATGACTTTATATTTACCTAACCACTTTCATTTTTGTGATATATCTAAATCCGAACGCCACGATTGAAAATTCCTAGTGAAAATAAAATATATGTAAAACCAAAAATATTCTTTAGACTTTTCGAAAACAAATATCTTAAAATCATGTTATTAACATTATTAAGTTATTTCTTCTGTTTTGGACTCAGTTCAGTTTTATATTTTATTGAAGGACGTACATAATATATTTCAGTGTAATCTTCAGATAAAAGATATTAAACTGTCGAAAAGATCATCATATTGTGGCTTTTAAAGTATTCTATAACGTGGAAAAGGTTTCGTTCAAATACAAAAATTTTCTAGGAAAAGCAAAATTCGTAAGTGAGACATTATGTTGACAAACTATGAACAAGGTACTACGATACATAACTGTTATTAGATTCTATTAGTATACGAGAAGTTTCATCTAGATTAAGTCTTTATATACCTTATCGAAAAAGAGATAAAATTATACGAATTCTAGAAAAAACAAACAAAAATTTTTGTGTTTAATATATTCATCTTACAAAAATATTTGTCATTACAATTTAACAAGATTTGCCAATTAACAAAAATCAAACCATTGACTCGTTTTGACAGTTGGTAAATGTAGATTTGTAGTGTTGTTTCATTCATATGTCATCTAAGAATTGCTTTATATATAATATTTTGGATGCCCATTCTTTTATCCATCGCATTGATGTTAGCGTAACAAATTTCGAATTCAAGATAAATATTGTACAGCTATACACAAGATAAAACTGAGGAAATACATAGCAAAACTTGACAATTTTCAGAATTGTATTTATGTACTATATAACGATTTAATCGTCTTCTTTCTTAAAACAGATTACATGTATAGATTTTTGTGCTGTGAAATATATTAAATTCACAAATCCGTGTTCATAATGGTCCACGTTTACCACGACTATAGCAAATTCACAAGTTTTCCTAACAAATACAGGTTACATTTTATCAGATATCAGTGTCAGTTCTCTAAAGCTCTTATGTGCAGGCGCGGCGACGCGGCGAGCAGAGATTTCGCCGGCGCCGGAGAGGCGGGCTTCATGTGCCCCAGCACGGTGAAGTATGCGCGGCCGCAGCGCGCGCGCGCCACCTCGGGCCAGTGGAAGTACATCGTCAACACGGGGGAGCACACGCAGACGCTGCGCCTGGAGAAGTGCTTGTGAGCACAGCCTCGTATTCGTTTACGTTAAAATTATGTTCATAGAAATGTGTAGTCGCAGCTGCAAGTTATGAGTGTATAGCAGATTGTCGAATTATTACATTAAGTTAAACATTACTGCATGCGATTATTGATAAAAGGTCGATTATTGTAATATTTATTGACAAATCTACCCAAGACGAGCTTTGAGCAATGAGCAGGATCTCATTTTAACCCTGTAGTTGCTTTATTTTTTCACACAACGATTAACTCAAGATAGTAACGATTTGAGTCCTGTTTTGTTATCTTAGAATACTTTAATATTTAAAAGATTTTTTTTTTAAAGTTGATAAGTGCAGTTTATTTACTATTTATATGAATCATTGAGATTAACATAAAAAGCTATTATTCAATCTGAAATAGTAGGAAATGGTATTATTAAATAAGAAATAATGTAATTGCTTCGTATTTTACTGGTTAAGTGATGGCAATGAAGTAGGATTGATTTGTTTTTGCAAATGACGTCTTTTTGAAATAATGTATTTATTACTGTGCTACCTTAGATTTATTGACTTGTCGATAAAAATAAGTAGCACCTGTGGCTAGTCATACAATATAATTATGAAAATTGAAATTTTTGTATTCACTTTATTAAGCTTCATTTCTTCTATTAAACAAAGTACTTAGTAGAAATGTAGGGGTTAAAAAATCATAGCTTATGTTTCTTCTTTTTTGCCATTGTTATGTGTTTCCAATTGAAATTTTGAAATAAAACGTATCCAATGAACCATAGTAAATATAAATTGATTTTGTACCAAATTGAGATAATAGGGAAAAATAACTAACATTTACGGCTAATCATTTTTTCCTTTTTAATACATTCAAATTTCTTTTATTTTCAGAAAACCCAAAGAGTCATGCACGTATTTAACTGAAAACTTCAAATCCAAATGCGTCCAAGTATATAACTACCACCGTCTTCTAACTTGGGACCAAAAAAGCGGCTTGCACATGGACATCTTCAAGGTATCTGTCGTTAAGCTAGTAGGTTTTAAGATGTGGATTGGAAAAATTTAAATTTTATCCGTGACATTTTTTATTGTAGGTGCCGACTTGTTGCTCGTGTCACATAGAAGGGTATAATGTAAATTTTCCACCACTAGGTCAGAACGATCACGAAATCCATTCAGAGCATTTTCCTGGTGAAGACATATCTCCTGAACACGGCAATGGAGCTTTTGAAACTGTTCAACCTACAGCGCCTAAGCCCAGTGTGATAAAAAATGCTCATTTTGAGTTATCTAAGCCGATAGAGTCATTTTCTACTTTCGGAGAAAATCAAAACTTTATTTCAGGAACGGGATTTCCTTCAAAAAAGTTAATAGAAAACGATAATTTTTCAAATGGCCACATACCTGCTACTGATCCCGTAGATTCGTATGGAAATCATTATTTTGTTGATTCTTTCGATCAAGCAAGCTCAATCAAAAATGTTAAAAGACCTACATCGGCAAGAAATCCAATAAGATCCAAGGATTATAATTCTTTTATTACCTTACCCAGTTTTTTGGAACCGCCGACACCAACAGCAGATTCGCCGTTCTCATTGGTAAAGGAATCTCAAATAAAATACAAAAATATCGGTAATCCAAAAAGAGGTGCTGCTCGCCTTAATCGAAAGCCGACAAGAAAAAATATATCTGGTGGTCCAGAAGATCTTCTATCCTCGGGTACTTCGGCTGTAAGCTCTCATACTTCCCTTATTGCAGAAAACGCAGAAGATTTCCACGTTGATAAAGATGAATATGATATTCACACAGATACATTGAAAAGGCTTACTATTTCACCCAAACTAAAAATTGCTACACCTACTGTTTCACCAGAGTCCACCTTCCAACCAACTCTACCTACTATAACACAGAACAGATCTACACCCAGAGATTCCATGCAAGGTAAACGTGTCAACTACAATTATCATCCAATTATTGATTTTTTCGAAAGTAATGGAAAGGATTACGATACCAAATCGTCAATAGACAGAGGAGATACGACAGCAACTTTAATACCTACGCAGGAGACGGAATGGAAACCGATAAATAGACCTACGTCTTCTAATATTCAATCACCTAAAGTTCCGGTTCGACGAAGGTATAAATAATTTGTATTTTATGCCTTGAAGATTGTTTTTTTAGTCTATATGTTGGACCACAGGAATTGAAAACCTTGAACTTCTAAAGAAACATGGACATATTGACAACCAGTTTTAGCTACAGGTGTACGATATATCATTTTGAATAATTAAAATCTACAAATTTTTATAAGTAAGTGTTATATTGAAATTATAATCACCATGTCCACCATATGGTTTTTACTGATACCAAATCATATTTCATTTGTTAGTGTAGAATATTTATTGCGTTTTTTTTTTTTTCGTAGACAACCTAATAATATTTAAGATTATTTATATAAGTTTCTTGACTGTAATAATTGCTAGAAATAAAAAAAAAAATCTTAATCAAACATGGTTTCAATTTTAACTAAGAACCAATGACACAAAAAGAAAACCAAAGAGACATGAATGTTAAACGAACACAAATTGCGGATATGGTTACGCCTTCCACTAATGAAAGTGAAAGCATTCCCTTTCAACACAATTGATTGACGTAAGTCTTTGCAATGACTGGTAACGAATAAGCTATACTTTTCCGTTGCGACTTTAGTAGGCCGACTACATCATTATGTTGAGACATATTCCGCTTAGTAAGTGAAATATATTCTATTTAATAAGTAAGCCGTGTAGTTTAGCAATTATTGCAGAAATGTTTGTATTGACTTGTAATACATACATTTGTATAAATTAATATAAGTTTAATCATTAAAAAATTAAACAACATAGTATTAAAATAATATTTTTATGAAAGTAACAAAAAATATTATACTTACGATATAATACAATAATTACTATAAATTAGTTTTAGACTTTCTTAAAACAACATCTATCACAGAAAATATAACGACAAGACAAATAATTATAACATGTGCTTATAGATCCCTTCTTCAACGTAAATTACAAATAATTTTGTGGCACAAATAACTACATAGTAAATATGAAGTTTACGTACTAAAAAAGTTTTATATCGAAACAAATCTCTTACTGGTAAGAATTTATTAAACTATGTGTTGTATTATTCTAAAATAGTCAATCCAGTATAAAACGGTGAATTTCTGAGTTTTTTTTTTATTTTATACAAGGTTATATGATAAGGAAAAAAAAATTGAATTTTCGAATGGATAATACTATGTATGTGCATTCATGTACGTAATACTAATTTCTTAGTTGGACTCATAAATTAATTAAATAAATAAGAATGCAAGTCATGCTTCAAGAATCTATTATCCCATATTTTATCATAAAAAAAATAATTATAAACACGCTGAAAGCATTCGCTGTAAATTTTTTATGGTTCATTAACAAAAAAATATTTTGTGACCTGCAACACTTGATTGAATTTATATGTACACGATAACAAGTAATAAAAGTTTGTAAATTTGAACAATAATACCAACATTTAGGACAATAACGATTATAAAATGGTTATGAGTAGAAAATTTGCACTGGGATACCTATTACCAATACGATCTATGTAGAGAAAAAATTGTTAAAATTATAATATAACGAAATTGTTTTTGGAAATTACTATGATACAAATTTAAACTGACAATTTGACTACTAAATAATTAGGAATAGTTGTTCCTAGCAAAGTATTATTATGCGTAATTATACTGCATTGACCATAATGTACGCAATACAGAGATGCTAAATAAAGTAGTATGTTTAATCGACATAATAATACATTCGTTTACTTGGATCTAGAATATACGCGGGGGTCGTAGTCAAGACTGGAACGGCTTGGGCAAAGCTATTCAACAAATCCGCGGCTTTACCTCTAGGATCGCGCGTACGTTTTAGATTCTGTACCTTCTCCTTGTCTTCCGCGCCCACTGAGTCTACCACTTCGGCGTCTGCTGCACCGGCCTGCGCGCTCCTATAGTTACCCCCATGCCATCTCGAACCTTTCGGGCGGCTACTGTAAGATTTAAAATTTCCTCCGTGCATTTTGCGTGAGTTGTGATCGTCATCCGTATCACCGAGTTCTATGAACTTTCCATTTTTCGACTCGTCTTCCGGAGAAGGTTTCTGATTTTTGTCTTTGAAACCGTCGTTAATTGACTTTAAGTTACCGCCGTGCATTGCAGTCGTACGTTTTGTGTCGTCGTCTAATAGCTCAACAATTTTTGCATTTCTGTAGTTATTTCCGCGGTGACTGCTCCTTGTATTTGAGTATTCATTGTATGATTTTAAATTTCCTCCATGTAATTTCTCTGTTGAGGAGTCGTCGTCGTCGTCGTCGAACTCTATGTATTTCGCATTCTCGCTCTGAGATGCTACTGCGTCCTCTTTGGGTAATTTCAAATGCCCTCCATGTTTCATTGCAGGTTTTTCAGTACTCGTCATAACATCATCTTTGTCTGTTTGAGGTGCACTCCTGTAATTGCCGCCATGTCTGGGACCTTTCGAATATCAAAGTCTTTCTTAAAACTTCTACATCGGCTAATTTGTTTACATTCGTCGCTAAATTTTCGTCCTTATACAATTCTAGGGCTTCTAAATTTTTTTGTGGCATCTTCTTAATAATCTCTTCTTCTTTAATATCTTCTTTGAATTGCGTGTAATGCGGCAGAGTCTTATTAACTGGCAGTTCTTTGTGTATTTCAACCTTTTTTTTTAATACTATAGGTTTCATTTCGATATATTTTTCGTTCGTCTTTTCAGTGGTATGTACTAAAGTATCTTGCTCTTCATTTTTATCTTGCTCTTCGAGGTCTCTTTCTTTTGTTTCTTCAGAATTACTTTCATAGTCATCATCGTCATCTTGTTCTTCGTCTTCGTCATCATCATCTTCTTCTTCTTCATCTATTTCCTCATTGACTTTTTCGTTTTTATCTATGTCATAATCGGTATCTTCTTCGTCGCTTTCATCTTTTTTAATTTTACTGCTTTGTTTGTTTTTACTCTCTATTTCATAACTAGGCATATATTCGTCATTTTGCGATACACCTATAAGTGCATCAATTTCTTCTTTTCTCATATCGTCATTTCCTTCACCATATGTTTTGGAATCAGTAACAAGAGTGCTTTTGCTGCTTTTCTTTGATTTCTCACTAAATTTAGGTACATTTCTATTTTGAGTATCCTTATACATTTCGCTTTCTGGTGTGTTGTCTTCTCCATCTGAGCTTTGATGGAATCTAGTTACTAATTTTAATTTGGGTCTTCTTGTAGATACATTTTTTTCGATTTCATGACTCACAATACTATCATCATTTTCTGATGGAATCGGAGTTGTTGTGCTCACACGACGTGACCTGCTTTTAGGTACACTCCTAACAGTTGAAGTAGTGGTAGTGTCTATTTCATCATCATCATAGTCGTCGTATTCGTCCTCATCATTTTCTTCTGGGTCTATTTTAGTCTGCTTTGATTTCGACTGAATAAACACTTTACGCTTTGAATCACCTTCCGTAGCAGGTGTAGTTGTTTTGACACGTTTATGTATATTTTTACTTGCAGCTTGATTTTGAACATCTACACTTCTAGGAAGATACATAGATACGTCGAAATAAGGACGTATAGTAGTCGTAATTTTATTTTTGATTTCTTTTGTTTCATCATTAGAGTCGTCATTTGCTCTTTTATCATCATCCATATCTTGTGAAGATTGTTTCTGATGGAATTTGTAATCATCTAAGGAAATGGACTTTTGGTTTTTGACCGGAGTATACCTTGTTTTATGATTTGAATGAGCAAGTTCATAACGCGGTTCGCCTCTTCTGTCATCTGTACTTACATCTACAAAGCGTGGATTTTCGGTTGTTGAAACTGGTTGTGTTCTTTTCTTCCTGTCTTCTTTGCTAATATCTTTATAATTTTTCGCAGTAACATCTCTTTTTGTTGGTTGAGCAGTTTTTGATCGTTTTTTCTCTTCTTTTGATGCGTTACTGTCAACTAGTCTACTCGATTGTAGCTGTTTTATTAAGGGACTAATGTTACTTGTCGTAGTCGTTTTCTTAGAATCACTTGCAGCATTATCCCTAATGACTTTATATGGTTCATATACAAAACTTGCTCGTTTTTTTCGAATTATAGATGGTATTTTGATTACATGCTCTTTATTTTTAAAAGAATTGAACGTTTCCTTTTCTTTATTTTCTATTGGTACATTTAACAAGTTTGACGTGACACGTTCCGCATTTTGATAGTTTGAGTTAGAGTTTTTTAGTGTACTTCGAATATTTTGAATAACATCAGTATATACATTAGACTGATCTGACAATATATTTTTATTTAAAGAACTATTATTGTGTAAAGATGATTTAGGTTTCTCATTAGAATCTTGGACCTGTTCTTGAAAGTTCTGTTGATCTTTTCGTAATTTATCTAATAACTCAAAGATATCTTTTTCTTTCCTTAACTTTTCTGATATTTTGAAAACATTGTTAGATTTTGAATCTTGAGCAGATATTTCTAATTTATCTACCAGTTTTAATGACGGTAGAGATGGTATAATAATTGGATCAGGTTGATTTATAATTTCTTCATTAAAAAACGGACTATCTAAAGGATTTTCCCCAAAATATTTATTTTTAAAACAATCTATTTTATCACCCAAACCTTTTAATCTTGGCTTTTCTTGTTCTTGGTTAACTTCACGTTTTTCACGATCTTCAAAGTTTTCTGTTTCGTCTTCATCGGTTTCTTTTACACTTTCATTTTTCACAGAATCATTTTGTATTTTTTCTGGAATTGGATTAACTTCAGTATCTACTTCAGGACATTCCAATGTGGACCTCGAATCATAAAATTCAGTACCACCTTTAGATTTCTTAGGAATTAAATTCAAATTTTCTGCATAACGCAACGGCGAATTTTTATTAAGTTTTTTTGTGTTTTTAGAATAGTAAGGATATTTATATTCTGTGTTAATTTTTGGTGCTACTATTTTTTCCTTAGCTATATTCAATATTTCAGATTCTGTAAGATATGTGTTATTTAAGTTTATTAATGGAACTTGAAAATCAACTTCTCGCTTATTTACATCGTGCTCATTTGTGTTGCTATTATTCAAGTCATGCCTTTTCTCTCTTTCAGTTTCTACACTTTCATTCTCCTCTCTACTGCTTTCAGGTTTATCGTCATAATTGTTCACTGATTTCAATTGTTCTTCGTTCTGCTCGTTAAAGTCTTCACTCCTTTCAGCTTCTTCGGTGTCTTTATTGACATTTTTCCATTTTTTACCATCCTCTACTTTTTCTCCGTAATCAGAACCTTTACCATCCTCAAAACTGGCGCTCCAACTTGGGATTTTGTATTTTCCTTTACTGTTTTCTTTTTCCTTTAAATACCCGCCATGACCTTCTTGCTCAGAAGCATGCTTTTGTTCTCCTGCATGATCGTATGCACTATCTTCATATCCTTCTTCTGTATAAATGGTTTGTGCTTTCGTGCTTTTTATGGCTTCTCTAAGCCTTGGTGCATTTTGAAGTTCATCAAAAGACGTCGCTTCATGAATTGCTGCTTCTTTAGGTAAATGCTTAGTAGTTTCTGTCTTTCTTACTTGTGCATAATTTTTTATTGGTACAAATTCTTCTTCATTATCATCACTGTCATTATCTTGTGGTTGTAATTCCAATTTTTGGTATGTACTCGGATGACTTTCTTTAGCAGCTTCATTGATTGCATTATCGACATTGTTTCTTAACGCAACATATTTTTCTTTTCCTTTTTGATAAATATCATAACCATCAGATGGTTCTTCATAATTACTATTATGATTAATCTGAGGATATTCATTACGCTCATCATCGTACTTTTGGGCGTGATGTTGCCTTAACTGTTGTAAATGATGTTGTAAGGGACGATAGTGTGCTGGCATTATTTTAGCAAAATTTTGATTCCACGGATGTCGAAATTTTTTTGTAAAGTATTTTTCTCTGTTTATTTTCACAGGATTATTATAATACACTGGCCGTCTCTGGTGATTATGAATTTCGTATCTGGCTGGAATGTTTCTTTGTGGAACTTTTTCTTTATCAATATCATTTGGACTTTTCAAATTTTCATCCGTGGTAATTTTTGCGTTTTCCACCTCTTTTTGATATTTTTGTGATTTTTGACCATTTTCTCGAATGTCGTCTCTTATTTTTTGTAAAATGGGATCTTTGTATAGTTGGGTCAACGCAGGTGTTTCTGCTTTATAAGGATGAAAAACTTCATAGTTGCTTAGCACGGGTCGAAGGTATCTATTCAAACCTTCATTTTTTGGAATAAAATCTTGTATGGGTTCGAAAGTCGATTTACTTTCATCCTTGATGCGATGTTTGCCTAAAATTGGTTTTTTCACATCCGTATAAGGCAGTACGGGAGAAGCTCGATAATGGTTTTGGGGTGCTTTCACTCCGTGAAATGAAGCTACATTAATAGCAAACTGTGGTTTTATAGCTGGATATTCGAAGTATTCAATGGGTATAGGTTTCGCATTTGCGATCGGGGTCGGATTTTGTACACTTTTCACATCGATACTATACGGTTCAAAAGTTTCTATTGCGAATTGTTTATTTCGTTCTTTAGTATCCGGTTGCAACGACGCCTCGGTTTTCACTTCACTTTCTTTGCTGTCACTGTTAGAATTGTCATCCCACACTAGAGGGACCCGTATGTTCAAACACAGCCCACAGCACTGGAGAACCAACAGCGTTTTAACCAATGCGATCATTTTGATTTCACATCACGATCGATCGGAACCACTGAACTGCACTCGCGGCGTGCTCGTCGCTAGCCGTCGGTCGCGCGGATTCTACTGAACCGTGCCGGAGGGCTTCCGATAGCTTATATCTCCTCGGCCGGCCTGTCGCGGCCCGATTGCTCCGGCCGGCGCGGCGTCCGACTCGGAGGCCGTTCGCTTTTGTCTACTCGAGAGAAATTGAACAAAAAGCCAATACGGAGCGCCGTTATAAGTGTAACGCGAAATGACTTAACCGAGCGGATGCTCGCGTGGGTCTTGCACTCGCTGTGATTACAGCGATGAACGAAAGTCGGAACGGTCGATGACCGGACGCCGCCTATAAATATGGCTCTTATTTCTTACAAACATTTTATACGAAAAAGTCGTTCATGCAAATTTACAAAATTGAACACTCGTTACGATATCTCTCCGCCAGAGACATTTTGTTAATGTTGGTAAATATATTCGGTGTCTAGGAATCGATTTGCGACATGGTCGTTATATGTCGTCATAGGATTTAGAAATTTCAATTTCTTGTCGATTTATCGGCGCGGAGAAAAAAAAAAGGGAGTTTAGTAACAGGTTTTTTTCAGCGACGAGTGTCCGCCGGCGGCCGGGGCGCGCCTTGTGCAACCTCACAATTAACATCTCGGCGTGCGATCGTTGCGATACAAAATTATTTATCCTATTCCTGATTGAAGGAAATCGAATTTTTATCACAATGACTCGTGACGCAACCGCGAGATAACAATACAAATGTATTTGTGCAACTCTACGCGGCACCATTCGCTTATGTAACGCGCCCGGGGTAACGCCGGCCGGTTGGATGATAACTGGCCCGTAATCGCCGTTCAACGCAATCGGCCCGGAACGTAATTACTGCAACTGTCTCAATAAAAACACATTTCTTGTTTGCTGCCGGAATCGCTTCAATAATTAACAGTGCCCGTAGACGTCTCGCGATGTAAGGCCGATGTCCTTATTGCTGCTACAAATTTTGGGTATGAATTCGATGCCGAATTTATCATTTTACCAGCTTTCGCTCGCGGCTCCGTCCGCGTGAAAATAGAATGGAGTCTTTCATCTTTCATGTCGACCGACCACGCTATCGAACCGCAATAAATCGACCGAAATCAGTTGTAAACGAATGGTATATAATTGCTATCAGCAAACTTTTTTCCTAGAAATTGATGTTTGTCTGGAAGAGATTCGTTATTTTTTATTTAATTCATAACTAACTTATCAGCTAAATCGTATCCTTACATTACGCGTACTTATTCATGAAAACATGATAATTTATCGATACTAAAAATAAACAAACATTTATGAAATATGTAAATTGACTACATATGGTCACGGAAGAAAGAGTACATATGCGTAAAACCAAAAAAAAATGAACTTAAAAAAATATTGATTCTAGATTAACACATATTTGCTATGTCTATGTTCTAAAACGAATTTTAACGTGTATTTCATATGGTGCTATTAAATAATGTCGTCTCCCTTTTCTAGTGCCCAATGTTTCTAACTTGTAATTAAAAACATTCATGTCGTGATTTAGTTCTAGGTTCAATAATCCAGCGAAGTGCGTGCCGAACTGAATGAAAAGGAATCCATATTTTAAATCACTGCATTAGTCCTCAGTAAATTTACGTAAAATATTTCACTCATATTTTTTCTTAACTGCATTTCGTGTTTCCCGTGGGAGCTGAAAGACTTACGATTAGCGTTCAGATAATTCAGATAATCTACTAACGACGAAAATTTATAAACTATTTTTTAAGTTATTTGAGAATTAAATAAAAAAAAAATCAAATTCTCTATAAATAATTTCTATATATAATTCATCAATTTTAAAAATGTGTACTTATCCAAGTTAACATTTAATGGAAACTCATTAAAGAACATTCCTAAAAAAAAAAGAAAATAGGACATATTTAGAAAGTGATATTTCTTATGATATATGCTTTTTTATTTTACATTCGTCTCCCTGTTAACTTATAAATATCATAGGTTATAAATATTTTTATGGACAGACTTCTTCAAATGCGTCAAAACGTTTATTTTGTCCCGGTAAAAAAAACTCAACGGACCATTAGCCCTACTGCTACCTAATGGCTTTTTGAAATAATGATGCAGTTAAATGTTTTCCAAAAATAAGTGCACCAAAGCGATAGACGAGAAAAGAAAAACGAAGTAGAGATTATTTTCCAAAAAAATGAAGAATTTCTATATGAAGAAAGAATCCATTGTTACAGACAATGTACATTGTCCGAAATGCGAAGTGTTTAGTGCCGAATTGTACTGAGGCCGTTGACACGACGAGTGATGAAAGCGTGTTTTATTAATCTTCTCACTTAATGATGATGTCTCCCTGGATGAGAGTTCGGTTTGGAATAAGGCTCGGGACATGGCTTTACGGCTTTTTTACATCGAGGGTTTGCCTTAATCGCCGCGCTGGGTGAACTAGTCAGCGATTGAATTTCTCGATTTCCCGAATTCGTGAAGATTCACGAAGAGTCACACCAGAAGCTGGAGGCTTTTGATCCGACACCAGTCGAAATGTTGAAATTAAACTAAAAATCTTGTGATTATTCACAAGATCTTTAATTTAATTTCAGGACTCCCTAATGTTAATTACTAAAGTATTCAATTATTTTATTTATTACAGTATCCCACAACTTACGATATTAATCATTTCGATTATTCCATCTGAACAAATAACGGAGATTAAGCTATGAGGAACCGGTTCAATAGTTACATGAATATTGTGCAATGAAAACAAAATAATGAGTAAAAAGGCTTTCGCTCCAATTGCATTAGCGAGAATTGCGTTATGTCGGTCGGTCTGCTCAGCTTGAGTTATAGAGACGTCGTTTACTTTTTGATAACGAACGACAGCTTTATACCTTTTTGTGCCGGGTTTAAACAAAGTGTGTCACGAAGATCGTTAAAAATTTATGAACACTGAAGTGTTTTTATTCTTAGAGTTCCACGAGCTTAAGATATCATAAAAATAAATGAAGCGAATAAATAAATAAATTCAACTGTGCGACAATAGGATAATAGGATACTTCACAAATTTGTTGATGAATTATGTAAACAGATTGAACATGATGACTCAAAGTGAAATCGAAATTGAAATCGTTTAAAAAAATAATGAACTTGTTATCAAAAATTCTATGTTATCTTCTTCTTAAAAAATGGGGTTTAACATTATTCTATATGGCACTAGTAAACAATAACGTCAACGGGTAATAGTTCCTTCTCTGTCTAATTAGCATTTAAAAAAAATCATTACTTAGACACTTCTATATTTATCAAAAAAAAAACACTTCCTAGACACTCTTACTCAAATAAAAAACTATAAGAGCAGTAATTAAAAAAAATTGGTAAACTACCCTACTGAACTTAAAAGTCAGAAGTTAGTAAGTTAATTTTTTCGGTTTCTCAATTTCATTTTAACCAACTGAATTCACACGCAACGACGAGCTTATAATACTTGCTTATAAAAGCGATAGGCGTTTGACTAACGACCTATCGGACTCCAATACCGATTAATATGAGTTTGAAAGACATTTTAGTGAGTAACTTATTTCTTACATTTTAATATCCGTGTTTTTTTTATGCCTGGCTTTAAATTATCTCATTTGTTTTCTTTTTGCTCGCCTCAAAGTGGCTGTGCTTTATTTTTTAAGGTCATAGTGGAAAACTGGAAAGGAAAAAGTTGTGTTGCATTTTTTCGGTTTAAAAATAGAGTGATGTATTATTTTACAAAACCATTTATCGAAACCTATTAATATAAAACAAAGAAACCTAATATTATAAAACCAAACTTAAATATTCAGTTGCATTAGTTTTATTTAAAATGTTGCTGATAAGATTTACTTATTGACATTATAATTTACTTATTGACAATGCTATTACGTCTAGCAGTCCTCATTTTGGTATAAGATATTTTCAGGATTAGCGTTTACTCATACTACCCATATAACATCCAACTGTCGGGTACGGGGCAAATACAGGCAAAGATTATATATTTTTTTAATACTAGCTATAGATGAGACACAAGCCATATGAGACTGCCAGTTTCAAACCAGGGAGGCGATTCTCGGGCCATATGAAAATAGTCACATGAGACATTTTTTAAAGAGACGTATAATAATAGACTATAAATTTTATAGAATAAAACAAACTATTAATACTGAATTAGTATGGTCCTTTGTCATTTGTCATTTCATAGGAAATGATAAATATAAATTGAAAATACTAATTTAGTATTCTCAATTTCCAAGCTGTGGCAATTGTCAAGCGGCGTTCATGAGACATGCAACAGGTCCACCCTAGCGCACGACAATAATTGTCACACGTTAAATTTAGAAGATCAATATAATGAGTAACACCTTATTTTAAGGAAATCATGACTGCTGCTCTCATTTAAGTCTTTTTATTCCAGATTGAAAGGCGTTAAAATTCCACTTTTTCCGTTTTAAATATTATAAGCATACTTTCATATCTATTGAAAATCACGATCTCTAAATAGAAATTATTTTAAATTTCCTTAGATGAGTGAATATACATATACAATCCATCACTTGACATGTTTCGTCATTTTGTATACGGAATATTACGGAAATATCATATTTAAAAATTTTCTTATGTGACAATTTCCACGTGGCCCGAGAATCGCCTCCCAGGAATGCATCACTTTCCATCAGACACGTAACCATGCCTAGTAGTTTTATTGTGTCTAAAGTTATGATAGTAATAACAAGAAAACTGTTTGAACAAGTAGAATGAATATTAGAAATTATGATATGTAAAATCCTTGAATATAGAAAAAGTATAATTTTACTTTTACTTCTTTAGACTGGGATCGAGTTTTGCGTCCACAATGTTTCATCTGTATACCAATAAATTGTCAATTGTCAGTAAATCATTGATATACAGAATAAGCAAACTAGGAATGGTACACAAACTCTGAAAACGTCCGTATTCACGGGCTTGGAATTTGAGCATCACCCGTCCATTATGACCTTGGTGCTCCATCCCGAAACAAAATTATCAACCCATCTGGTACCCCACAGAGAGGAAGCTTTAAGAGAAGCCCTTTGTGCTAGACTTTGTCGAAGGCGGTGGGTTAATGAAGTAAGGTGGTCATTAGCTGAGTGGTTACTATGATAGCCCTACTGATATAGTCGTTTATAAGCTGGTTTTAGATGCTGGTGGTAAATTTGAAATGATTAAAACATTTCTTTTTAAGAGTAGCCCAGAACTTGGCGGTAAAAAATGGCTCCCGTTATTTTGGAGAACAAAGTGGTAATTGCGTGAGATCTGTAATTGGATGGGTCGCAGTGATCAACTTTCTTAAAGCGGTCTTATAGGAACATGGAACTATGTCGAAAGAATATGTGTGACGAAACAGATGTGTTAAAACCGATGCCAAATCAGGAGCGCATATTTCAAGCACAATGAGAGGCAGTCCAATACGGTCGTATTGACTTGTGGATGTCAACGGAAAAAATACTCTATATATAGCGAAGATTGCCGATTTTCGATTTATTATTTTACTTTCAATGTTTATTTACCATATTCGAAGGATAAACGAACAGGAGAACTATCAGAGAGTAAATGACCATCGCCGCTCATGAACACTCGCAATCCCAGAGGAGTTAACGGTGCGTTGCTGGCCTCTTAGGTACGAATAGGATGTCTGATGGGAGATGGATGATTGGGGGAAGTGGGGTGATGAAGGGCAGAATAGGTTACCGGAACTCTTACTCACTGCACGAAACTGGACAGCGGAAATTAATACTTTACGTTCTCATTCTGTGAAAGTGGTAGTACATCGGTCGAACCAGCCCATTTTTGTATTTCAGCCAAATTATCTAAAATATGGATCCATATTGAAATTGAATGACTTTAGTGAGTTTGTTTATTTAAGGATTGAATACTTTTATCTTATAGAACGTTTTAATGGAAAATATTTCTTGCACACCAACAAATTTATAATGTTAAACAATTCCTCTTTCTTCTTTGATGCAATGGTCAAATAAAAAAACTGGTGATCAAACTATAACATCATAAATTTCTTATTAATTCATCACTCTTTATATGTTTCATTATATATTTGTATGAATGAATCAACCCATAAAAATTTAATTGGAACACATAGAATCCGAATAGGTTCCATGAAACATAATAAAAAATACTAAATTTGTCCAATAAATCTCTTAAACTAAAAAACACAAACTTGTCAATTTAATTTTAAATCCAGGCTTACAGTTCATTGCCTGTTTCTAAATTTTTCCCAGGCTTTATCTCAACTTATTTCAAAATTAAAAAGAAGACATATTTCAAGATTGTGGAATATAAACGAGTTTTTAAATTCAACGATCTTTGATCGTCAAATTTTATCGATTTGATTTTTGCCATACCTTATTAGGGACTAAGGAAAATGAAATCTACAGGTAACGACCTGTAACAATTCTATCCTTGACATACTTGTGACATTAGCTTTATCAGATGAATCTACTAACATGAAAAGTGTCAAGTTTGGACTACCGTTTCATTTAGTTTCAGAACTCTGCGCAGGGGCAAACTTGCATACGGATAGATATGCAACGTTCAACCATTTAAAAATATCCCTGAACTGTTCTTGTTTCATATTTTATATCGTCATTAAACATTACATGAAATTTGTATAATTTTACAAGTTTAGATTTTCGGTTTGATAATTTTTATTTTAGCACTCTCAATCTATATTCGTTTTTGACTTTCTTCCAAAAGTGTGCGTCAAGTATACCCCTGATCTATTTCTAAGGATTGTTAACTAAGTGAATTTTAAATAAATCATATTAATACACATGTATAAAAGAGTAAACTTACTGAATGATATATCGACGCACAGCTCAAACTACTGGGTCTAGAAATTTGAAACTTTGTACAGAGATTCCTGTTATAACGTAGGCGAGCACTAAGAAAGGATTTTAGAAATTCAACCCTTAAAAGAGTGAAGATTATGAAATATTATTGTATGTAAAATCGAAATCGTTGAAACTACAGATATTGAACTTATCGTTTTAGTGGCTTATAGAACTAAAGAAAAAATGCATACATTGTTTTTTATTAACCCTGAAAAATAGAGACGATGCATGAAAAATCGAAATCACTGAAGCAATTTATGTCAAATTTTATATTTTTTGAATCATTACTAAAACAAAATAATAACATGCATCGTTCTAAAAAGTAATCATAAAAGGGGTGAAGTATGTGTTGAATTTATTATAAAAAAAAAAGAAATCACTGAAGCTATTGACAAAAACTTATATTTTAGCTCCCTATTACAAATGAATAATAGCAATATGTTTCATTTCGGAAAAATACCTTCACGATGAGACGAAAACTTGAAACCGCTGTGTGAATTTTCGTCTGTTTTTAACTTCCCGCTATGAACATTCAAATTTTTTTATAAAATTGGAAAGTTAATGTTTTCGCCCCAACTTCGAAAATTGAGTTTGCACATCTTGATCTTGACGTGTTAGGGTCCTAGGATTCTATTTCGACTATTTTCCGAATGAAGTCTGTATGTACTCTCTCTCTATTTCCTTGTGTGTGCGCGCGTGTGTGGGTATGTGTAAGTTTATGATAACTTTTGAACGGAATAACCGGGTTCATACAATTTAGACTTCCTGAAACTTCAAACTAATTTCGCCCTGATAGATTTTCAGAAATCTCAAAAATAAAGTTTTCAGATAAATGTTTATTAGAAATATCTTTTAAAATATTCTACAAATTGTTACTAAAATCTAACCAGCTCTTTTCCCCAAGCAGGTCAGTTGCCGTAAACAGCATAAAAATCGGTCGAATTGTTCAATGTAAGAAAAAAATTTAAGAAATGGTTTATGCAATTTTTTGTAAGCTGCTATATCAATTAATTCCAAAATCTTTTCGGTTGTTCTCCTTAAAAAAACAACAACAAATAGCTGAATTAATCAAAATTGGTTGATTTGTTCAAGAGATATTATTAGATAAACTTTTCAGTGTTTTTTTTTAGAATATTTCTTAACTTCTACAATCTAACCAGTTACTCTCTTTAGTAAACAGCGTCGATATTCGTAAATTGTATCGAAATTGCATTTGAAAGATATTATTAAAGGTAAATTCGAAAAAAAGTATTTTTTCAAAATAACAAATGAAATTCTTGATGATAATGATGATGAAATTTAACGCTCAGTCATCTTTTAATTTTTAGAAAACTTCATCAAAAAGCGTAAAGCTGATCAGAATCGAATTAGGTGTTTGGAAAATATCACAGTTTAAATAAAAAAAAGCGTTTTTGAACTTTCCGGTGTGAAAATTGAAAAATTTTCATAAATTAGGATGATACTGTTTTTAGTCCTATTCGAAAATTCGATTTTTATCAAATCATGTCGTTTTAGAGTTATAAGCATCTATTTTCACCATTTTCCGAGTTAGGTCTCTGTGGTTTTTTTGTGTTTGTGATGGAAGTGTGTGCGTGTTCACACGTGCACACACGTGTGTCGGTTTCGAGCGTCAGTTTGGCGTCGGCGTTGAAAAAATTATCGTAGTTTTTTGACGTGACAACGTCTTAAATTAGGTTGCGGCTGGGAGTCACTTATGAAAAAGTGTAACGCTCGGTAACGTTACGATGAGTCACCGAACGAGAGAGAGACCCGCCGAATGCCTTGCGTCTCTCTCCCACTCAACTATGATCGGTCTGCCGCGCGCGCAGCACTAGAGAATTAGTGCATAGCTTGCAAATGTATTGCAAGTTATTGTATGTATATTTGTATATAAATACGTATGTATGTGTAAAGGTAAAATAAAATTTTGTTAATATGAAATTCAGTGCGAGATTCTTTGTATAAATTAATGTTTTAAATATAATTCTTTGTATAAATAAATGTTTTAAATTGTTACTATTATTTCATCCTTCTTCCTACTATACGAATGAATATTCACATTAAAATGATTTTACCATTCAAAGTCGTTGTCACGTAAAACTTTCGCCCGTATACCGACTTTACAGGCAACCAATTTTTTTTAATATTTCTTAAATTATTACACTGAAAGGTTCCAAAATATAAAATTGATTAGAAAACAACGTAGATCGTTGAAAATTGCATCACATTCCCTTGGTTTGTGCAAGAGATGTCGTTAACAAAAAAATTGCAAAAAGGAATTTTTTCAACTGTTTTACAATTTTTTTTTTGCGTGTTCAAACTATTTATGCGGTTGCTATAAAACTAAATATATATTGTACACGCGAACGAGACGTTTTCGCCAAAAAAAACTTGGCTTCTTCATCAATTTTGGATCGAAATCAGATTCAAAAGCGTGACCGCAATCGAAATGAGTAACAGCGCTGAGATTAAAATTTAAAGCGAGACCGGGATCAAGAATGGAATCTCCTAAAGATCAAGACCAGAATCGATCGTACTCAAAGCGGGATCACGATGGATCCGAGAACGAAAGAAATTAACATTGAGAGCGGGAGCGGGATCAGAATCGAGAACGAGATAGCGGTTGGGATCTTGATTACGTGATGAGGTGCGACATACAATATGAAGGAATACATTTTTTATCTACGTCGGCTGAGGCTAATGTAGTATATAGTAGTCGCGGACAAAGGCTAATGTAGTATATAGCTGTTGGTAAATCTGTTAGTGATTTCGTAAGTTGTGAATAGGCCATGTTCTTACAATGTACGTCTTTTGTCGAGACGATGGTGACATAGCCAATAACAAAGTTAAAGACAAATTTTATGTTTATTGGCAAAAATGACTCGCGATTCACAATAGATTTCGATTTTATGCTAAAAATGAATATCGCTAAACCTAGACCTGATAAATTGCGCTATAGTCGAATTAGAAATACATTTTAAATTTAGAAAGCGACGTAGTCTACATTTATACAATAGGTTCTGGTATTCAACAAAAAACCTACATGCCACCTGCTGGAAAGAGCAGAACAATGTCTGCCGGTCCTTGACCGGGTCAGCTAGCTTAGATTGTATGCAGCGTGCAGTTTCCACATTGCACGACTCCTCGCTTACAATTTTTCTTTATTTTACTTTACATTTTTGAAAAATAGTCCTCTCTATAGACGATATATTAAGCTTTTTAAATTTATTTAAATCTGCCAGAGTATAGTACATTATAATGCGCAAAACTGAATTGCTTGCGAATGATGTAATACGTACGTTCAACGCTACCCGAGCCTTCCTTCTTCTCCCCCGCTTTCCTATTTTACGCCACTACGACTCTTTAGTGACTAACTTCACAGCGGCAAAGTTTCGTGCGTTGAACTTTAATAACAATTTTGACGTATTATTTTCAAAGATCTAACGTAACGCTACATATCATTATAACCTGATTGGTTTATTAAGTGATTTTTGTCAGAGCAAAATTATACTACTACCTTCCGCTCGCGGCCCCGCCCGCGTAGATGTAATGAATTACTTTATCTTATATATATCGAACTATTACAGTAATTAATCATTATCCTGATCGCTATTCCATTCTCGATTTCGGTCCCAGTCCTGTACCTGATGCCAATTTGTATTATTCTTGATTTCAAACCCGATCTCAATTTGTCGGTTCCAATTCTGATCTCACATTCAATTCGAGTCCCGCTCTCTTTATTCTGATCTCTTCATATCCTGATTATGGCTACGATTTTGATACTGATTTTGATTCCATCTACAATACGATCTCGATTTTGAACCTTCCCGGTCTCGGCCCTGAATTCCGCACCTCGTCCTGTTTTTAACTTAGATTTCGTTATCGATCATAATTCTAATATGGACGAAACTGAAACAAATCTTAGCATTAAAATAAAATTTATGCTTTATTACTTAGGGATAGTGTAGCTTTCTATGAGTGAAATAATTTTTATAATCTCCAATAACACAAATGTATAAATAAAGTTAAAGCGAAATATTAATAGTCTAATTTTACTCAACGAGTTTCTTATTAATATAATAATTCTTAGCGTTGGTTTAATAGTAAAAATACGCAGACCACGTCGCATACGAATGCTAGTTTCTTTTTTCAGAAAACTTCCTGTTCGCAAATACAACATATCACCAGTTTCACAGTAATTTTATGAATGGCTTATGCATTAAAAACGACAATACAATAAATGTTCATTTTTATAAATTACACAACTCCATTCCCTTCATTTAATTGTGAAAGACGCATCTCACCACATTTTAAAGTCGTAAAATTTTTCGTACAAAATTCAACCCCCTTTGACTCCAATAAAAAAAATGCCCTCACAGATACACACAAACACACGAAACTACATATAAAGAAATTAAAGAAACAAGAAATAATGATTTATTTTTATGGTGTATGGAAAAACGGTGTATGGAAATAACATAGAGCCTATCATTTTTGCACTCACAGGTTCTGACTAAACTAATTTTGATCAAGATCGCTTGAACCTTTTTTAAGTTGTAAAAATATATGCAGACCTATAAATAGTAGTCTATAATTTTCGCATACTGCATACAAATTTTAATCATGATCGATCAAACTGTTTTTAACTTATAAAGCCACATGTTCATACAGACAAACGTACAAACAAACCTAGCGTAACATTTATACAAGCACATGCTCTGACTGAAGACGAATTTTCATTAACATCGGCGAAATCTTTTTAAGTTATAAAAGAACGTACAGGTAGATAAAAAATATACAGATAGTAATCTATCATTAGAGCAATCACATGTTTTTAATGTACACCGATTTTCATCACGATCAGTCGAGCTGTTCTAGAGTTATAAAAAGACTTACAGACAGACAGAGATGGATTTCAAAACGGTCGAATTGGGGTCGGTTAGTCATAAAACGGATATCTATTACGAAATTATACAATAATATTGAATGTACAGACAGAAGCTACAGATTTCAATTAAGACGCCTGCCTGCAACATGCATTAACATGCAGCAGGCAAACCACCGCTGACCCTCGAATCTGTTTACTCACTACGAATCCCTGTTCATAGATATGAATATTGATTCGAAGGAATAGTCAGATATCGAACACCTAAGCAAGTGTTAATTGTTTATTTATCTTAGTCCGCTAATAGTTATATTCTTGTAAATTGTATATTGATTGTAAATTAGCTAAATAGATTGATAGTGTAATAAAAGAAAAAAAAAATACATTCAAAACAAAATATAGTTTAATTAAAAGTTTAGACCTGTTAAGAAAAATTAAAGATGTTTGTCTTTCCAAATAATATCACATTGATCTCAGTCGACTTTGACAGTTTGTTTACTAATGTTCCTTTTAGAAAATACTTAAGAGTCACAAAAGATGAGTTAAAAAAATAAAAGTTACGTCCAGGGGAGACGGACGATACTCAAATTAACGGGATTACGTATGACTCAAAATTGTTTCTGTTATAATAAACAATTTTATATTCAAAAAGAGTCTAGCTATGGGTTCACCTTTAAGTCTATTAATGGCGGAAATTTTTATGGATGAATTTGAAAATAAATACGTAATAACAATAATAATATCCTGCATGATTTTAGAAATTAGGAGTATAAATAAGTTTCCGCCGTTTCGAGAGAGATGGCATGGCATGAGGCTTACGTTAGAGTTCGCAGATGATATCCGGCTTGAAAATTAGGTTGCTCATACAAAAACAACATAACCCTATCATATTATTAACTTCTTATTAGCATCATATATTTTTTTTATTCAAAAATGTCTAAATTTGAGCCAAATAAGCATCATTTGCAAGAACTTTTAATATACCCCTTTAATTTAAAAAAATCTACAGCTGAAGCACATCGATTGCTCGTAAAAGCATATAATGAGGCTGCCTTGAGTGAGAAAACATGTCGTGAGTGATTTCAAAAGTTTAAAAACGATGATTTTGACGTAAAAGACAAATACCGCAGTGGACCGAAAAATTCATGTGGATGCAAAAATGGAGGAATTATTGGAGGAAGATTCGTCTAAAACACATAAGGAACTTGTACTCACTTTAGAAGTAACGCAGCAAGCAGTCTCATATCGTTTAAAATCGTTAGGAATGATTCACATACAAGGTAATTGGGTTCCATACGAATTAAAGCCGAGAGATGTTGAATGCCGATTATGCATGAGTGAAATTCTATTAGCTAAGCACAATTAAAGAAGTTTTTTAAATCGAATAGTCACTGGTGATGAAAGGTGGATACATTATGATAATTGGATAATGGATACATTGTATAATCCAAAACCAAAAAAATCATGGGGGCCACGCGTCAACATCCACAGAAATTCCGAACATTCATGGAAAAAAACTCATGCTGTGTATTTGGTGGAATCAGCTGGGAGTGGTGTATTACGAGTTTCTTAATCCAAACGAAACAATCACTGTAATCTTATATCGAACACAATTGATAAGATTGAGCTGAGCTTTGAAGGAAAAACGCTCTCAATACTTTACTAGACAAGACAAAATTGTTCTTTTACATGATAATGCTCGTAGAATAGTTTCAAAATTGTATTAATAATGTACACCCCAAAATCCAATTTAAACTCGAAAAAGAAACAAATAATTCAATTTTTTTTTAAAGTCGACTGTAAACCGAATCAATTATAGACATGAATTTAAAATATACAGAAAATCCACTTGGACAAATACCTATTTTTTCTGTCATTCATGGCAACACAAATTGGCGGCTTATAAGTTTATGATATATCGATTATTCACCATACCTCTCAACAATGATACTTTCTCATTAGAATTAAATACTTTTTGTTATATAGAATTGGTAAATGACTATAGTAAGAAATGTATTGATGGACTCATTGATAATAAGCAAAAAAAGCATTATAAATCCATTCAACACAATCAAAAGAGCAAAAGAAATATGTAGCTATTTTAACATATACAACTTCGAAGTAAATTTCAAAATTATTAAAAAAACACAATATTTATAAGGCCTTTAAACCATAACAATTCAAAAACTTTGCATAAGTTGCATAGTAATAAAAAAATCCGAAATTTACAAATTAACTTGTGATGAATGTAAATCGATATTGATATACAGGACAAACTGGACGTTGTTTTGAAACTAGATACAAAGAACATATTTCGGCTTTTAAAAGTAATAAATCAGACAGATTGCATTTTCTAAACATTTATCATTTAACCCGTCATAATCTCAATAAGGATCACAAATTCAAGTTTTACATGTGTGTGAGAAGGGGTTAAGTTTAAATATTTTGGATTCTTTCGAAATTTTAGCACATAAAAATAATAATAATATGCTCAATGATCAAATCAATATTTATAAATCCCCAGTTTTGGACGCTCGCCTGCAACTATTTGGGTAATGGTTGGTGGTGGTCAATCTGTAACAATTGACAGGCATGGTGATGGTCTGTGACTGCTGATAGAAAGGCTTTTGTCACCCTTTGACCTATTGGCCAATGCATGACTGCATGTGATATAAGGAGGTTGGGAGCGCATCTCTTGGTCTTTTTTATCACTCCTTACGCCTTGGTCGATGTGACTATCTGCATTTTCCTGAGGATGTGCCTGGTTAGCATGAAACGTATGTAGAAATAACAATATAATTATTAGCGAACTAAGATAAATAAACAATTAGCACTCGCTTAGATGTTCCATATATTCAATTCTTTAGATCGGAATTGGTAGTAGAAGAACAGATTCGAAGGTCAGCAGTGGGTTGCATGCTGAATATTAATGGATGTTACAGGCAGGCGTATAATTATGGATTTCGACGAATTAACAACTCACGAATAGAATATTTAAAAACGGCAAGTCTAGCTGAACAAGTGAAATTATACATTAGTTTAACCAAATTACACCGGTTCGCAGCCAAAATGTTTGGTTGAACCAGGAATGCAGACGTGTTAATGTTATTCCTAATTATATTAATATTCGTATTAATAATAAAAGTGAAATGGCTAATATGGCATTCCTAAAATCTTAAAAAATCTGGTTTAATGTGTAATGCCGTAAATGGTTCATATAGATACGTGACGAGGAGCAGAATCGGGAGCCAAGACCAGGAGGGTTCGAAATCGATTAAGGTACCAAAATCATAATTGATCATGAGACCAAAATAAAAATCAAGATTGTGACCGAAATCGGAATGTGAAGAGACCAGAATTACGAGCGGAATTGGGATCAGACGTACGGGTTAGTATTGAATCTATTCAAACGTAAACGAGTTCGGAATATGAAGAGACCTTTGGCCAGTGACCTTTTACCATGTAATACATATGACAAATTTGTGGTGTAATTAGCACACTAATTAAAAAATGCCCACCGTACAGTGCTATGTTCTGATTCAAAGCTCACGTGTCCCGAGTCGCAGGCAGTCGTCTTCATCACCAGGCTATCATCCCCACTGAGAAGTATAGAAATTGGCTTTGAATCTGTATGTAGATAAACTTACGCAAATCGAGCCACAGGAAAAACCGAGTTTGAGATTAATTATTTTCACAATCTTGTCGAAACGCAGTTTCTATAGCCATTGTGGCGGGACAGGAACAAAAAAAAAGCACAACACCTCGATCGATAGACATGGTGTGCCCAGAAAAAACAAATTTGTTTACGCAGAGCGGCGTAGTTTTCGTGCACGCCGTAATCCTCCTTGGCCCGCATAATCGGACCGCGGCGACGATCGGCCGGCGCCGGCAAAAACGATACGATGTCGTTTTCTCTTTTTGTCATGATCGTCGCCCGGCGGGGGGCGGGCGACGGGCGGGGGACGGGCGGGCGTCGGAAGAACGTGGAAATTTGCATTTTGCAACTCTTCAGCTCCAGAAAACCGGTGGAAGTTGGGCAAACCTTTAGAAATCACTGTCGCTCGGCCGCCGCGACGTCGGAACAAAACCCGTCACGCCGCGTTTTCTTTGCGCCGATTGTTATCCGTCTTAATATATAATATCTGTCATTGACCGACGAGCGCGGTGGTCGCGGGTTTTCGACATAGTTTTTGCGCGCGTTCGGCGGAATTTGCGCACGCGCCGTGATGTATTCGAATGCATTAGTCTGAAAAAACAAGTGCGTTACGCAAAACCGCAGGCGAAGCTCGTTCGTTACAAGTCCGCCAAAGAATAGACCGAAAGTTTCACTAGTTACACTGACACGCAATAATTATTTATTTTATATTTCTTATTTTAATACATGCATACATTGTACGTATTATAAGAACTGCGTGTTAAAGTATGCATGTATTGTAAGAAGTATTAAGTTGAGAT
Organism: Eumeta japonica; assembly: GCA_005406025.1. Taxonomy (NCBI): domain Eukaryota; kingdom Metazoa; phylum Arthropoda; class Insecta; order Lepidoptera; family Psychidae; genus Eumeta; species Eumeta japonica. Next base: position 36,439 of record BGZK01000807.1, on the reverse strand, counting down.
ATCTAGAAAGTTGTCTTCCCATTTAGGAGGTTCAGATATATGTTCTTCCTCAAGGTTCTTTGAAACCGAAATATAAGTAGTTAAAGTCTCGTATGGCTAAATACTTTTTTATTTTTTAATTAACTTTCGTTTCAATCAAGTCTTTTGTAATGATTATTGACTGATAACTCCTCCTGAACAATAGAGGGCATTCTACTCTCTATGTGCACATATTGTATATCATTATGGTTTAGGTGTAACATCGCTCGTATGACCTTTTCCCTCTCGATTTCTTTATTTTTTTTCTAATATATCAGATAATTATCTCGAACTCTATACATAGAACTTCTCTAGCCGTTCTCTTGGTTTAAGCTTTAAAATATTGTTTTTTTAAATTTTACAGTTAACGCACCAGTTTTAGTCCTGTGCAATATATTTATTTAAAGTATAAATAAATTATTTTTTATTCTTGTACATATTGTTTTTTATTAAATTATGTTTCATTACATTACATTTATTACATCAGAATCGAGATTGTTTTTAGTTTCCACTAGTCTAATGAGTTTGTCTATAAGATAACATAAATACATTATTTGGCAATATGATAAAAATTACAGTTACACTATTAATTAAAATTATAATTTTTTTTTAATTTACTAAACTTACATAAATACCTAAAAGTTTTAAGTACCTAGAAGTTTTCAGTTTTCTACCTTCTGATAAAATTTTTTTAGTAAATTTTAAGTAATAAAAGTACGATCCAAAATATTTTTTGTCATGACCTCATTTTGTTACAGAAAATTTTGAATTTCCATTAAACGCTAAAAGCTGTGTAGCGTGCATTTATGTATACAATACAATGAAGTGCTTCCGCACTTACCACTAATATAATATCCACAAACATAAAGATTTGTATAAAAAAATGTTACAACAATATATATACTAACAAGCACCCATAGTGCTATATGTTTAAAACTAAACATATTTAAAATATCCATTGGTTCCAGTAAAGACATTAGTTAAATTCAAAGGGTCGTATCAGAAAAAAGTAAGTAAAATCCTTTTTTTTATAAATATAGATAATTCCAACTTGGACACGTATTAGTAAAACGCTCAGAAGCACAAGCTAAATTTCGAACTGATGTGCTCGGCGGTAGAAGTGGGCGTGTCGACCATTAAACAATTGCCGAGGCACTCGGCAATAGTGTAGTGGTCGAGATTATAAAATCGACAACATAACTTTGATATATTTAATATATATTATTTAATTAATTCGGAAAATAATAAACTAAAAAGTATCCTTAAAATTAATTTAGGGACACTTTTTTTATTGTTTATAACAAAGTTATAACAATTCAAAATTTCCATTTTAGAATTAAAACAACTTTACTAGATGAAATACAAATATTTTAATATACTATTACTTCATAAATTGACCACACGTATTTGAATATTTTTCACCTGTCATTTCTAAAGATGTAAAAATTAATTCACCTGGAGAAATATTTTTTACACGCCAACTTTCCTTTTATTACCGAGTAAGGTACCTCACGCACATGCGCTAGTTTGACACATTGGCCTTCAGTGTGTCTTTGAATATACAATTATATCTATGTATAGTGTAATACGATCATAGAAGAGACTCATGCAAAAGAAAAGACACCTGCAGAAGAAGAAGATGAAAAAAGCATAGCTGTTATACACAGTAATTTATTTGATGAGATACATATTAATTTTGATAAATTTTAAAATTATTCATAAAATTTGTGAATTATAGAGACAAAAATGTTTTATCTAATGTAAGAAAATAATATTTTTTCAATAGTTTGAATGTACAATCATTATAATAATGTACCGTAAATAATGAAAAATTTTGAAAAAGATTGATAAATGTTATTTTAATTTGTGATATAAATTTGTGATATGAAATATATAAATATGTGTTCTAGTAATTCATAACCACTTCTTAATAGCAATAGATCAAAAAGATGAGAAAAACTATAGCATTTTAGGAAGTTATTTAAAAATTCTACAATGCTAAATTGCAATTTCATGTTTTTTTTTTATCTATTTCTTTGAGGATATTACTATTCACAATATTATAGGTTATTGGACTCTCCACAGAAAAGTATGTTTTAGATTTTTGATAAATCCACTCTTTCAAAGGTTATTGGAGGTTTAAAGTTTAATTTTTGATTTTTTAAAATCTTTTACAATTTTACAGAAAAAGTATCAAATTTCTCAAAAAAGTTAATGGACTTTTATGAGGAACGTCTAATTTTCTACCAATTGTATTCAAGTAATTCTTTAAAGCTTCTTACGTTTTGTGACTTATTTTCATTTCAATGTCAATCAATTAAAAACAACCAGAATACTTTTTGTTTTCAATATTTCACATTTAATTATGAAAAGTTAAAATATCACAAGAAAATGTTACTAAAATATAGATACACCAATATTTATATTCTTCAAACTATATTTTCAAAAATTTAAATGAAACAAATACTTGCCCTCTTTTTAAGGCACGTACAAAGGTCGCGCGCTAGTCACACGTCTCTTCCTTCATTCTATTGATTTTGATATTGATCTATCATTGTTGTTTTCTATTTTTCTTTATTTTTTACTTACTCCATACTCTCCAATATATTTGTCATCAGTTCAAAGTCGTATATGATCGTATTACACTCCACATAGACAATACGTTTAAAGACACACCGAGGCCCATTGGGCCAAAAGAGCGCATGTTTTTGAGGTATCTTACTCGGTAGTAAAAATAAAGTTGCCGTTTCAAGAAATATTTCTCCAAGTAAATTATGTTATACCTGATTGGAAATGACAGGTAAAAACAAATTCAAATGCGTACTTGGTCAATTTATGAAATAATAAGGAATTTCGTAAAAAAGATAATTTCATTGTGTAAAGTTGTTTTAATCTAAAATGAAAAATTTTGAATTGTTATAACTTTGTTATAAACAATAAAAAAAATCCCTAAAATTAAAGTTTATTATTTTCAGAGTAAATTAAAAAATATGTATTAAAACTTTCAAAGTAACTTATATCAATAATTCAAGCTTATATCTCAAAATTCCTATTTAAAGGTTTATTTTCTTGGACTATTTAGTAATACCCGACGAACGCATACATCCGTTCTTGTAAAACGAACGAAATGCGTTGTAGACCGCACGATTAAGACTAATTTGGGATGATTTCATTTTGCGCAAGCGACTGTATATGATAAAATGTATTTTAGAACGCTTGAAGTATACGTCTATTTATTTTTTGGAAGTTGTTTGCTAGTTTTAGTATAATGTAAGTCGAATGTTTTGTAATTTGCGATTACCACAATTATTTTGTTTAATTATACATATTAGAATATATGATGTTCCTGTTAGATACCGTTAATTTTAAACTTTAATATTGTTCGATCTATATCTAATATGATGAGATGTGGTAGTGGTAGTCATTTCGTGATCAACTTGGTTGCAATAAAAAATGGATTGGTTGAACTGACGAGATACCATACTCTCACATAATACGATATGAAATAGTAGCAATTTCCATTGATGGGTTTCGTCCAGTGAGTGAGAGTTTCGGGGGTCCACTCCTCCTTTATCCTCTCCGTCAGCCCCATCCTCTTTCGTTAAATATTTGATTCCCTTCCAAGAACCCGGTAACTCGCTGGCGACCTGTCTGGGGTTGCGAATATCCATGGGCGGCGATGTGCATCTACTCTCTAATGACTCGCCTCGCGTTAAAAAACAGCGTTATACATATAATGTGAGTGATGATGTTACTGCAATTGAATATATAAAAGGCGATGAACGCTATAATGAAATTAAAATGGAAGAAATTATGAAAGCACTAAATTGTACGTAAGCTGACAAAATTTCCGGATATGATGGGGTTTTGTCAGAGAGGCTGAGGGGTGGCAGCGTTATAATAGTAATAGTATCGGTGTAATAGCTATCACTATTATATATGCCGATGTAATACCGATAATAGCTATAACACTGATAGCTGTTATAGCTTTATAATAGCTATCGGTATATCAGCATTTTAGCAAGTGCTGATAAGCCATAGGGTACCTAATGACTGATACAAAGCCGTCATTGTACCCCTCTATACAAAAAAAGGCTTACGGCAGGTTTGCATAAATTACCGCCCCATAAGCCTCCTCAGTCGGTAAACTGTATGGAAAAAATATTATTGAAAAAGTTATGAAAGAGACTTCAAATTAGACAAGTGGAATTTTGAAAAGAGGAAGGATGTACGAAATAATTTTTATTCTGTTAAATATCAAGGAATAATTTTCAGCAAAAAATCAAGAATAATTTATCCATTAAAGATTAAAAGGAATAAATTAAGGTGTAGATATATTAAAACAGTGTTGATTCTATGAATTCTATTAATATCCATTTACGCATATATCTCGAAAAGCATGTAAGGCGAAAATCATAAATGTAAATTTTTCTCTTGCATTTTCGTGATAAGCTTTTTAATGTCCACTTATGTACACTAAGTAGGATTCACGTATTCAGTAAATATGATTATTTACGTAAAACACTAAATATAATTATTCACGTAAATACAATTACAAATTTTTAGAAAGGACTAAATTTTTTTAATTATTTTTACGTCATTTGCACACCTCACAACGTGCAACCGTGTAGGAGTGATCTACTCTCAATACGCCGTTTTATAACAATTTTGCAATATAAAGTAGTTTTAATATCCCAAGTTAGACTCAAGTCAATAGGAAAAAAGAGGAATTTTGAAAATGAGACATTTTAAATTATAAAGTCATCATATTTTTTTATTAATTTGCTTTTATATATATAACAAAAAAATTAGTTCATAAGTAACGGCTGTCCGTTGGTCTGTTCACTTGTTTGTTTACATGTTTTAGAAAAAGATACGCAATTGATTGTTACAAATCCTTTTGAATAAGTGTCTATATATGTAGAGGATGCACTCTTTTTCTTATCATGATTGAACTAATCACCATTATAAAAATATTAATGAAATTTGATGGACTTTCTGTGTGTTAATGTGATATATATAATCGACTATTTTTCACCTCTCTCGTTTGCTCTCCGTTTGCCTCTATAAGTCAGAAATATATGTTTTACTTATCAAAAATGAAATGAGTATTATGAGGCGTATACTTTTGGATATCCAAAATTTTTAAAATTCACAAATAAACAAACTCTTTGAACAATTGATGCTTTTTTAAACGTAACCTGTCAATGAGAAATCGCATGTTTTTTAATTCATTTCAATGTCTACAAGGTTAATATTGTCTTACAAGTTATGTTAAAAGTATTATCTTACAAAGAATGTTATAAACTAATTTTTAACATTCATTTAACACTCATTAACGTTAATTTTTAAGTTATCGCTAATATTTACATAATAGTGATAACTTATCTAAAAATGATAATATTCCCGTTTTAAAAGATATTTAACGTAAGTTATAAACAAATAACTTTTACAGGTGAGAATTATAGTCAGACGTTGGGGAATCGATTAGTTTGTCTGGATAACATTTAATTTAATTTTTACAGAAAAACAATTAATCATCGCATATACGATTTCCAAAAGTTGAATAAACATTAACTGAAATATAGAAAATTTTAATACTGCAATTCTCAAAGTAGTTCTTTAAAATAGTTAACATATTCCGTTAATTTAAGTATATACATAATTTTGTTTACGGGCTACATTAGAATACTTACAATTAAATGTGCTGGGCGCTCTAAAGCGCGTTTCGATGACGAAAATATGCGGAAATATATTATTACGATTTTTTGGGGTTCCAACACATGGAAAACCAAAATGGAACTCTTGTGGTATCGCAATTCAGGGTCTGTCAAGATTTCTGTTGAACGTCAACGGTTGTTATCTTCATTTCCACCATGGGTAGTAAATTAAAATTCAACACAACCATGAAAGTTTGACTTGCACATGTTTCTAGTAAAATAAAATTGAGATTCTTTCATTAACAATTAAATATTAGGCAGTATAGAATTTTGTATTTTTTTATTCCATGTAATGCGTACATTTTTTGTTTCATTAATTTCAAATTACAAATCTTTAGTCAGATTATTTGTTCATTTGTACTCATGTTCTGGGAAAAAATACCGCTCTTAGATGATTGATTAGTGTTCACAAATTACAGAAAATCAAAGTGAATTAGAAGGCATTATTGCAGACCACGAAAAAAATGAATAAAAATTAAACGTGTGGTACTCGGGGACTGTCGCGGTAAAGCCATTGCATTTTTTATCAACTTATGCAATTATAATTATTTATTTATTTATGCAGTATTTTTTTTGATATTGATTCAAATTTTTCATCGCTTTCTTTATTAATAAATGCACTTTGTTTATTCATACTTAAAACACTCTATACACAAATTTTACGCGTATATTTATTCACCAGCAACTGCTATTCACTGTTGTACATAGGTACACCTATGTATACATATATACCTACATGTGTACTTACGGGGCACATGCGGTGAGTGTGGCATTATAAAGATATGATAGATACCTATACACCTATATACTTTCTCACAAACAGCTGCTTACGTATTCATCTGATTTCGGAGCAGCTCATCTCGATCCGTGCGAGCTTCGTGCAGTCGCACTATACATACACGTTAAGCGAACGCTTGGCCGAGCTACACGGTAGGCGAGTGGGGGATGTTAGATTTTATTTTTGTTACGGAATTTCTTGATTCGGTCGCCGCGCTCAAAGCCCGCAATAAAAGCTATGCAATAGCATAAAAATTTAATTGAATATGATAACCCCGTTATTTAGCTCTAAATTTATGAAATTTTTGGCTGGGCTCAGTTATTTCAAAAAATTGTATTGTACGGAACATTCAGGGTGCGACTTCGAATCATACTTGATCGGTTCTGCTTTTAACTCAGTCATGACCTGTGTTAAACGCCTTAAAATATTCTATACCCACTTGACCCACAAAACATCTGCTAGCTGACTGTACATAATAAACTTGGAATTTTGAATGTCTATTGTATTATCGAGTGTTTTATTTTTTCCAAACCAATAACTAACTGTTTGAATGTAGTGAAAACTTTTATATAATTATCCGTTACAATTTATTTAAATAAATTATTGTATAACCTTCGATATAAATAACGCACTTATAAAAATATAGAAACTGGCCAATCTTTTATGTACGACATTCGCAAAATTGTGATTTCCATAAGATAATTTGTATTCTTTCTCGTTTACTTTATCTTTTTCCATTCCATACCGGACTTTCGATTAATGGCTTAAATTAAAAAACGGATAAAATGCATAATTACATAAACTTCTCTGCGAAATGAAATATGTGTAACAAGCCATCATTCAAAGCATTTCCAACAATTGATTTTCGATCAAACTCCGGGCTAAAGGTACTAAACTTAATTACGAGAATTCTGCTCACGCTCGACTCCCTTCCGATAGGTTCCGTTAAACGTTTTAATGGTATCGTATCGTTTCGCCGCGTAACAAAGTAGGAAACGGCCCATTATCATAACATAAAGTTTGAAGGATAACGCTGTTTATATAAGCGGGCCGCGGGCCGCGGCGGAGCCACTGCGCCTTAAGCCGCCCGCGCGACATGGACCGGCAGGTGAGCCAACAGATAATACGCGGATAGCGCTCGATTCATTCAAAAGATGTCGCTTTAAATACCGACTCGTTTATAAGCCAGGAAATATCGCATGCATAAAGTTGTATTTTGGTTTTCCTTTGAATGGACCATTTTTTCGGAGACGAAATTTCTGATATGAAATGTTGTATGTACTGATTTTTGTTCATAATTATGTAAAAAATTTAAAAAAGAATGTGTCTATCTTTTTAATATGGCATTTTAATGTAGTGGAAAATGCATTAATCTTATCAAATAATGTTATAAAAGTGTTAATTGTTAATTCTACGTAACCAACGTAGAAATAACAATTTAACAGTTAGCGGAATTAGATAATTATAAAAATAAATAACACTTGCTTAGGTGTTCGATATCTGTCAATCCTCTGGAATCAATATTCGATCATTTGGATAGAGATTCGTAGTGGAGAGGCAGATTCGAGGGTCAGCGGTGGGTTGCATGCTGCACGTTAATGCACGTTGCAGGCAAGCGTCTACTACTATTCCAATTAATAATATGAGTTAGATCACTTATTCAGCAAGGTCATAAGCTATTTTATTTTGATTTTTTTTTTCTTATTTATATTATTATTTCCTATTTGTTTAATTAAGTACGTATCAGATATGTGAAACAGGCATTTATTATTGATTCTTTCACATCATTCGCAGTAATATAGTGTGCAAAACAATTGATTTAAGGACTAATTTATAACTAAATACGAAAATTATCGTTATCGAAATGTTACAAAACCAGGGATAAATTTTAGGTAGTATTTTTGTTCACTTAAAATGTGTTTTTTTTTTAGCTTTGGAATTCGAACGATTAACGCAAATTTCACTTCTCACAAAACTTTGCAAAAAGTTAATGCAATCGAACCGTTAAATCCAAGCCAGAAAGATGCGGGTAATGCAATACAGTTTTGCGACAAGTTTCTTAACGAGACAGGTCGGCGGTCTGTGCCTAAAATCGAAGGTCGACCCACTAAATACTAAATTATTTTGTAACATGGTCTACTCGGCCTTACTAATTGTTCAACTTGAAACAAAAAAGAAACATATTTATGCTTCTATACATTTGTGATTTTATTTTATATACAAAAAAGTAGTGAATCAAATAAAATAGAAGGTTCATAAATTTTAAAACTTTTGCGAGAAAAAGTATGTCAAATGCATCTATTAAGAGTTTAATATACTAGGAATAGAAATACATGTTTATTATGAATTGATTAGGATATAACATTTTCGAATTTGAATATACTCCAAAGTCATTAATATTCAGACTTCCTTTCAGCAAGAATTCCAAGAAAAAGTGGACAATAATATTTTGACCACTTCGTATAAGTATACATATTCATATATTCTTCTCGATAATAGTTATTTTTATATTGTTGATGCTTAAAATTCAAACGTATAGGAATTATTTGTCAGTCACATGTCAATATTATAAGTAGCTATTTCGTACAAGGTGTAGGTATGTCAATAAACTCACACCTATTTTTCAGAAGCATAGGCAGGGGCTACAGAGTTCTGCATAGTACAATCTTTGCATATCTCTCTTGCTTCACTGACATCTGTCAGTTTTCGTGCGAGCTCGTCGGTTTCGGATGTTTAAAATAATTCTTTCTAGGGTAACGTACGATATTTCAAAGGTATGTCATGAGTTGTCTTTCTGATAATAAAATGCCATCTAAAAGCATTAACGTGAAATTCTTAATTAAAATTATATTGCAGGTACAGAAATGACGATGAACGAATATGGCATATTAAATGGGACAATTAAAGGAAAAAAAATGTAAAGAAACTATAAAAGGGCTTAAAAGACGGAAAACAATTTAAAAAAAAAGAAAATTATTTGAAACCTTGCTCGTCACCCATAAACTAGGTTTTAAATAATGAAAGAACAAGTTTATCAAACCGAGAACTCTAATGAAAGCAAGACCAGGAACAAAATGCAACTCGACTAAGCGAACGTCTCGTAATCCGCTTGTACGTGGCTTAAGTACAAATAAAAGCGTTTAAGCCGTTTTCGAGCTTAAAAAAACTCCTGACAAGTATTTCGAACCGGTGCGAAATAAAAGTGAAACTTGCGAAGTCAAGTTCAAGTACGGAAGTGCGGGACCGGTTCCGCAGCAGAGACTTCCTCACTCGGACCGGTTCTAGCGAAAAGGTTAATCGGGTACTTGCGACTTTTAGATGTTTGTTGCGACGACAGGTATAAGTTTTAATTTGGCACGCATAGGCTGAACACGTGCATCGCATATAAATGCTCACGGAAACCAAACAAATCATATAGTATTTGTCCTAGTAGATTAGGCGTTAAAATAATGTCTCACGATCTCTGTTAAAAGAGAATTTATGATCGATCTATGCCCGTGTAATAAATTTATTATTAGGTGAAGCATCTTAATAAATTCCAAAAACTGAGTAATTTATTATGTTATAGTCTATTAAAGTTTATTCGCTTGGTAACAATAATACACATGTATTCATACACGTTTATTTAAGTATCTGTAGCTGTAGAATTTATATTTTATACCAGTATTATGGCTTTAAGTTCGTGTCATGTACTACGTAGGGTACATGCATGAAATACATATTCGAGTCGTGGCATTGTTATATTTCACTTAGTGGCATTTAAACGTACTATAAGTATCGGCCTTCTATGTGTGATACACGTAATGAGCTGACACTTACAATAATAGGAGTTCAATTCCTTTTTTTTTTTTTAATTAAAAATATAATAACCCTCATTCTATATATTTTCAGTATTGTAATAAATATTGTATTGTATTGTAATAAATATTTTTTGGTTATTTACAATCTTAGCGCATGATAACTCTAACATATTTATAATTTACAACTCCTTTTCTTGTAATCCTTTGTAGCGAATAATGCTTAAAAACAACGACTTCGCTATATTTATACTTCGGTAGTACAAAGCCTTTTTAGGCGATAGCTTATGCGTGTAATTAAATAAAAAATAATTTCTTCACATAGCTCTTATCGAATATGCTTTTTGCAACTGAAGATATGGCCCTCGTCTTTGAACTTAGGATTAATATATTATGTTAAGCAAGTACCTACGCTTACTCCTTAAGTTAGAAACTTATGGCATACGCAGAGGCGAATAAGGTTTCCGCAACAATAAGGTTCGATTTAGATGTGACGGACAAGGAACCCTAGAAGATTATTTTATCTCGCGTCAGCGTTCGATTGTAGTGATATCAGTAGACCTCTGCAAATGCTATAACATTACGAAGCTGTTTCGTTATTAGTATCTGTTCCGTTATTGAATCTAAATTGAATGAGTTTTGAAATATTGAGTAACAAATAAATCCTGATTGTAAAATGCATACACTTCGATTAAAGTGTATTCATTTCATCGACTAAATTGTAGGATTTTTTTCAAAGGTAATTGCACTATTTATAGAGATTTTATTTTTTAAGTAGAAATACCTAAACATTTCGTAAATCCTGGATAAAACAAAATAATTTCACTAACAGTAGATCTGTTTCAACCACAGTTCAGGATTCCAACAGACGAGTGTAAATAGAATACTACCTTGGAAAGTCCTTATGACAATTAGTACAATTGTGTTCATACGTATAACGCAAACGTACGAGTTAACAGATAAAAAAATTGTGCAGCACAACTCTACGAAAAGGGTGTGATTTTACTCAAATGACATTAACTTTATGAAGTTGTTACAGTCACTTATAAGTTAATTAAATTTATTTATTTCTAACTTTAGAAGTTTCGCGATCTATTCTTCATAACCTTATATTTGTGTTAATTCGATCTCAATTGAATTAATTTATCGATGGCGGGTTCCAACCATCTTCACCTTGACCAATCATAGAATCATTAATAAACGAATAAAAAATATGTTTATTAACTATAATTTTTTAATTTGATACGGCACACAAAAATCACTACCGCTATCGTTATTAACGAACTGCGCAAAAAAAATTAATAAATAATTGAACATCGAAAGCAAAAAAAACGTCTGTTCATAAGAGAACTTAAGTTGATTGTGATTAATAGTAGTCGACCAAGGTATCGGTTTCTGTTTGGACGGATTTTGATAGTATAATTTTGTCGATTACGATAAAATATCATCAATTTATTCAATTCAACCAATGCGTTTTTTTTTTAACTAAAGTTGTATGTATACTTGAATTTAGAAATGTCCATGTAACATTAATTCGAAGCCTTTACAGTTATTCGAAGTTTTCGCTATAGATGTCATTTCAATAAATGTACTGCTGTGTCAAATTCACTGTGTTACATCTGTTTTGTTCCTTTAAAATAAACTAACGATTTGTATCGACGCCAAAAATTGTTACATGCTATGATTTGTCGATGACTTACATTTTAAAATTCTTTTTTTTTAGTTTATCTGGCGATTGTCTGTGCTAGGTCTCCTGAATATATAGGAACTTATCAGTCATGGTCGAGTCGAAACCATCAAAGCTAGTTACATAATATGATAGACCGTTTTTACTATAGATACGATTTTAAAACAGAATCCATTTCATTAGAAAATAAGTTTCGAGGTACAAAAAAGTTTGTATCCGTGGAAGTTTAATAGTTAACTGCAAAGTTTTGTATGAAAATAAGTATTTTGATGTTGGCTATATAAGAAAGTAACAAATACGTCAAATATCTAATGAAAAAAAATTGTTTTCGGATTATCAAAAATAAGTAAGCGAAAACAAATCAAAAATAGATGTTCCCCCATAGAAATATAAATGACAAGTTCTAAATATCAAGAGTAAATTAGGGGATTAAAGTGATTTTTAATTGAAAAATATTTTTTTGAGGATTGACGTACTATTTTTCAGTTATTATAATTTACCTTTATCAAATAAACTATAAGTTGTAATTCTTGAAATTATAAGGTTAGCTGTACAGTAATTTATTATTTGAAAATAAAAAAAATGAATAATAAATGACAAGTGTACAAGACAAAATTTACTGATTAGTTACTCACGCACAACAATAAAAATATAGCGAATATCGCAATACCGGTCAGCTGTTTATAATAAAAACACTTAAAAAAAGATCCTACGATGTGGAAATCTATAAAATTTGACTACCCTTCTGAAAAATAGGCGTGAAGCAAGGGATAAGACATTTCATTATCAAATAAATGTTTTAATGATTATATGAAAAAATAACATAATACAATATAGCGATTAATAAATTGAATTTTTTCCACGAATTTTTGATATGTTTAAAAAAACAACCCACGTCGCCTGATGACATATGAGGCTTAGTCGGTCACGCGAGGCTGTACACTCGATTCCCCATACGGCAATACGTTACTAAATTAATGACCCAAGTTAGGCGCTGGTACTAGTCGACCGTTCTAGATCCCTTAAATACATGCCGTTCTGTGAATATCCACAGAGAAGGTATGTTATTTTGTAGTTAGTACAATTACTGTGTATATTTACTGATTCTCATTTCATTATTTTCTTTTTTCAATGTAATTATTTGCTAATTCACTCCATTTTACATACTCAGTAATTAATATCACATAATCGCACACTTATTTTGCAAAGTAAAAACGACGTACCTCTATTTGATACAGTTTTTAGACAGGTCCTTTGCTAACCTTTGCTCATAGGTTTTGGGTACTAAAAATTTGAGCGTCTCTAATATACCACCAATAAGCTCTACATAAAATTTTCTAGAACTCTCCACGCCGACCCTTTCTTCGCACACATGCCTTTTGTAGACATCTTTCGTTTCAAAGTACATTCATTTTAATTTTCTAGACGAAAAAACCATTTTTTGTATATATAAAGGTTTTGTCAAGCAACGAATAGTGTTGCTTGACAAAACCTCACATGAAGTTTCGGTAACAATTAAAGACAAATAATAATCTTATAGCTAAGAAAAAATAAGCTCGAATGCATGACTCTTAGCTCGTTACCTATCGCGTTACAGGCCACACATTCATATAATTGCACGTATCAATGTGAAGGCCACAGCGTCGCCGCCCTGGTCTACTTTCAAACGGCATTCTATCCCTCTCACAGGGCAGATCGGAGTGTGCGCATGTTGCGCGTCCGTTTTTACTTCTCGATTCGAACGGATTACAGAGCGATAAAACAATGACAACGTGTATTTTTTTTATGCTATTAGTGCCTTGGTGATCGCATGTCACGACTTCTAGCGCTAACTGGCTGCGATCGGAATAAATAATTATTGCTTTAATCGCCGCCAGTTAACATCCCTTTTATGTAACAGTTAATATCGGCATTAAAATAATTATCTGGCTTTTAATAATTAAGAATTTTGGTGTTCTTGACGAAATAAGTTTACTCATCTACACGAATTATAAAACACGATGGTTCTCTGCCTATCTGTTTATCTGCTTATGCACTTATAGCTCGAGAACCATTGATCCCGGTCTTAGAACAGGTATACTAGTTTTTGCCCACGGCCTCATTCACGTGAACATAGAACAAATTTATTTCTTCTTTATAGTGATCGGTTATTATTAATAGCAATTTCGAAGAGAGGATCTAGATTAACATTGATTTAGGATTGGGATAGTGAGCAAGAAAGAAATCAGGATCTATATAGAGACCGGGACAGGAATTATAGTTGACTGCTTCAATGGTCTATATAAAATATGAATTGTATTCATGTAATATACTGATTATTTACAATATTCATATAACACGCGTGAAATTTTGAAGATTTTCTCAATTTTTTTTTTTTAACTTTAATGAAATCTTTTTGAGTTCATAAGAGAAATAGCAAAAAACAAATTTTATGATTATTTCATATCACATTATAATGACAATAATGAGTCTAATTTTTTAGCTTGTAAAATAACGATATCCAAAATTACGTACATAAACGGTCATCAACGCTAAATTTCCTTTTTGGATGGCGAACATTAAATTTTGAGTTAAATCGGCCATTAACAAAAGTAGCGGTCGTGACCAGCCACTAGAGGTGTTGCAACGTAAAGAATTCGCCTCTTGAATGCATACATCGGCGCGTCAAGTTCGTTCAACTACACTTGACCCCGAACCGTCAATGTATTGAATCATAATGTTTGAATATCATGATAACATCATTTGTGATGGTGATTAGTGCATCATCGGACGTCAAGGTTCTATGAAGCGGAAAAATTTATTCAAACCTTATCATAATAATTTTCTATATAAGGCTGATGAAAAAATCAAGGTCTCAAATAAGGTATCAAACAGATTTAACTGTTGAAACATGTTTAATATGGCCACAGAATATCTTAAAATTTCATATAGATTTCATTGTTTTGCGTATTTTGATAAGTTTTCGTGTTATAATAAATTAATTTCTATTTTAAAATAAAAAAAAAATGTCAGATATTCAAACCGTAAGATTAGTCTACCTTGGTTAATGTCATAGCCTAACTTTATAGGGCATGTTGCTCTGGGGACATGCCGTAAATATTGATAGGATTTTCGTGCTCCAAAAGCGAGCTGTTCGGGCCTTTTAAGCTGGAACCTAAGGTATAAGAACTAACTTTAAAGAAATCGGGAACTTAATTATGGTATATCAATTTATGTATGGAAATTTAATGCATGTGTATATATATATATAGAGATATGCGCGAGAGAAATAATGTACTATATAAATTCATTTCAAGGAATAAAAATAAAATGTGTTTGTACGTTCGTTGATTACATAAAGTAACAAATTCATTTAGTAGCTCTGCATGTTTAATAAGGTCCCTGAAAATATATAGAATTTGGAATCATTATTAAGCAAATGCTTGTAAAAAATATTTTTACAAAAAATAAAAACCGTCTTCAAAAACCTATTTAAGTAATTATGTATTTAAACATACTTCAAAAACGACTAATTATTTGTTTTTGGAGTCTGTTCCAAGTGAAGGAAGACACAAAAACTAATAATTTATAAAAATGAATATGCAACGTTAAATAAAAAAAAATCACCTTCTAAGGAGATACAACTGTGTTTGATTTATCTTCAGCTAGAACCGACACTAAGAACAACTGATTAATTGTTTTTTTAAGTATGTGTAAATAGTATTTTTTTTAAATATTTACTTTATTTCGCATTTTTAATGTTGTATTTAATTGTTTGCATTTTTTAATTTGCATGTGGAAGGTTATGGTTAATAAAATTGACCAGATGTCCCTTTTGCTTTTGTATATGGAGCAAGTGAAAAAGTAGTTGCATTCCCGAGTTTATTGTCCGCTAATAAACACTCCAGGTTCTTTACATCTTAGTTGGAGGACAATAAACAAATTATTTTCATACAAAAGAATATAAATTATTTTTATTCCTTATAATAATTTTCCAGTTTTTTTTTTATTTCAATCAATTTAAAATAAAAATTATGCAATTGATACAGATCACATTCTCATTCATTTTCATATGAAACTAGTTCACTCTATTCTGCTAAGATTTTCACGTTGGAATTATATAAATGAATGAAAATACGTTGGTAGATTAATAATTATTTATGTTTAATTCCGTGTGTATTAAGTTTTACTAATAGTCATAAAAGAGTAGTTTCTGGTGATAAATCACAATACTATCTCCTAATTCCTAATCGTTAAAGAGAGCTTTTGCTTCCAACATTCGCCCAGCAACATAAAATAATAATTACTAGACGCAAAAGCTTAATTAAAAAAGCTCAGGCGTACTATACGTGCCTATAATGTTTAAGGGTATCCTTTGATTTCCTTGGGACTCCATCATCAGAACCTGACTTGGTGACAGTGAGACCACTTCGGAAGTATACCGTCTCGAACAAAAAAAAAATTTCGAAATTGGTTCATTATTGACGAAATTATCGCTAAATGTACTTAAAAAATGCATACAGACGAAGATAGAACCTCCTTCTTTTTTTGAAGTCGGTCATAAAGGGAATTTTACGATTGTCGAACGTTTAAAGGACCAATATTCATGGACATAACCAGCTTCATTTCTTGTGGGTTAGTTTTTTACTGTATTGTACATTTACGTATGTATAATACAGTAAAATTTAATAAGCATAGTTTAAAAAAACTAAAAAACACGCATTTAAATCAGATTAAACTAAAAAGTGAATAATAATCCTTAATATGAATTCAAAAACACAATGAACAATGACGAAAAATACTAGTATTATTGTGGAAAAAGCGTGGGGCGCTTGTGCCACATTTTTCGTGTGTAGAGCAACCCACGCTTTTTCCACAATAATACTAGTCTTTTTCGTCATTGTTCATTATTTTTTTGAGTTCATATTAAGGATTGTTTTTCACTTTTTAGTTTAACGTGCTTTAAAAGCGTGTTTTTTAGTTTTTTTAAACTATATTTATTTTTCACTTTTTAGTTCCGTTGATTGGTAAAAACTTGTAATTTTTAACAATACAACAATAGTTGAATTATTAATAATGCTTATTACTGTTACTAAATTCTATTACAAAACAGTAATAGTATTCAGTAACAGTAATAAGCCACTTGCTCTCACGCAGACGATACGTGACGAAATTATTCGATCCTGGTGATCCTGATCAGGATAAGAAGATAAACTTATCAAATTATTGTATTGTCATTGCTCCTTGATACATACGAAAAGTTTCAAATTAATCAGACTTCTTGAAATTGGTGGAAATTAAGCTCTAAGATTCCGTTACATACATAGATACATACAACCCAAGCCTATATTAATCCTGGCGGTCCTAATAAGGATAACGGAAAACTGTTATCAAATTATTGCATTGTCCTTTGTCCTTGATACGTATGGAAAGTTTCAAATTAATCAGACTTCTTGAAATTGGTGGAAATTAAGCTCTAAGATTCCGTTACATACATAGATACATACAACCCAAGCCTATATTAATCCTGGCGGTCCCAATAAGGATAACGGAAAACTGTTATCAAATTATTGCATTGTCCTTTGTCCTTGATACGTATGGAAAGTTTCAAATTAATCAGACTTCTTGAAATTGGTGGAAATTAAGCTCTAAGATTCCGTTACATACATAGATACATACAACCCAAGCCTATATTAATCCTGGCGGTCCTAATAAGGATAACGGAAAACTGTTATCAAATTATTGCATTGTCCTTTGTCCTTGATACGTATGGAAAGTTTCAAATTAATCAGACTTCTTGAAATTGGTGGAAATTAAGCTCTAAGATTCCGTTACATACATAGATACATACAACCCAAGCCTATATTAATCCTGGCGGTCCTAATAAGGATAACGGAAAACTGTTATCAAATTATTGCATTGTCCTTTGTCCTTGATACGTATGGAAAGTTTCAAATGAATCAAACTTCTTGAAATCAGTGAAAATTAAGCTCAAAGATTCCGTTATATACGTACATAATTAGATACAACCCAAGCTTATAAAAGCGTGTTAAAAAAAAAGATAACAATACGTAACCAAACATAAAAAAATAAAACATAAATAAATCCATAAATAATAAACAGTATACATGTATACCGGTTTGTGACGCAAAGATGCACCTATTTTACTTGTGACATACTTACGATGTCTTTTAGAACTCGCTATGCTTTACTTATAGTTGCTTTGTAAATGAACACACGAACGTGATAACTAAAACCTTTTTTTTGACATTAGAAGCTGTATTGCAATTCAATCGAATGCCAGTACAGCTTCTACATGATCTTCCGATATTGAGGCCCACGTAGTAGTTAAATTCTTAATAATGCAAATATATACATTATTCAGAAATTGGTGTTCAATTAAGTTAATGATAATAATTTGGATGTGACAGACGGTGCCTATTCACATGCCCGATCGAAGTCAAAGTTAGAAGTGGAATGGGTACGCAACGCAATAAGGCGTTGCGTATACGAAATTAATAATAACGGAGATTGTACGCGCATCGGAATATTTCGACAATCATCGGAAGCTCTCGGCTCCGCGAAGGCTTCGATGTTTTTAACCGCGAACGAGACAAAAGTCAATATCTGTTAAACAGTTGTATTACACGACTCTACAAAAAAATTTTCGTTCTTTGTCCTAAAAGTTCATTTTATGATTTTCCGGTTAATTATGCACAAAAACGAAAAGAAAATACCTTTTTTTGGTATAAAGTTTGATAGTTATGGTAATGATACTTACTTTAGATTTTTTTAAAATCTTAATACATTCAAAAATACCGCGCGATCAGAGTGGGGTTTTCACGTTCAAACAGTATTGCTTGATGGCACTCGAGTGATAAACGACGATCAAGTGTTTTGTACAAGTCTAGAAAAACTTAAAATTTCGTAGCGAAAGTTTAAATATGATGCTCATCCATTTTGTTAATCATGTGGCCAACTTATTAAAGTTCGAGACGTAAACTACGCTCTATTTTGTCGTCCGTACTTACGGGATAGCAGAGCGGATGCTGAGCACTGTACTCGACGGTCACGGTCTCTAAGAACAGAACTTTGTGTCGGAAAATAAAACGTAAA
The DNA here is from genome assembly GCA_005406025.1 of Eumeta japonica. Classification (NCBI taxonomy): domain Eukaryota; kingdom Metazoa; phylum Arthropoda; class Insecta; order Lepidoptera; family Psychidae; genus Eumeta; species Eumeta japonica. The sequence continues at coordinate 17,344 of BGZK01000807.1, read as the reverse complement.
GTTTGAGTCGATTGTAGAAGCGGAAAAAGTGTTAATACCGTCTTTGTACATTGATGTTTCATCCAGTTTTACACAATTTGTTAAAAAACTGGACGAAATATCGGAAGCTTTTGGATACTTGAGAATTTTTTTCCGAACGTATCAAAAGCAAAGATTAAAATTGGGTTTTTTGTTGGTTCGCAAATCAGACAGTAGCTGAATCGTACTCAAAAAGCGAGTGGGAACAGTTTCAAAGCAGTAGTTTCCGGATTTTTAGGAAATAACAAAAGTGAATACTACAAAAAGCTAGTTGAGGACATGCCAAAAAATTTTAAGACTGGGCTGCAGGATGTCATTAAAAGTACATATGCTGCGTGCTCGTTTGGATAAATTTAAAACAACATGGGAGCGTATTCAGATGATCAAGGAGAACGTTTTCATCAGGACATTATGAATTTTGAACAATGTTGTCAAGGCCAGTATAATGAAAACATGATGGGGGATTATATTCGGGGTTTATTGAGAGAAAGAACTTATGAATATAAAAAAAAAGTTAAAGCGTGCACTTTTAAATTACTTTCTACTTTTTTGTAAGTTATTTTGACAGTGAAACTTAATAAAAATAATAAACATATTTCTTTGTATAATTTCATGTTCATTTAAATACTACAGGCTTTAAAAAAATATCGTTCAATCGGTATCATATATACAAAAGCAAACTTTTTCATGCCATATATATTTTTTTTTCGTATAATTACGATCTAAAGAATCGAAATTTAATGCTTTAAAGTCAAAGTCAAATTTTGAATTGACCCGTGTTATTCATGAACGTAACTCGGAAACTGTAGTGTAAAGCAATGAGAAGAAAATATAGTTGTAATAACTTATTCACCAAAGCTACATAAAATAGGTCCCACCACGAAAACGCACACATAAGTGCAGACATCTATACACTAATAGTGACAAAGATAAACTTAAATTCGTATAGTTTGAACATCACTTTCCTTCTAAGAAACAATAAAATTTCAAATTGTCGCCACTGCACGCTGATGACATTGGATGCAGTTACAATCCGAATTCGTGCGGCTGCCATTTTTGATAAATGTCGATTGAAATCCGAAATAAGACCGAAATCTTACAATTTAACATCAGAATTATGATTTAAGATTATAACAAAGTATTTTGAACATATCTAAAAGCGGATGTAAATGGGTAAAGTTAAAATGCGATTGCGTTAACTTTTCAATATAGCTAATGCGCTTTCGACTAATGGCGACATTTGAAAATCATTTTAGGTGACGCTTCCGTTATTACATCATGTAATGATTTATTTTTAGAAGAGTGCGTATAAAATAATAATAAATAAAATCACCAAAGGCACTTACCACATCTGATTTGTAATAAAACATTTTTTACAACAGTCATAATTTGTTTATTTTCCTCCACACTCGTCGTTCGTCTGACATCTACTGCCATTTCTTTGCCTTCCACCAGCCGTGCCCTTTTTTTAGAATATATTGCCAGACTGAAAACTTACATTTTAACACCATTTTGAAATGATAATACTCGAAATTAACGAGAAGCCTACGCTATTATCACGACTAAAAAGAAATTCAGGACAGCTTGGGAAATTCTTAGCACGAGCATTATTTAATGTAGCAATTTTATTAGTCATAAACAAAAAAATTAGCATAACCGGTCAATCTGAAATCATTAAATGTTATACTATAATTTTCATTAATTCATTTATAAATAATATTTCAATTAGTTCCTTACTCGTACGTTGCATTTGTATAAAAAACCCATTGTTGTAAAATATTCGCGTAATCAATATTAATATCAGTATAATGTGAATTGTGGCGGACCTTCATTCCATATACATTATCTATAATAATATATCAAGTAAACAAGGAAATTAAAAGGTCACGGATAAAGTTGCGTGCTAGCGATGCTTAGCACAGAATTTGCTTCTTGAGCGTCAAAAATATTAATCTATTTAATAAGTCACTACAAAAAAAAATCAGCAAAAAATGGGTCGTTTTTTATAAAAGTAATGTTTATTTAATATCAAGTATTTATAAAAGTAATAAATTTGTTTACAGGTTATTCTATATTTTTTTTTTACGTTATATTTCAATAACGCTTCGGAACTTTCTTTTTTCATTTTGAATATAAATTTTCGTTTATGATATTTATTTTGTACACAGGTATGATACGAAATGTTCGAGACTGTTAATTACTATGAATTTGTGTAGATATACAAGTTACTACTTGAATTGCATAAGTTAAAACTTGCCTTAAAACGAAAGCTATTCCTAGTAATATTAAGGTTTGCGGTGAAGATGTCCAAAGTGTTGCGTGATTGTTGGAACTTAAAAACCGATTACCTAACCTACAATAAATAAAATTCATGGGCTCGTTTTGTGGAACCCTTTCGTCGCCTTTTGAAACTTGTATATTTTTAACAAGTTTGAGGTCAGAAAATGACTTCAGGTCATATTTAAAAGTGACAGATTTTAGAATGGGCGTACATAAGCATTTAGCGGGGAAGGCATATCAAGACAGAGCGGAGGCATTTGTTAAATTCAGGTTTTCACTTTTCCGGCTGTTCTTGTTTTGAATACGGCGAAAGCTAGCGTTAGATAACCCACCGTTTTTAGCCGACTACGACGAATTTTAGAGAGTTCATCACACACCACATTTACTAACGAGTTTTTTCCTGTTGTTCGAATTATTAAACAATGAAATCGCAATTTGTTTAAGAATTTTTATTAATATTCGATGCGTGTAATAGGACAGATCTTTTGGCTTCATTTGGAACTTTGTACGTTTAACAGTGGCAATAAAATAATTTAATGGCATTCATGGATATAAAGGCATACTCATCCACGTTAGCCCTAGCCCCGACTTTACCTCCTATTGTGTTTTCAGAACAGCGCCTTGGAGAGATGATATTAATCTATTAAAATAGCAAATTATGTTTCTTGCGCAATCCACAACCAATACGTCATAGTTTTTAGCTGTCACTGAATGTAGCTTATACGTGAGCTTTTACCGAATAAAGGTCGTTATTTATTATCGGTGCGCGAGTTCATTAAACTTTTCTTGCAGTTCTATTAATAGTACTAATTAAAGTTAGTGCATTGTTATTGTTAAAAAAAATTAAAGAAAACGGCCATAGGCGGTTAACTATGGTAAAATTAAATAAAAATCCCAACTTTTTGTATGTAAAATAATTTTTTTCTCTACATTATCTTATAAATGTCGACACTTTCTTTGGAAAATTTCTCTCGATGAGATAAACTCCATTAAGGACAAAAAAAAGGATTTATCTCGCTCCATACACAACCAGTTCTTCCATCACTAATTTAATACAACTAAGGTTCATGTTTTTCTCTACGTTCTTATTTATTAAAATTTGTTCTTAAGATTTACACAGTTTTATTCCGCTGTGACGCTATGGCATGACCTTGACCTGGTTCTACAAGCGATACCTGTACAAATAAATGCCTTTTAATATTATTATTTAGTAATTAATAACAAAAAAATGATTACAGCAGAAATTAATAGTAGGTTTGTTTTCTTTGAATTTGTTTTTGTATCACGTTTGTTGATGGCAATGTTTTAGTATCATGACATTAAACTCTAATCATGTTAAAGAAAATACAAACTTAATTATAAACGACAAAAGGTCGAATTTTTATGTTTGAAATCAGGCTCTTAATCTACCAATAATAAAATATCATTATAATTGTTTGTGATATAAAAACGTACTTACTACAAATGAATATATAATTTAAAAAAATTTTTGATTGAAAATCAAAATAATTTTCAAAACATGTAAATAAAAGAAATTACGGCACAAGATAGTAGATTAATTACTAAATTAACCTCAGATATTTATGTCTGTAGTAAGCATAAAATCCGTTTTTGATCCGCAGAGAATAATTACATAAATTTTGTAAATTATAAGAAATACGTAAATTAAATTCCATTTCAATTTTACTAATCTAGTTCGAGTGAAAATAAATTTTAAAATATGAGAATTTTAATTATACATTTTAAAATACGGAATTATTTGGAAATGATAAAAATGAAATTCAATTTTTTTAATTAAAAATTTACAAAAAATCCATTTATCGATCTGAAGGATATATCGGTTTTGCATTAAGGTAAATTTTTTGGTAACTGCTTTTATTGATTTAATAATGAAGTTATTATAAATAAATAAATATAAATCAATGAATAGCGGTAGCGTGTTCGTCTACAAAGCGTAATACACAAATTCGACCTCTGGCGGTCAATAATACCTAATCAAGGTATCTTGAATAAATTAAACTATGTTCTGTTTAAAAATGTGAAATATCTTTTGCTTTTACAGCGAAAGTAAAAATTGCAATGAAACCAACTCATCGTAGAAAATTCTCGCAAAATATTTAAATAATTGTTGAGTAGCCCAACGTAGTGATTACCGCTTTGTGGGCTCTCTGCCGTTAGATCTCTGCTCAGAACCAGAACACTAAATGACTTACGTAATTGAGTAAGAGATCATAAAAGTCGAAATAAATATTTCAATTTTAATGTTTCACAGTCCCAATAATCGTTTGACGGTTTATAGAGTTGCATAACGGCACGCGTTTCGTCACTGCATTTCCAATAAGAACGGCTAAATCAATTTTCAAAATTACAGTTCGTTATCTGTTCGTGGTTGAAACCCAGTTTCAACCGATAACTAATCATGATCTAAGTCATACTTGTTACAGACCGCAGTAACTAAAGTCTAGTCTAGACGCTCACTGTATCGCAAGAATCAGGTTTAAATTAAAGTCCAACATTATTACTTAGAACAGTTTTAATGTGTAAACCACAAATTCTACGATTAAAAAGCATTAATGTCTTAAAAATATTCTATGTTAGCCTTGTTAAATGCCTGAGTTAAATTGAGAATCAATCAGTTACAGTGACGGTTTAGCATATATAGTTTTCATACAATTGTCACCGCAGCGTGTTTTATTTTTTTTTTGATAATTTTTTTTAATAAGGCATAAAAATATTATAAAACCCAAATATTGTATTAAACGTATTCATGGAATAAATTAATCGCTGTGTAAAAAAATCTTTATTTTGTTTTTCGAAAGTATGTTTGTTTACAAGAGAGTACAGAGAGTCTGTGCTCTTATTTACTTCAGCAAACTGCGATGTCATCGTAATAGTACAATATTAGCAATGTGATTCAAAAGCGATACTTCATATTATATACAGCGTTACATTATACTTTGGAGAAGGATACAAATTATGTTAAATTTAAAGATGTCGTATAATTAATAATAACCTAGATATAAGTCGTTCCGTAAACAAAATTTATTTCTTCCCATAATACCATTATTTATCTGTATAATTAAGTAAACATTATATATGCAGGAAGTAGTTTAATTTTATTGCTATCACAGCGTTTTATAAATATAATATCCATAAATGTAATGCCAATCAGTGGAACTAGTTATTTACACACTTTTAAAGAACAATCACACAAGACAACTGGTTTTTTTGTTTCAATTCTCATGATCTACTTTGCGGATATTGAACCTGCAAATATTTAGTTTACTATAATTTATTTTCTAAAACAAAAATGCCAACAATACAGCCATTAATGTAAAAATACTTCTGAGAAAAAACTAACAGCGCCATCTGTCATTTCTTCAGTGTACTACATCATGATCGTGTCAAATTTGTGTCAAACTTGTGTCTTCAAAAAGAAAATAATTTTTGTAAGCCGATTTTGTGTAACAAAGCCCGCATGTTCTCTCAAACTATGGTGAAGTTAGCTGTCAAACCCCATGAAAATGTGTCTAGTAGTTTTGGAGATTATTTTGGTCAAACAGTCAAAATTAAAAAAAAATAGTCCAATTATATTCTGTTACTCTCCCTACATCATCAGCAATCATTCGCAAAAATTTTTAGTGTACAGACATCGTGTTTGTACAATTTTATTATATATACAAATACTTAAGTTTTGTTGTATTATACTATATACAATTTGCAAGTATCACAAGTAAGTCATGGGCGTGTGGCGTAGCTGAACTTGACGCTGTGACACTGGTCTATCCTTCACCTTGAATTAAGACTTCTTGTACATATATAGATAGATCGGGCTCGAGCATTACCTATGCCAGTTGCACGATAGTAAATGAATTTAATTATGCTAGTGTAAAATATAGGTTTTCTTTTGTTTGAAAAATTTATTCATCAGGTGACTGTAATGATCACAATAGAACTGTGAACACGGCAGTAATCTATTTCAAACGGCTTCAAAAAAAAGGACGAGGTTCTACGTTTGGCTGTATGTATTTTTTATGTATTTTCATCGATAAATCTGCCAATAACGAGCTAAATTGGAAAATTATTTTCTTTTATAAGGACATTCTCTCGAGGCGGTACCATAGTCACCTAGTCAGTTTCTGATGATGGGTTCCCAAGAAAATCAAAGATACTTCCAAATATTATAGGCCCGTATTTGATTTCTTCTTTTAGTTATTCAAGTTTTTGCGTCTGAGTGTCACCATTTCATGCTGGAATCATAGATGGAAGGCACAACACTCCTTAACGGCCAAGAGTTAGGGGATGATAGTGCAATTTGTCGACTAAAAACTACTCTTTGACGACTATTAGTAATATCTAGTATACACAAAACTAAAATCAATTATGACTATACCTGTTCGAGTTCTATAACTAAAATAAAACCTATATGTTTTCATTCTTCCATATAATTCAAATGCGAAAATCTAAGCAGAAACACATCGGAACTCTTTAGCGATGACGGTAAAAATACGTCGAATTGATCGGCAAGTGAATGCAAATGTAATCTGCATGAAATGTAGAACTGTTATATTATAAGGAATAAGAATAACTTCCTATAAGAATAATTTGATAGTTGAACTTCAACTAAAAATGTAGAGATCCTGGAATAGTTACCAGTGGACAATAAATTTGAGAACGAAATACTGATTTTCCCACTTGCTTTATACGAAATACAGAAGATGCCTGGTTAATTTTATTAAACCAGGTTATAATTACTCGGTAACAAAAAAAATTTGATATAAAGTAACTATTATAAAAAAAAAAGAATGAGGTGTCGTGGGACAACCAGTTGGAACAAAGTTCCTGTAGCATTATATTATGTTATATCAAATATTAGGAACAGCGCAATAAGTTATTCATACTTATAAGTTATTAAACAAGATATTCAAAATAATATCTTAAGAAATATGTTAATTTACTTAAAATTTAAAATAGTGAATTATAAGTTACATTAAAAAATACTAAACAAATCAATAAACAGTATTATTGCTTTTTTTATTAAGAACTTTCTAAAGTCCATTAGGCTGCAATTACACACAATTATGTTACATAATTAGGTAATTGTTTGAAATCCATAATAGGCGTTAGTTTTATATGTATAAAATAAATGTATTAAAGACTCAAAATTGAAAATTTCATCTTCCGAACCGAATAAAAATCTAAAAAATAATCATAAAGAAACTACGCCAATGACATTATCATTCATTGCAAATGCACGTAACATCTTAAAAGATAAATATTTTTACCAAGATATTGACAGCGCCGTGCCGTGCGTGGCTGCCGACACACTTGCTTAATTAACTAGCGTATGTTAGAGACAGAGAGAAACAGAGAGAGAGAGAGAGTCGCTATGAGTTGAATGGAGGGGTCATAACGCTTTTTCGTTATGTGATGATTTCTGTTGACTAATACCTCTCGCAAGCCTTGTTAAGGAACTTCGTTCCAAAAAAAACCGCTTTCAATAACCTATCTAAATAATAAGTTGTTTTTGGAGTCGGTTTCAGCCAAGGTCAGACAAAAGAAAATATCTGTATAAAAATAATTAAGAAACGTGAAGAATGGTGTCAAAAGCATATTTTCTTCGTATAACTAGATGCAACTGCGCCTGATTTATCTTTGACTGATATTAACTCCAAAAACAACTTATTATTTAAATAACGTTTTGAAAGCAGTTTTTTATTTTTATAAAATTTATCTTTAGTCTTTGACAATACGTATTCCCTAAAACAATGAAGGATTACATAAAAATTCCTATAAACATAATTGTCTAGATATTTTATTCTATTATTGTAGTAAATTATCATTCGCAATGTTATTACGGAACATAAAAATCTATATTTCAACTGCATTTACAAAACTTGAAAGTTGTTTTAGTCATACTGCTCATAAGCAATCTAGAAGTTCCAAATAGATTATATTTCTGGTATATTGAGCAACTAAGAAGCGTTCTAAGTTATCTCACCTAACTTCGCTCTCGTTGGTAACCTTCAAGGAACTATTGCGCAGATCGATATACCCACTATTTTACTTGAATGCCTATAAATATTGCACATGCACATGCATTTTTTCTGCTGGAGTACATAGTTTTTAATAAAAATTTCGACGAAGTTGGTTGATTTACAAATACACATAATTTAAAAAGGTATAAAACTATTTACATATTTTTATTTACTTCGACAACTGTTAATGTCTGAAAACTGGTTTTACGTGTTCTCTAATATAATAAATTAGATTTATCACAATGACAAGAAATTATTAAATTTTAGATCGTTCTTCTTATATCATTTAAAAATAAGTGAAGATTATATTTTTCCGCACATTTTCTGTAATTAATCAAAAACTATCATGACTACTAATAGAAAAAAATCTTTAGAGCAAGCTCTTTAATAAATAATGTTCCACACGATATTTATAAAATAAGTACCATACATTTAACGTTGAAAAATGTCAAAATTTCTCTCGCCATAAGCACTGACTGGCGTGAGCATAATATTTTTGTAACTTTGCAAAGCAATTATATAGCACTTGTAGTCACTGAGAGAAACAGCTTTTTCATATAACCTTGTTAAAAAGGGAGGCAAACAAACAGGCTTCGTTAAGGTTTCGTTTTGTTTAGACTTTGGATATGAAATTATAAGAAATGATGATAACTATTGGGTTTGTTTTACGCTTCGTTTTGAAAATACTCATTTTTGAAAAGCTCACACCGGTATTCGACGATTGTAAATGCTCTCAGAGCTTCTGAGCTTAAATAGTGGTTTTGGGAACATATAAGAGAGGTTTTACTTTTATGAATTTCGAGATTAAATATTGGTTTTTATGGCACGATGCAAAAAGATGTTTTCTTTCCATTTACTCTCCAAGCTTATTTCATTATTAGCTGATAGACAACTTTATCTTAAATATAAGATATAGCTAGTTGGTATAAACTAGTCTCATATCTATATTACAATCCCTTTTGATCTGATTTATTTGGTCTATTTTATTAACACTTAAACTTAATAAAATTTGTAACCATTTGCAAGATACCAATTTACAAATTGTAATTACTGTGAATCTCTTATTGAGTAGATTTTTATGGTTCCGTACCTCGAAATAAAAAACAAACCCCAATAAGATCATTCTTCTGTCTGTCTGTCCATCCGTCATAGCAGATTGCCCTGAATCTGCTAGACCTATCAAGTTGACGTTTGATACACATATGTTTATCTATGACCCAAACGCGTACATATAATCTAAATAAATTAACTTTAATTATGAAGTTCACTTTTTGAGTTATTTAGAAAATTAATAAAAAAGTTTTGCAAACCGTACCTTGTGATGTATCAAATGAAACATTTTATAGTGAGGGCCTGTAATATATACAGTGTGTGTGCGTGTATGTGTGTGTAATTTCGAGAAAAAAAAATAGGTTTGTGTTTATGAATCATAGGAAAGCCTATAAGAAGTCTATAGTATGCTTCGTTTCGGTTCGTTTTAATGTCAGTGTCCCGTGTACACTGACCTTCGCCAAGTACGAACATACTTAGTGCGTATCAGATAACTTTCTTTATTTTTGCTGTGTCATAAAAGCAAACATACAAGTGTCAAATTTGTCGTGATCATAATGCAAACTTAAGCAAACATTAAATAAAAACCGGCCAGGTGTGAGTGAGGATCATGCTAAGAATTCGTAAATGAATGAATGAAAATGATTTATTTTATGTATTTAAAACAAATGTTTCGTGCTGCATATAAATAATAAAAAGCGATTTATATCTATCTGATTTAAATTTTCAGTTGGTGCGATTAGTGCTGTGCACGGTGACCGTGACGGTGCTGGTGGGTGCGCGAGCGCGCCCCGATAGCGCGGGCCACGTTACCACTCCACCGGGACTAGCTTACGGTACCAATTTTTTACATTGTAATTTTTAAGTTATCATCTTCTATTATCAGTCGGTTGGTACTCAGCTGTTTTCACGTGCATTACATATATATAAGTAAAATATAACGGATATATGTTTTGTTCATAGCACATATGCATTTTCATAAACTTTGTAGTGGTAAATTTTTTGTTAAATAATAAAAATATTTAACATTATTTGCTCATCGTACATAGCTAGAATATGCCTATCTTTATTTTAAAAATACTTTATATTCATATAGCATAATTCCAAATTTCTAAAACCTTTATTATATATTTAATACCTTGTTGGGTTTCATATATAAGTATGAGTATGGTAGCAACATATCTAATTTTCAGAGATGTTATTGCCAAATGTTAGAGCGAATAACTTAGCTAATATGAAATTACGTATAGTATTTTAGTTCTAGAAGTTATTTATTTGGAAAAATCATGGAAGTTTAAAATGTAAATAACTACTTTCATCTGTACGGGTAAATTCAAAAAAATTGTTTATTTTGACGACTTCAAGAATTCTACCTAGAACTAGATACTGTTTATATCTACTACAGTCGATTATAATATAATATACAAAAATAATGAAAGAACTTGGAACTATATTTACTTATTGTTTTCATTTATAAATTACAAATCATATATAAAGGAACAGTAAAAAAACATATAAATATGGAATAAACAAAACTTTTACTGGGACATCCTCGTCAAATGAAATAGTTTCTACGATTTGTCCTCATTCCAAAGGCGGATCCAAGCAGGTCATGGGGATGATGACCTCCCTGAATGGCGTCTGTGTCTTACTAATGTAGTCGAATTAGAGTAGGCCAGTACTGGCTGAACCTCGTGTGTGTGACGATCCCTGCAAATCGATTATGTTTCCTGGTAAGCGATACCGATATATAGTCAATGCAGAAGTCATACGGTCGTCATCTGGTATTACCGTTTCACTGAAAGCGATATCGACTCAATTTCTGTTTCACAATGACATGGCTGTGTTTGATGTCACCATTATATAGCTACCAAATTAACTGTTTAAAATTTTCATCACCTCATAGTTTTTGTTTCAGTGTTTCTGCACTTAAATGCATTTAAAATGATGTAATTTTTTTTTAGTCATACTTATATTTTTATTTAAAAATCTGCCGAAACTATAATGTTGAAAGTTTCAAATTATTACTCTTGGATCACGCCTGCATGTATATCACAAAATTACGTTAGGTATAAAATCTGACATTACAAAATTTTAAAATGTATTTTTAAATTTTCGGCTGTATCCGCCCTCGAGTCATTTTGTGTACCAAATCATTTTGCCTTTAATCTAATACCTACCATAGGTTTAATTTTTGTACAACTATATACATTCACAAAATTGATTGGTTTAAACTTCCGTTACTTTTTCATTAAATAAATCATTATTGTTTCATGTTAACACCAGGTGGCATACCCTACGGCAGTATGAGCGGCAATGTTGCAGAATATTTTCGTCGCACAGCGCCATCTCTGAGCAATACAGTGAACATAGCTAGCAATGAGATAGCTTTTAATCCTGACTTTTCACCAATAGAGCAATATCTGTGATAATAATATAAGTGGCATAGATTTATTTAATATTAATTGCGAATAGTCATATATTTTTTGTTATTGTTACATATATATTCAATAAGTAATGTAGCTTTTTCAACGTGTGTTCATTTAAATAATAATTAATGAAATTTTCAAGTCGTTCATTATTTTGTTTGTTTTTTTATTAGACCTTGTTTGCTCATTGTTTTAGGAAATGAAAATAAATAATACTGTACTTTACAATGAAATTTTTGTATTGTCCACAAATCGTATTTCATCTATCAACAAAATGTAATCATCATTTTGTGTAATATTTATGAACAGTTTGTACTTGTAAGTGTTATTAATATGTATCTTTATAAGTTAAATGCGCTTTTTTTTTAATTTAAAAAAATATTAAACAACCTGTAATAATAATAATTAAAACTCAGTACTTAGCTAAGCAACAAGACTTAGTTATTAACACATGCTAATTGTTGTCTATGTACCTATACTTAATATAATATAATAATTTAGTGCGTGTAGTATTCATTGCGAAGTTTTAATTCTTAAAATGTTTTAATTGTATTAAATTTATATCGTTAAACTGATACTTTTATTTTTGTTAAAAATATTGTTTTGTTGTATTTATGTTTGAACAGATCTCCAAACCATATTTCATCGGAAAGCTATTCGACGAAGTGTTTCAGCTTATGGAGGTGTCCGCGGGTTTTAATAGTGTGATCTTTTTTTACCATTGAAAATATTTTTTAAATCGCTAGGTTACCCGTTTCTAATAAAAGTGCGACAGCGACCTAGCGTCATCAGTTATTAAGACAGAAGAATGAAAATTGCTTTAATTGCTTTCGAAAGGTGTGTCATTGAAAGGACTACAACACTATGAAAATTTTTGAAAACCAATATGAATTAAAAAAGATGCATATTTTCTACCAATTATTTTAGTACATTTTCAAAGAACCTCTAATTTTTTAAACACAAAATAAGTTATCAAAATTTTGGCAATAATCGTTCTAAAGTATTAAAATTAAATTATCTATCATTTGAGCGTATAGGCTATAATTATAACAATCGGTGATTGTACTATTGAAGTTCCTAATGAAGGTACTTAAAAAAAATTAAAGACATATAATACTTGCATACGTTTTCACAGAAGGGTATGGATATTTAAGAGAATAAATTGACATGTCTGTTTATAGTGGACTTTGTATTACTACGACATAATATTAATTTGAGGAACAAATCAAGAAATGAAATGTCAGAATAACTTTTATCATTCGGTCAGAGTCCAAGTATTAGAGAATACACGGCAAAACACATTTCCACAATAGAAAATACATTCATCGATTTCCCTCTAGAATCTAGTACTATATTTATTTTTTAGTTACCAGAAACAGACTTGAGTCCAATTTAAAAAAAACATGATAAATATTGAACACACGGAACCCTCACCACATGAGTTGAACTCACATTTGTCCGTTTTTTTTATAAAATATATTTTATGTTTTTTGTTCTTGTCGAGTTCATTTTAATGTACTCGAAGGTTGTCTAGAACACGAAAGGTGTCATTTTTTTCTAAAAAATGAATTCGAAGCTCGATTATAACCTTGAATAACTGTTAAGAGAGTAAATTTATTTTGAATTTATAGAAATCCTTTTTTGTAGAGCGTTTAATTCTCACAAAAATATTTATTTCTAATTGTTAAATATTAATAATTTTAGAGAAAAGAGAATTTCGAGAAAAAACGATGAAGAGAAAAATAAAAAATATAAACGATACCAAAATCCCATGTCAATTTAAACGAGAAATACATCGTCTTCAGAGCAAGGTTCAATATGAATGTTAAAACCTTTTTTTCTTCTGACATGTTATGGAGGCACGGCAAAAAAAAGCAACTTGTTATAAGTTAATAACGTATACCCTAATGCGCATGTATTTTTGCTGCTTTCAGAAGTTCCATTACTAGATCTACAGTCTAGGACATTCAAATAATTTTTATTATTGTATGGATGATTTGTTCTCTTCTTCTCGCTACGATATGTCGCGGCATGAAATCTACCCTATTTCTTACAGCCATTCAGGTTTATATCTTTACAATAATTTAGTTTCAATTATTTTAGCTTTTGTAGACGTGCCTATCCAATGCTTTGTATTTGTATCATTAATGCTTCATTTAATGCTTAACTTATGTCTAATTTAATTGCTGGAGTTACACTTTTTACTTATCAGTACACTTAGATGGGGGCCCGCTGATCTGGGCCAGGGGGTGATGAGAAGCCCTCTCAGAATTTTTTGCGGGTCTCTTCGTAATAAGGGAGTACTCGAGTCACGGAGCACGGGGTACATTAACTCACCGTGTCTGCAACCCGATAATAAATATGTATATATATACTATATAAATAAAAAAAATATATGTAAATTATTGTTTTTTAATTTACCCTGAGGGGAGTGAGATAGGGGATGAAATTTTGTATGGAAAATAGAAACCGAACCGAAAATAGAACCTATTTCTGTCAAAATTTATCTCTTAGGTAATCATTACTAATACAAAATAATGACATGCAATCGTTGTTAAAAGTAACCTTAAAAAATATGAAATAAGTGCTGAAATTTTTGTACGAAAAAAAAGAAACCGCTGAAGTTATTGACAAAAAACTTATTGTTTTAGTGTAATCAATGAAAAAAAATTGGGAACAGTTTCTTTTCCCTGTCTTCAACGTAAAGTAAAAGCCTTTATTCAGAAATTTCTATTCATCACCCTTCGCGCTACTTACGTTTACAATATAGAATTCTTTGTAGAATACTCAATACAGTTTTCACCATTTAGAATTCATTATATGTGTTACGTATCATCCTTCATGCATTTTTGATGAGCACACATAAATGACTTGTTTGTTGCGTATGCTCACAGTCAACGTTACAGAGTTAATAAAATATATATGAAATGATTATAGAAATATGCTCTTTGACAAAAGAACCTCAATAACGTTTTAAGTGAAAAGTTTAAAGATTAATGGCCGAATATCGTCCACTAGTCGGACACTAGTATGAATTATTAAGTTTAGTTTAATTTCAGTCATTGGACAACCACTGCTAGACATAGGTCTACCCTCTAGAATTTCATGACCTACGATCCTAGGTCACTTGTAACCAACGGTGGCCCACGACCTCTAACATGTCAGCGTTTCCCCTAGCAGGAGATCGTTCTACGCTACCAGTCCAGTTCGTGGTCGCCCCCTCGGCAACCTTTCTTTCTCAGCGGTTACTAATTTCACGAGCGATGTGGCAAGCCCTTTGCCACTTAAACTTGCTGATTCTGTGATCTACGCCCGGTAGTCGCGTTCCTCTGCGAATTTCTTACTTTTGTACGCTGAGCGACACTGAGCGTATTTACAAGACCAATGGTCAGGTATCACGTCTGGTATTCGTATGTTTTCACTGGCAACGCACATTGTTCAAAAACTTTCATTTGAAGATGTCTCGACATTTATCGAAAATATCGAATAAATCGAAATCATTATCGAAATTAGATTTATCTGGTCGGACGGTCCGTTCAAGGTAGACGTATTCGTCTAAAATTTTGATTGGAGTGTTCCCATCTATTATTGGAGTAGCTACTACATGTTAATTTTTACAACCACTTTTTGAAAAGCTATACTGAAATCTCGAGCATGGTTACGAGGTCATTCATTAATGAATTATTAGATCCATCAGAAATATTTTAGGATTTCTCTTTTTATTTCTACAGTAAAACGAATACAAAAAGGGATCTTAAATATGAAAGACTTAAGTCGGCAATGTACCTGCAAGGTGCACAGTATGTGTAATCGGTTTGAATCTATCATTTTGTGTTTAAATGTATTTTTCTTTTTATCTATAAGTATAAAAATTGAAAGTTTTGGGAGCAAATTTAAGATTTCGTAGTCAAATAGAAATCTTTGTAGAAACATGTTCGCCTACACATCACAGTTACTTCAGTCAAAACCACTCAATAGTATGAAACTGATATTTTATCACAATTGCATCGTCGATAACCCACTAACCTATTAACATGAGGGTAACATAAACGACTCAATTACCTTTATCATGCAAATTGACTCAGGAGAATGTGAGTGCTGCATTGCAGCGCTCTTACTTTCTGGTGCCGATGAAATGAATTCTACTGTTTATTCTATAGTTTATTCATAATTAGGCACAACTGTACTGTACAATTTTTACAAATTTATACTTTCATGGACTTGCTAAAGTACCTTGGAGCCGTACCCTACTGAGAGCTAACCAATTTTGATCACTCGTTAATCTAAGTTTTCACTTTGGATATCACTTTTATTTACTTACAAAACATTCAGTTCAAAGTATGAAATTTAAAAATTTTATGTCTACTTTCATATGGTTTCACTGTTTTGTATACTATAATAATAATTTTTACAAAAATCGTAATTATATGCCCATTTTTAATTACAATTTCTTATTCTTATAGATAATATTACGGTCGCTCCAAGTCATTATTGATCTATATCAACACGTAATATCGTATTCGACAATGCCTAATAATATTTCGCTTACAATTATTTGTATTATTATTTAATTTAATTATATCCATTTTTTTCAGGGCCGATGGGAATGGTGCTACGTAGTTTGAAGTTGCGGTCGACAAACCCGGCGCGTCGCGACTCGAGGTGGCGGCCCGCCGCATGCGTCGGGGACGGCTGTCCGCTTCATGGACTTTTAAAATATTTCATAATAAGCTGTGGGAATTTACTTCCAACTGTGAAGTGGTGGGATTAGCTACATTTCACCACGGAATTAGATTTATCGGTGTCTCGCGGCGCTTCTGAGATTCCGCCCATATGATAACATATCGGAGGGGCCACGGAACGTGTGTGGGATTGTCCCTGGCTATATTTCTACAACCGGCACTGTATAGTGTACAGACAAACGATAATATCATCAACGTTATCAAACGCACTGCATAACGGGAACGCGTCACGCTTGACTGAAAACTCTGCGGTTATTATCCGTTATTGCTACTTCCATGTCCATAATTAGGTTGCCGCAAGAGAATGTGGGTCAAAGCCCGAATCGGTGTTTTGACGTTAAATGTACAAAATCGTTTTCAATCTAAACTGTAACATAAAGGGATGTTGGGCGTGAGCGTGAGTCCTGAGATATACCACGAGCCGGCGGTAGTTTTGTCGTGAAGAGCGTTGTCATAAACTAGATGGTACCGGGTTTTAATTTTGACCACTGGCGAATTGACCAATGAATTTTCAACATAAGACAAACTAAATAGCTGGTTCCGGGGACAGATTTTTAAGAGAAGAGTCCTAAACGTTTTCATATCTTAGTGATAACGGTCGTCACCGGCCCTTAAGTTAGCGTGCATGGAAGATTTAAGGTTTAAACTTCTCGATCTGTAAAAAACAGATTGTGGAAGGGTACGTTTCACCTGTGCGTGGGGTGAATAAGCAACCTGACACACACAACACATTTAACAATGTCCTGACCTGACCTGCATTTTAATGCTCTAATTAGGATGACAATTT